>OZ037778.1:34627830-34630330 GCA_964035525.1 Porites cylindrica | reverse complement strand
TCCCATTCCGTGATTCGTACCAAAAACCAGAGAAGTAAAATTCCCCATTTTCACTTCAAGGACACGCTGTTGACACGCTCTTCCGGTTCCCTTGTTTTTTAAAGATTGTAGCAGTTGGCTTGTTTTGGCTTTGGAGCTAACATGCGTTCCTCGAGCATCGGACAGTATTTATATTAGTAACGAAAGAAGTCTGTTTGGAAGTAACGTTTTTAAAAATCCAGCGAGACATATAATCTATAAGTTCTTGCTGAAGAGTGTGTAATACCATTTCAGTCTGTGTTTTTTTTTTTTTTTTTTTTTTTCAGATGAACGAGTTTTGTTCTGGGTAGGAGCAATATCAGTCTGAAGGCGATGCATTTGGGAAATATTGAAGACTGGGGGAAGAGAATAAAAAGAAATATTGTACATAAAAAAAAGAGAGAGAGAGAGAGAGAGAGGGAGGATGCACCATTGCAAAATTGTTGTTTAAAAAGGTCGTTGGATAAGTTTAAACATTACGATTCCCAGATGAACAAAACGTGCTCTTAAGTACTAGCTGAAATTAAGGAAACAATATAATCGTTTTTTTCAGCGCATATAAGTTTTCAGGTTTTATTCTAGTATTGATTTAACAGGTGCAATGGAAAATATGCGTTTTTAAACGCACCTAAACTTAAACGAACCAAGCGGCGCCGACTAGTCGACAGTGTTCGTTTTCATACGCTTGAAAAACGTTTGTGACCCAGTCGTTAAGTATAAATAGCGGAGAACGATATTGGTTTCGTATCAGTATTCAGTTCGGTGCAAAAAGCAATATTTTAGCTTAACTTAGAATCACGATTCTCAGTTTCTGCGCATTTCTCTCAAGATGTCAATACGAAAGGGTTTAAAAAAGGAACTCTTAACTTGGTTGAAGCCGTTCACCCCTTAGCTCAGTTAGCTCACTGTAAACAACGCGTTTTATTGGTTTCTTTTTTCAAATTATCCTTTTAAGGATGCCCCGATATTGGTGGCTAAATCTAAAGCTTACTCTAGGAAACCAGTCTTTAACTTCTTTAACCGGTAATACTTGTCAATTTAAATTTTAAAGGTACCTCTTTCAGGGCCACGATAATCGATTTAAATTCCTAATCCTTAGATGCGGAAGTCGGCGAACTGAAAGCTTCGGCTAAATCCAGAATAATTGGTTTCATCTCTTAAAATGACTTCTTTTTAATTTCTGTCGCTTTAGATTTTCGTCTCTGCAACATAAACCATGATAATAACCAAAGATCCTGTTGTGAAAAACAGTTTTACAATCGGCTAAGGTACTAAAGAGATCTGCCTCACGTCTCTCGTCAAATTTGTTTCCCCAGCAATTCATGATTTGCAAATTTAATACCTAATCTATAGAATAACCGATTTTGACAAGTCCTCCATCCACTATTACAATACAAGATAAAAGACTCCAAAGGGGCTTTTCTCTCCATATTACCACCATAAATTAACATATTTACCTTCCGTTTACTGAAGTAAATAAAATCTGTCTGGATCATTTTTTCAGTTATCAAAATTATGCACACTTACCAGTCCCCAGATTAAAATCGCAGCAAATCCAGGTATCTTTCATGGCTTGTAAGACGCGCTTTCGTAGATGTTTTAATGTTTGCTGTTTATCCACTATGAAAACAACACCTGGCGATTTCAAGACCTCCACATACGTATGCCCTCCGTAAGAACCATCTCCGCTTCCTTGCACGGGTAGCGCCAGATCAGCTTCTTTTTTCACAATGGTTTTATCAAGCTGTTGTAGATTACTAGCTTTTTTCGTGAAGTTGATTTTAGTAAGGGGTATTCCAACGCAAATCTGAAGTCCCTTCGACACAATTTCCTGAAAGATGCCTGTCACTCTGAATCCAGTCGGATTGCCATCTTCGTCTTTGTTTTCCTGTTTACTTTCTTGGTTAATGCCACTGTTATCGTTCGTTGCGTTCATTGCTTCTCCTGGCTGTGACGAGTTTTAGCTAGTTATATTTTCGCTCTTTTCTAATGGCTCTTCGTCAAACATGACATAAGGCGGGTTTTCCATCCAAGAGATAACTACTGAGTCTGGTGGTGGTTCTGGTAAACTGAACTCTCCACGTAAACCAGGATAAGGTGGGATTGGTGGAGTACTGTTAGCTTGGAGTTCATTCAAAGGAGTCACACCCAGGAAGTCTATCTCCAACGCAGCCGAAAAGCCAATGGATGGCACTAACAGGAAAACTACCAACCGTGTTCTTATACACATTGTGTTTTTCTTCTTAGTTATTGCGTGACCTTAAAACTTGCTGATACTTCAAAGACCACTTGCAATCAGTTTCCTTCTGTCCCTGCTAATAACCTTTGTAGGCCCGTTGCGGAAAATACGCAGAAAGAAACTAAAAAGGTTTCTTCTGGCATCCGGGAATTCTATCTTTATACCACATTTGAAAGGGCGGTTCTTGACAACAGCGCATGCGCAAAGAGCTCGACGGTATAATGCAAGTATCATATTTCCTTG
>OZ037778.1:34545330-34622830 GCA_964035525.1 Porites cylindrica | reverse complement strand
CCAAGGTGGCTGTTGTGGACAGGTTCAACTGTAGCTGTTAGAAGAAGTACTTGTTTCTGTACAGTTCCTTCAGGTCCTTTTGTTATTGCCCACTTCATAGAAATTGAAACTCCAGGGAGAATGGGTACAAGCTTGGCCGCAGTGATTTCCGGGATCGTTTGGGTGGATAAGCGTTACTTATGATTACTCGATGGTGATTCAAGGTAACCATTAACCAATCAGAAGTAACCCGGCCTTGTCCACCAAAACAATCCTAGAAATCGCTCCACCGAAAGGTTGTACTTATCTCCCTTTTTGTTTCTTGATTAGGGGAATCAAGCGAAGTCTTTTTTCGAGTATGACGAACTCCACAGAACCCCTGACGGACAACTCGTATTACAGACAGTTTTCTTTGTCCTTGGTGAAAGCCCTTCTATTTTCCAGTTTAACCCTCTTGGTCCAGATCCCCGTTCATGAGGACAACGGACACTTTTTTCTTGTTCAAACAACAGATGTTTTCAGACGTTGCGGATACGCACCGGCACTGCCTTATCAACTGTGACATGTGCTGCAATAAGCGGCCGCCTTTTCGGAGAACCTTTGACGGACGCATCGCATTAAGAACAACATCTCTTTGGGTGACTGTATGTGGACCGGAGTAAGATAAAGACTAGCTAGAAGTCAATTTCGGACTGTCTTGGCAACATTGAGGCTATGCAGACTACTCTTTCTGACTAATTAGTGTGAGCTGAGCTTCCGAGTTTTAGTATTTTCACAGACTTAGTCCGCAGAATAATACCCAGCGAGCAGAGTGTCCTTCGATCTTCCTAGATAAGATCGAAGGAGACTCTGCTCGCAGGTTACAGAATACCGGCCAAAAAAGGTCACAGAGGTTTTATTGGACAATGCTAAGGTCCTGTTTCAATTCTTAAGTATCTTTTTTCTAATAAGAGGTGTTAAACAAGAACCAGGAGAAATGTCGGTGTTTCATATACAATATAACATGAAGAGGGTTATACCATAATTTGTGGAGTATATAACCCCTGAACTGATGCAGAATGAATACCATGAAGTTTTCAACATCATTTTGAAACACTTAACTGATGATTTCTTGACTTTGGTGACTTTGGTAACATAAGCTCCATTTTTCCTGTAACCATGGTAACGGAGGGATGTCACACGCTCTCGTTGAGGTACTGCAAATTAAGCCATTTACAAATCTGGTTGGCAGGATAGATGGATGGATGGAAAAATCATGGAAAAAAGAACTTAAGGACCTTTGTAATTCAGGTGTTCATATCATATGTTAAGGAGCATGCGCAGTTTTTGTCTGTTTGAGGTCAAAGTATCAATAATTATAGCCGGGTCAGAAGAAGAGGCTATCATTTCTTCAGCACTGAGTTATTTGTTATGCGTGAAATTTAAAGAATGAAATATTACGCACGCTAGTTTTGGTAAATTTTAAAACTGTTCTTACTTTCCGAGATTTCCTCTTTAAACGTTCACTCACGCAATAAAAAACAATTTAAAAAATCCTTCTCTAACAGTCCAGTTTCTGCATCTCGCATTAGTTATGATATTCAGTTCTTCTTAGTTCCACGTTATTGACTGACGTTACATCCGGACTTGGACACTAAAATCTCGAAAGGCCGACGACAGTAATTAATTTCAGTGAAAATCAGGTCTGTGCAAATAAATAGCTGTACAGCTCATCGTTGTCAAATATCGATTACAGCCGACCCACTTAAACAAACCACGAGACTGCAAAGGCGCCAGATGGAATGCCAAGATAGATCGTATAGAATGCCTGTTTAATGCGATTATATCTCCCACCGGAAGAATTATCTAATTACTGTCAGAACGTCAGGAAAATTAATTAGGTGAGCATACCTCCGAGTGCTAAAACGCAATCTTTCTTAACAACTGTTAAATTTCAAGAGATTAGCAAGGTCGTGGTCAAGGAGGCTTTGAAGGCGTATCGCGCACAGGGACTATTAAAACAAAATCGTGAGGGTAGGTTTTCTTGCTAATCTGACCAAGGATTTATCTTCTTACCAAGCAATTCGTGGGCGTTTAAATGCAACTTCGAGTACCTTGCAGTTAAGATCTGTGTCTGGGCAACTGTGATATTTAGAAACTATATAGACAGTATTGGATAACCTGAGAAATGAGTCTTGTTTTGTTTCTACTGATCCTTTTGAGCAGCTCATGTACACCGCCAAAATGATTATTTCATGTGGTGCAGTCACCACAACAGGAGAGATTAATAATTTCTAGTCGGGCTTCTGTAATTAGGATCTAGTTATTCAAGTGATGTGTGAATAAACGTGCAAGTTCATTTAAGGAGAAAGAGTTCAGTGTCGGTTAGACCCTTCGGAAACAGCAAGTGCAATGCATACTGAATGGAGGAGTATGATTTAAGGTCCTAAATGAGCATTCATACTTTTGATTATAGGCGGGGAAAGCCATGTCCCAAAAAGACGAAAACTGAAAATTAACCTTCCAATAAGATTTTTAGAGTAGTTATTCACGTCATATAAAAACTGCGTTATTTGAGGTGACTGTTTTTCTGGAGACTGGTTTTGCTGTTACGGTCTCAACCTACAGCTGAAGTCAAACTTCGACAGTAACCTCGGTGGGTTAGTAATTTGTCATGCAATTGATAGTTTAACAATAAGAGCCACTGAGACATAATTGATTACGAAATGTAATTGCTAATCATTGTGGGGGTAAATCACACGTTTGAAACAAAAGAAACTCTCATGAAATTGGACAATTACTGAAATTCTGTGAGGTTTTTCATGTTTTTGCGGGTAGCAGGAAAGCAGTGCATCTGTTCATAATGCAAGAGTCTAGCTGTTGTTAAAGTCTTTAATTTTGTGCTTGCCGAAACCTTTTTTTTTAAATAAGTATCAGGCATTGAGCTGATTGTGTTTTTGGAGGTTCCCATCCCAACGATGCAAGTCAGGGATCTAAAAATATCACCCTCGAGTTTCCCATCTTTTTGTGATACTTCTTGGTAATATCACTAACCCTTAGATTCATGGTTTCGTTGTTTTAACTTTACATTCCAGTGAAAGAGGAAGATCGTGATTGAACACTGAGACTTTCACCATCCTTGAGTAGTGCATGCTGTTTTATTTTAACTTCTTCCAGTCTCATTTCTCTGCCCTTTCCCTTTTCTTGGAAGTAATTTATAATTCACTTATGCAACACATAAAAAATCTCATGGCAAGCGCTTTTAAAAATACTAGTGCAACTGAATTCTTTGCCTCCTTTGGACGGAGCAACTCAATTTGTCCGTGTGAATGAGTTGCTTCTTACTCATTAGCCTGAACTCTTTTCCCTTCACTTTCGAACGCCTGCCACGCAGCCTACTTACTCATGGAAACTCAACACTATCTGTTTATACACACGTACGCCTTTCAATTTGTTGGGTGGAGGTCATATTTGGGGGAACAGACGATATGCCGACGGCAGAGATTGATGTGACCGATGTTGAGATAACTTTATCCTTCAGATCAGATCTTTTGCAGACAACCCGAAGCATTTTGGCCGCCGGCTTATGAATGTTTTGAGAATCGCACCGCGGGTGTGTCCGATTATGCATTCACGCGAGAGGTATAGCTTATTCCAGTAGCTTGTAAAGTGATAGATAAATTGATTTTTTTGTGTTATTACCTAGAATGTGTGAAACTGAGGTAAAAGGCACTGTCGAATCACAGATAAAGAAGAGATCCTTAACTTCATATCGTCACAGTACTGGAAAATTAATTAGCAAGGATTTAAAGGATAACAAACACGGATCGGAAATTTTCTCTTCAAGTGGTTACCGAGTTCTATACTAAGATCTCATCATCCAAAAGGCCAAACCTGTACTTATGACCCCCATGAAACCCTTTTACACATAAAAGTTTACTCCAAGGATTTTTAGAGCAGAATTTGCGTGACTCCAAAATGTCGTGTGGGACAAATTTCAAGCTGTTTCGTTCTTACATTCATATTAATGGCGGGTACGCCGGCAGTTCAAAATGATCGCAAGTGGCCTATGCCACTTCGTTACAGATTTTTATACTGTTCCTTGGTTTTTCACTCACAGTTTCATCTGATTTGAAACTATAAGAGGTGGGCTGTATTGGCCGTTTTCGAACTAAAGAAGCTTTCCCTTGGGACGGCGTTCCAGCCGTGTTTAGTAACTAAACAACTTATTTGTCGAATATTTACGATGTTTGGGTTGGGTTAATACAGTTGTACACCAGAGTGGTTGTACACGTAGTAATTATGTGTATCGCTGTTCATTTGGACTTCAGAGCAAGGCTCTAAAATGGCTGATTTTAAAAGTCTCAATGCGCACCACGAATAATTACTAAGACCAACGAGTTAAACAATAACAAATTTGGTTAGCAAATTATCACTGTCAGTAAGAAAGTAACTACTTTTGACAACGCCAGTCTGTGCAGTACCTAGAACGCGTTGAATAACTCACTGATAAAGAAAACATAAAAAAAGGAGAAAGCGTAAACAGCTTGAACTAAACCGACACCGCGCCTTCAATGCATGCCATCATTTTTTACGCTTCCTTCCTTTTTAGTAAACAAATGTATTAGCTGAGACATAAACATCCTTAAGTAAAGCAATGGAAAGAGGTACGCTAATATTAAAAAAAGCAAAATTGAACATTAATGAACAATTTTCAGTTACTACTGCATGGGAGCAGAGTTCAGATACTCATGTTCATTAGCTTGACTAGTTCACTAGCTAGTTAGCGTAGGATTAGCTCAAGCGAGTAAACTGATAAAATGGATCCACCCTATGTCGATGTGTCAAGAGATGCGATATCGCTGAAAGCTTCTTTACGAGATCTTTTATTGATTTTGCGGATTATGGATCAAGTTGTTGTTGGACAGTAAGCAAGGAAGTAATGAGTTGTTCATCGCTACATCCTACTATCAATATAATATTAAATTTTCACTACAAAAATTCCTGTATTTTGAATTAAACGCATTTATACTGAACGTATAGGCTTATGCCAGAAAGCAATATTTTAGTCTTCCCATTTACGTGTCGGAACTTGAAGTTCAAAGTAAAATTATGCAAATCCTCTCTACCCTATCCCTGTTAATCAAAATTAATGACTGTTTTTCTTGACCATTCGCTGTTTTCCTCTCTGAAACAGGCGCCATTTAGAATAGTTTGGTTACAGTCCCGAAGGCGTGCCTGAAACCCTGCACAAAACGTTCAAATGATAGCACGCAATATTAACAAGACCCTGCCCCGAGAATCAAAGATGCTAGGCTGATTATTTTAGCATCTAAGATGAACTCCCAACAGAAAGAAGTCTAGGAAGTTATCTTATTTATGGTTAACTCAGTTGATTCTGTGGCATTAGTTTAATTTACTAAACAAATACTGAAATGAGAAATTTTTATTTGTTTGTTTAAGTCTGGTGTTTAATTCTAGTGATGGCCTTTTTCGCTTAGTTCTTATTCATGAATATAGGACACTCCTTTATGTCATAATGGTATTGTTCATACATTTGAATAACAAAAAATAAAGTGATGATGTGGAGTTCACAGCTCTCCATTTTCCTTTTGGCTACCAGATTGAATATAAAAAACATAGTGACGGTGAAACTATATATGCTAAATAAAAGCTTATGCCAGCGCATGTTAGTTGCAGTCCTTCTAATTTATTATGCTCTAGAGGATAGTCCTAACTATTGTCTCAGAAGGCGTAAAAGCGATCTAGTCAATTGTCAGCTCATTTTGCTGTACTAAATAGAATGCATCATGCTGTATTAGATTGTTCGCAGTTTTGAGCCCCTGGATGAAATCCTGAAACATAAACACACTAATGCCCTCTTCTGGATCTCTGTCTATTTGAAGTTACCGTGTACTATTTTATAATGCATTGCTTTCAATGATGTAAATGGTCTCAATTAAACTTAGCTCAAGCCTGTATACTGGCGCCGGTATAATAAGATCCGAGAGTAGAGATACGAAATCGAGTAGAGTGGAGCAGTGCTTTTCCAGTGTCAATTTGAGTGCGGTTTGAATTCTTAACAAACACCAATTTAATAGTAGTCTGCGAATACAGCTGTTTCTCCTTGCTCCGCGTAGCTAGGGACGTTTCGCCAGTTGCTCCTGACGAAAAGTCCCTAGCGGCGAGGAGCAAGGAGAAACGCCGCTGTATTCGCGGGCTAATTTAATAGAACCTTTCTTTTCGTATCCCCGGTAAATTACTAAAAAGAATAGAAGATCGGGCAGACTCGAAAGGATTGAAACTTGAAAGGGGAATAGAGAGTTGATATTCAGTCAATCTGACGCGATAAAACAAGGTACTTTACCAAAGAAAATGCCGGAAAACTTCATTTTCAAACCATAGTAGACGAAGCTTTACCAGCTAGATTAGCGCATTTCCATTCGGCACCGCGCTGCTGTAGAAAATATGTCCACTTATAGAACCCACGGCGATGGCAAGTATGCACACAGTTTAACCCCTATTCAGCCGCTTCCGTAACCTTGCAGTGCAAAGAGTATCCGAGCAAAAAATAATCCTTGTTAGCAAAAGTAGAAACGACATGTAATTGTCGACAAAAGCGGGTCAACCTTATAACCTCTACTAAAGAACTGAGGAGGTTTAAGCTTACTAGGAGACATGCCTTGTTGACGCATAACTTTTGAAGCGCCATAAATCATTAAAATTGACGCTTTTGAGCATAGCCTATCGTACGTTTTTTTGGCTCAAAAAGGACGCTATATCGTCTTCCAATAAACGGCTTAATCCGGAATTCCTGACCAATGTGATTTGCCCTATTCTTGGATGAGTGATAAGTTCGATTTAGAGCTTTGATCCTTTCCAAAACTATAGAAGGTTGAGGTTATTTTCGTTGATTTTGTATTTTAATGCCACACACGAGATTGTATAGTACAAACCAAGTCACTTTTACGGCGGTAGGTAGAACAACGAAAATGCAAGGTATTTCAGTCAGAGACGTATTCGCCTGTGACAATACGACCTGTTTGCTCCCACAAATGCTCTTGATTACTACGTGCGTTCTTTCGTGGCCAATATAAAAATCGTTTGCTTTAATATACTGCAGTAAAACCTATAAACCTAGTCGGTTAGTTTCTTTTAAGGAATTATTTCACTTAAGTAATAGAAACATCCGCATGCAAAAGCGAATTGTTGAGGCCCTTGTTCAAGAAAAAGCATTCACCATTTATGATCGAAGGTTGTGTGGCAAAAACAACCACCCACGATATAAGAGTAATTCATAAAATTCGCTTGTTCTCACGAGTTAACTCAGCAAAGCAATCCATCACTGGTCAGAGAGATACAAGCTTGATTACCAATCCTCAACTCTTTGACGTTAACGAATAGTTTTGCACCTACAATTTCCTGAGTTTATAAATCATTTTTTGAAAGGCATTGTTCGGCTCGAAGCAGGTCCGGCTGTGACCCATACAATCTGTCGAGAGCAGATAACGTGGTAGATGTGGCATATTATATGTTAAGAATCATTTGTTGCCTCTGTTTGCTATTTAAACAACTCTGGGTTAACGATTTCTTTAAAATTTCTTGTCATTCCAATAGAACACCCTAAAAACAAGTCCCTGAGAATTTATAGAACTTTCATCTCACCGAATCCGCGCACTCCAAGGACGAAACCGAAAACAACTTCCTCTGCAAGCGGATGCGTTTTATTAAATAAAGAATGAAATGCACAGTCAAACGCTTCTTTTAACGGGTGTTTATTAACGCAAATGGAACTGCATGAATTTATATATACAACTTTCCTTTACAGTCATTGAGGAACTTGATATTTAGTGTGTCATCTTTACAATTTGTCCATGAATGACGTTTATAAATATGAACAAGGAATTATGCGAATTAAAGTTTCAATTTTGTTGCATGTACAAGGAAAGAAAACGAAAAATGTACATCAATTCCGACTTTGTGGCCAAGTTGGATTAAATAAATGCAATGTCCGGTTCTTGAATATGACCTTTTTCCCAAAATAGTTTCAGACTTCCTTGGCTAAGTGGACAGCAAGTTGATTTATGAGTCGTTTAGCGTCGAACTTCTTTTGTGTCAAAGAAAAACTCAGTGATTTATGATTGCGTTCCGCACAGTTCAACAGAGCATTTAACCTTGAGACAAATCAATGTTTAGCTAAAAGGAGATTTGTTCAACAAATTCAATAAAAACCAAGTAAAAACACAAACACTGTTCAACAACCTTAACAATAAATCCCAAAGGCTCACTTACAACAAGTTGTTTGAGTGGTGAAAGCGAGTACTCCAAAACATTTACTTCGCGACAGTCAAGTTTTCTTGCGTTTCTCGAATCATTCTTTGAGGGTTGAGAGTTTGTGGATCAGCGCGTTCGAAATGGACACTGTAACAGCATGGACACTTCAAATGCTGCCGAGTTTTGGGTGAATGTGCAGAAGAATCTGTATGAAGAAGACTTTCAATTGTGGGATGTCAAAACCTGGCGACTGAATCGAAGTAGTTAAATTTCCAAACGCTTGCACAATTTGTTTATTTGCTTGTTGTCCATAATCTTCGCAGCTTGAACGTCGCTTTTCATTTCTTCGAGATCTCGACGAAATTTAGCCCGTCTGTTTTGAAACCATGTGATGACTTGAGCTCCAGAAATTCCCAGTGAATGAGCAATTTCGTCCCTATCCGCCGGCGAGAGGTACTTCTGATACACGAACCGCCTCTCGAGCTCAAATATTTGTTGATTTGTGAAACATGTTCTTGCCTTGCGACGTTTCCTGGCGTTCAATCTTGCCTGGAAAGCCACGAGTCTGTGCTGAAGAGTTTTTGCCGCTGAAAAAAGGCAGCGACATATTGCTAAGCTGACTGATAAATTCACTGAGTTGCAGGTCAGCGAGCACGTATAAATAAACTAAAAGCAAGGGCAAAACCTACTAACAAAGCTTAAACTGCCATGCAAATCCAGAACAAACAATACCGTTTTAAACTGCTTTTCGATTGCTTGGAGAATTGGACAGGTCAGTGTTATTTATAATGGGCTAAGGGACCTGAATTCATTGAGACAGTGGAATTTTCTAAGGTTGTTTACAAACGGTCACAGAGCTAAAGCTTTTAAGAGCTAATGCTGCATTACTTCCCGCTATGAACTTCCTGGCTTTTGTTGCCGGGAACTGTCGAAAAACACAAGGTTATAGGCTTACCTATTTCGGGATTTTCCAATTGATTTTCACCATGCTCAGGTAGACTGCTACTCGTAAAGTCCCGTAGAGTTGAGAGAGGTGAACTCGAGTCCTCGTGGCCAGTTTCTCGCGAAGAAGAATGTACTCTTTTTCTTGTCGCGGGTTCTTTCTTTGGATGCGGTGCACTTAATATGGCTTCTATCGAGAAAGGCAACAACTTGTTGCCTCTATCATGTTGGTTGTTTGAGTTTCTCCCATTCAAGTTCGCAGAATTCGGAGAACTTGAATTGTTTTTAACTCCTTGTCTTTCCATGAAAAATTTCCCACTCCTAGAAAGCGAGCGAAGAGTTGAAGACTACCCAGCTGGACGACCGTAAGCTCACGCTGCCGAAGGAGAAAATCACTGTGGTGCGGCAATGCCTTTTATTTGTAACTCACCGATCACACAAACCACCTCGGAGTTTTCACCCAGCCCTAAGATGCGTCAATTAAATTATACAGGTTGTGCGAAATTGATGACTAATTAATTAAAGTATTTGCCCAGCTCGTCGGCCAATCAAAATCCGCGCGCCAGCCGGGTAATTCAATTAACATGACAGGCCGTCAAGGTTAGAAACCTAAGATTAATTGAATCAAACTGTCATCGCTATCAAAGTAACCTTGTTAGGACAAAGAAAACATTTTAGAAGCTGCCAAATCACATTTGTGAATGAAGTGCTTGGAACAATTATCTCGCAAAACACGAGTTTTTGAGTCAACAGCTTTCAGGCCGTAAGTTTATTCTGTTATTTTCCATTGGAAAACGCAAAATGATATGCACCCATCTGAACGCATATAATGTTACACGAGTAGAAAAGCTATTTTGTGGGGTTATCATGCTGCCAAAGCAAAATTATCTCCAACATCTCCTAATTAATTTCGCCTTTTGTCTGTTCAATGACACGTTTCCCAAAGGAACACGCACCCCGATGCGATGCACGGCCAGTTTATGTGCCGGACATATCTGGCATTCAATACTCGTCTCAGGAGAGAGAAAAAAAAACCATCCAACTCAAATTGGGTGACAACTGAAAATGGCGCAAAAAATTATAATAATTTTGCGACAATAAGTATGTTCACTCTATAAAAATACATGCCTCCATCTTTGTTCTCCTAAAAGCGTTTATGCCAGCCGCACTTTTCAAAACGCTTCTCGAGATCTGCTTGCTAATTGGCTGTAGTGTAATGCGTGAAAACAAGGCCTTTGAACATGTTGACAGTTACTTTAAAAACGTTATTTTCCTGATTCAGAGCGGTTTGGTTTCTTTGCTTTTCGAAAAAGTACCGTTATATCAGCTGTAATTAGTGGACAGCGTTTTAACAACTGTGTAAATGATAGACAAGATGGCTTTTAGGCGGCGGCGATTAATGGAAATTTCAAAACCTTATATTTAGTTCCAATCAATTAAGAAGTTTCCATTTGGGATATAGTTAGTGTCCTTTTGTCTCTAGTCTGACTGGGAGAAGACGGCTGATGAGGCGTTTATGACGGAATATGAATTATGATAAAAAGCCTGTATTAAAGTGCAGATGTACACCTGCGGGAGGTTTGTTTTACAAAAAAAAGAAGAAGAAGAAGAGGTGAAAGGAAAAAAATACGACAAGAAAAGTGTACGACTTTCAAGGTAGTAAATTAATGATCACCCAGTACGAGGTGTGCTTTTCTGATCAGTAAGCCATGAAATGAGCCACTTTCTTGAAATAGAACCTTTCTTACAAAAGGATTATTTTAAAAAAAATGTAAATGCAAAGTAGGGTTTAGCTGACTGGTTCAGAAACCAAAAACTTGTGTGATGGCAGACCTTAACGCCAACCTTGAAATGTTTCTAAACATTTATAGAACAACAAATGCTAAATATTTTATAATAAATGGTCAGTAAGTGGATACGAGTCCTTAGACAGTCTTTTGATACAATTTCGATGTTGGGGACTGGTAACTTTTTTTTATGTGAATGAAAGGGTGGCTTTTTTTATACTAAAGACAGCCGCTCGAGTGACTTTATGAACTCGAGATGCGTAGACTAATGATGATCAAAACTGAGCTCCATCTTAGCAGTTATGAAGAATCTCAAGAGAATTAGCTCATTCGGTAATTTTTTATTTTCTCAAAATAACAAGAATGAAATGTGCTTGAATCGCTTAAGTTTTAAATGAGAATTTTACTCTGTTCAGTTTAAATTGATCATCAAAGCAGACATCTTCTGGTGACGTATAGGTCATTGCCCAATAAACATTTTTAGCGGACTAACAGTAATTAGGTTTTTAGCTGATCATGAAAGGTCGTCAAAAGTACATCCAAGGTATGCAACAATAGATCGCGCACAACTCTTCCAATAAAAAGTGATTTTATGAGGAGAAGCCTTTCCAATTTAACTGAGCAACGTGACTATGTCATTTATGAGAAGCCGATGAGAACTATCAATATACCGGAATATACAAGCCAAAATACTGAAATTTTCCTCGGATACCCAATAACACACGATGTGTAATGTATTTTGGCTGGCTGACTGATTAGGCCTTAAAATCCTGGCCGACTCTTTCTAGTTTTCTTCTCTCAGCCGTCCACTTAACTCGTCATCTACTGGATCTTAAATTATCAGATATTCGTTGCTTGGGCCCTCGTGATCCGCTCGCTATCATATGAAGGTTGTTCCACCTAGTAACTAAACTAACATACGCTAAAAACAGTGCTTATAACTAAAACTTTCAGTCAATTATTTAGTATTTATAAGCGTCAGTTTATTGTTTGGTAGTTCTGTCGCCGACTAGGGAAAGGACACCGTTAAATCAACTTCGTGATGTGGGGTGGAACGACGGTGTTTTTCTAACAACTCAAGACCTTTTACAATATTTTTACTGGAGATTACCCTTTAGATAGCATGAAAAAACACTGAGATACGGCTAATCTCCAAGAGAAGTAATTGGCTTGCGGTCAGCAGGCAAACACTTCATATAGGAAGGAAATTTCGAGACTTTCTACAATTTTTTTCAACTCGAGACTGGCTCCAGTCTTCATCAGAGCCTATCTAAAAATATTTTCCGCGTGGCAGGTTTGTTTGAATTGGAAGAGAAAGGGAAAATAGCTTTCCCGCGCACTTTCATTCCTCTTAAAAGCTTAGATACACAGCAGATACTCTAGCACCAGGTAAGGGAATTTGGGAGGACAAGCGCGCACGAGGAAGAAGAAAGAAGGAGAAACTCGCGTGCCATTCGCGCTTCATGCGCACCCGAAATTCCATTGACCTTTCTCAGTCTCGAACGCCTACTACCAACACAGGTTACAGATCCTGCAAGGAAGATTGCGCAAGCAAAAAGCACTTAAGCCTTCGAGCCCTCATATCCAACACAAATTCTTTAAACTGATCTATATCATTCTCCCTCAGTCTATTTATATTTTCTTAGAGAATTGGTTGAGAGAATTGAATTCGTTCAAGATTTAACCTTTCCCCTTAGGTGATCGTTTTCTTGATTTTCACAACCTTATCTCTTGATCGCGTATTGATTTTTTTAGGAGAAAACGGATGTTGGTCACTCTTGGGGCAGCTAGAGGGAAAGTGAGGTATATTGGGCGCTAAAGCTCTGTAGAATTCCAATTTTTTAATTGTTTTCTTCCGCCGTGCCTCAGTGCGGATCGGCAAAGCGACAGCGCAAGAAAAATTACCCCAGCTGTTTTAAATTGGCACGCCTTTGTAATTCTAAAGCAGTCATGTGGATCCTAAGCTGGTAAAACAAATAAAATTATTGTTATATTGAAAGGGCATTTATTTTTTTTTTGCACGATTTGTCAATGTCCTGAAAACGAGAGACGTATTTTTGCACTTATCTTTTGAAAAGTTCGACTTTGTTTAAGTATTAAAATGCTGTGGCTAGAATTTCACCAAAATGTCACTTGTCTATTAAAAAATGAGGTGCTGTAAGGCGTTTTCTCCCTTGGTTCTCTCGCTAGTTATGTCGTCTCTAGAGAAATTTTTTCTCACCTTTACCGAACAGGAAGCTCAGTTGTCAATTTTTGCCCCTAATCCGTACTCAAAGTGACAAGCTCAACCAGCAGAGCAAATTTCCCACCGCGCTAAATGGAAGTTTCCGAAGTTTCACCTTATTTTTTACAACACGTTATTAATCATGTCTTGCATATGTCCTCCATTAGTTCCTGTCAGAAACTCCCCTTATGAGTTTCTGTTCCTGTTAACACTTAACCGGTAGACTGAATTACATAAAAATAAAAGAATTGAAAATCTAAATTTCCATTTTGCAAAATACTGAAAAATGTCACCGATGTCCATGTTAAAAAGCCGGCAACTAGGTTTTTTTGAACGCCGAGCGATCAGTATACCGGACTATAAAATTTCATTCAGAGACTCAAAAAAAAACTGCATGCAAATGCTAACACTCCATGATAAATCTGCTGAAGCCTTATACGTTTAATGCCCCACCTCTCTGGAACGCTTGAAACTACATAAAGAGCTCTGATGAAGAGAAATAAGCGAAGAAGCGAAGAAACTTCTATTGTTACTCATTAAAGTTTCTGAGTATCGTTGGATCACACCATTATTTTACATGAGTTTTATTTCGCAAGCAGCGACGATATCCGGTCTGACGAATTGCAACCGGAATTATCAATTTGTTAGTAATTGCTGACCCTCCGGACAGTAAAAGGTCTCTAAAAACATATTTTTAAAATTGATGAATCATTTAACATTCTCACTGTATATTGTAGGGGTCGTAGATTCTCCTACAGCCGCAAATACGCGCGTCAGACCAGAAGACAATGTTTAGCATTTTGTTTCACTGCACATAGCGAACACGAGTGGGTAAACTAATTCAACAAAAATTCAAATGCTTTGATCTTAGGGTTTAAAGGGTTAAAAGAAGTTTAATGTGAAACAGTGAATCTGATAAACTGGTCCTAGAGGTTTGTCTTGAAATTTTCCTACGCATGAGCATGAGGGAGAGCGAGGGGGGAAGGCGGCTAAAACGAGTCGATCGTAGCGTAGTCGTGGCTCAGTCTCTCTCACGTGGAGAAACATTTCAAGAAAAACCTCTGAGTCCAGGGTATGAACCCGCCACATGAAACCTCTTAGTTGCACTTTCACTTGGTGTTATTTGTGTGTGTAAGTTTTGAGTCTCGAGTTGAAATCTCACTCATTTCCTTTTCGGTGGACTAACAAGTAATTTCTGTAGAACCACTTGTGCAAAAGTTTGAATAATCGAGTAACTGAAAAAAAAATTTAAAGATGTAAAAAAAAAAGAAACAAAATCAAAGGATGAAAAGAACCAAAATCATTATCGGCGAGATGAAGTTTTAATGATACTGGTAAATGTTATCAATTCCCTTCTTCATCAGTTCCTTGTGTTAAAACTTACGAAAAATGCAAATGTATTTTGCTGTTGTTGATAAAGTGGAATAGTAGTTTTTTTCGAACCTCCCCGACAAAACAGAAACTGGGATTTCGGAAAATTTAGCGTTGAAAGAATCAAAAAAAATTCTGAGTTGCTGGAAAGGATGAAGAAAGTAGAGAAAGTTAAGTCATGATTCGAATCAGGTCGAATGGTGATGGGGCGGGTTCAACACCACATACTTGTTTTAAAGTGCAATTCATTTCTGCGAAGACATACACACTGTGTACAAATAGCTAGACGTTGTTAGTTCATATAAACATTCCACTCCAAAGCCCCGAACGATTCACGTACTTGATGTAGACTTTTTATTCATTCCTAAACACATTTAGCTGATTAGCGCTGTCAACTTTTTATCAATTGAAAAGTGTTTTTACCTGCCTGGATAATTTACCAAGGTGTTAATGCCTTAATCTTGTGAGGGGGGTATAAACCAGGGGGGCGTGTCTAGCACTTCATTAGTTTTTCCTTCCGTTGGTCATGTAATCATAAATTGTGAAGTCAATATGAGCAATTGCCTTGAATGCACGATGCAGTATTTGACTCAAAATTGCCTAATTTAAGTTAATAGCAATTGCAATGATCGTAATGCACTACTAGGAATATCAGTTCACTGATATGAAAGATATTTAGTAATTCTGCAGGCTTTCTGGAACACAGTGTCTGGTATTTGTCATAGACATTTAGAGGTGGCAGGAAAAACTTTCTTGTTGGTACAGGTGGGCCGACAAAAATTAACTCGTGGGAGCTCGCGCCTAGAACAACCCCCCTAACTAAGGAATTTCCTCTTGTCTTTTTCGAAATACCGGTTCAAAAATTTGCTAAAAAAAAATAAACGCTCTAGCAACAGGGTATCTGAAGGGTAGCTTAGAACTCGCCGTGTTCTGACATGACACCTACGAATGGTGGTTGATTTTTTGGGGGGTGTATTCAGTACTGTTAAGCAGATTAAGGGACAGAGGGTATTTGGCTTGAAGTTCTTGAATCTGGATTTCCATGGCTTTGTTTCACTAACCCGAATTGTTGGCCTCCAGGCCAAGGTAGTCTTCAAAAACAGTCGTCGCCGCAAAGGACGTTTCGCCAATGAAAATTAAAGTCTCAGCGGCGAGGAGGAAGGAGAGACCACTGTTTTCACAGGTAACGCCAAGGTGTATAAGTCCTTTATCTCTAACAACGGAAAATTGACGTGGCGAGCTATGCGTGGGTCCTTAATTGGTCGTAATTAAAAACTGTTTTGACTGTTTTCCCAAGCGGAGTAAATTCTTTGAAAGTAATGACTGTCGGTGGACAAAAAGCCTGTTTCTGGTATACCAGCAGCCGCAAGCTAAGACTGGAAAGAAGTTCTAAAAACAGCATAAAAAAGTGTGATAGAAAAGCTGACAAGAAAAATGTCTCCTGAGATAAGACTCATAAGTTCTATAATCTTTATATAACTTCAACAGAAAAGTCCGATTTTGTTGTTATACCGTAAATGAAAGCGAAGTCTCGCTTTTATTTGGCGTCATATTACAAAACTTCAAGAAAAATAGTATCAGAAAATCATCATCATCGTCACCATCATCATCATCATTATCATCGTCGTCTTCATCATCATGATCATCATCATCATCATCATATGAATTGTTTCATTAGTCTTCAGAAATCCATTATTCTTCTCATAAATTTAAATTTCTATCACGCTCCTCTGATTTCAGAGCTGGTCTGATCTCCTTAGATCAAAAACTTTAAATCATCGGCACAGAAGCTCATCACTAAACATTGTTCGCGGGAGAAAATTTAGGACAAGGTGAGGACTAACATAACCCAACCTTTGACTACTCTAAGCCCACCCTCCGAGCAAAGCTTTCTGGCAGGTGAATGGCTACTTCCTTATAAAAGGCTAATGTGACTAATGGGGATGTGCCTCTGGATGGGGTCGCATTTTCACGACTGGACTGACTATAATGGGGTCGCATTTTCATTAGAGTTACTAAAATGGGGTCGTACATTTTCGGATTTCTGGTACGTTTGCTAACCTTAAAAGGTTAACAAACGTACCAGAATGTTTGTACTGTAGGTGAAAAGTAAAGTGTTCTTCATTCAATTTCAAAAATGGGTCAATTCATTTTAGGATGACCCATATAAAGGATTGATAAGGTAGATACATGAATAGCAAACGACTAAGTTGGGATCTCGAAAATGTACATTTGCCAAAAGTGACTAAGATGGGGTCTATAATTGGCCACAGAATAGACTATAACGGGGTAGGGGCCCCGAGAGGCCAGCGGCACATACCCAAGACAAGACAAGGCAAGACAACGCTTTATTTAGAGTCTTATACAGTCCTATGTACACCGACTTTATCCAAATAATTTAAAATCATAACCCAAATTGCACAATAGTGGAACTATAATCAATGTTAACCTAAACAACTAATGAACTTCTTTTCTCATAGCAGTCGAATGCGTATTTTGCAATTAACTTTTGCACTGGTTTGTTCTTGCTCGAAGGGTTTATTAACAACAGGAAAACATCATCTGGTGCCATTCTGTTTACTGATATTCTGTATCCTTTGTTTAAGTATTCAAATAAAGTACTTCTTTTTTCTTGATACGCAGGGCACAAGAGTTAAAAAGTGTATTTCATCTTCTACGTCTTTTTTACAGATAGGACAGATCCTCTCTTCCGGTTTCTTATAAGGTCTTACATACCGACCTGTCTCTATCGCCAATGCAATTTGTGATGACTTAGAAGGAGTTTAGTTAGAGTTATCCGGTGTCGAATGTTGGTGACCTGACGGAGATAATCTTTACATTTATAATTTTCCATTGTTTTAAATTTTCGGAAGGTTCTTAGTTTGTTCTTTTGGTTGGCGTCTTTTCTTACGTCATTGTTTACGTCACTTAACCATCTTTGTAATTCGATGTCTTTCAGTCTTTGTTTGATAATGTTCAAGATTCGTATGTCATTTTCATGTGCTTTTGTCCAGAGGCATTCCAGCCCTATTTGGTCTAATACGCGTTTGATTTTTTGGCTCCATAATTCCTTATTCATCCTCGACTTCATATCATTATAAACCAGCTGTGATAATTTGTGTTTTGGGTGTTTGGTTAGAGTTAGCCAAAACTTAAAATTCCTATAATGTGCTTCGATTTTTATCGGGAATTTTCCTGTTTCAGCCGTACATGCATTGTTGCTGCAGTATTTATTGACACCTAACAACCATTTCAAGAATTTAACTAATTCTGCGGGATCTTTTTCTATTTGGTCGTTACAGTCAACACCCCAAATTTCACTTCCCTAGAGAAGTATGGGGGATATCAGAGCATCGAATAGCTTAATTGTTAGCATAATTGAATAGGGGGTGGGGGGTATTCAGTACTGTTAAGCAGATTAAGGGACAGAGGGTATTTGGCTTGAAGTCCTTGAATCTGGATTTCCGTGGCTTTGTTTCACTAACCCGAATTGTTGGCCTCCAGACCGAGGTATTCTGCAAAAACAGTCGTCTTAATTGTGAGCAGAATATATTTTCTCTAAAGTTGTCACCCATCTCTTTTCTTAGTTTATAAAGTACCTTAAGCCCAACTTTTTGAACTCTTCTCTAGCTAAACTAAAATTTCCATACGGGTTCAGTGTCATTCCCAGATATTTATAAACTAAAACAACCCAAGTGCTAACCCCCAACGCCACCCCCCCGTTGAATACTGGTAAAAATTTCTGAATCTTCTTATACTGGAAATCATTTACCTAATCATGCTTTAGTCCACGTTGACTGATAGTTGGTCCAGGCTTCTGTATCATCTTGAGGGTCTTTGTAATGCACAGTATGCTTGTTGTGGTGAACTATTTCCCATTTCCCCATCCACGGACCGACAATTGTGGTGTCAAACTCAGGATCTTTGTCTAGTTGGATATCCCCCTGTTATGACAATGATGAAAAATAAACTATCCTGATACAAACCTTCTTTCAAAAGGATCCTTTCATTAAATCAAGATCTGTGGAAGCGCCACAAATGACATTGAGATATTTCGATTAGGACGCTGTTTTATTGGACAGAACCTACATGGCGGCTGTAGCGGTTCGGCAGACGTTTTGGCTAAAATCTCTTATCTATAATGTTATGTAATCGTGGCTCCGCCGGCAAAACAGCACTCCCACGCTAATCCCGCCAGCTAGGCAAGCAACTGAATTCTCTCTTGCAAACACCGAATAAAATTTTGCGGACCGCTCCGGAAACCAACTTTCGATTTATTATCTGGTCTAAAAATAACTTTGGTGAAATTACATATCCCAAGGACTAGACTGGGCGTTTCCCCCGCCTTCCCATCATTCTCTCTTGCCTCTAAAGGAACTGTGGTGTTGCGTCAGTTGGAGCGTAAAATAGACAGAACTACAAAGTTTTAAGCTGATGTGACAAGGGACAATTCGCATGACGATTTTTACCACAATTCAGCTTTGCAACATTGTTGTGATATTGTTTTGGAAGGTTGCAGCATTGTTGCAACATTGCAACGATGTGTTGCGCTAAAAATCGTCGTTGCGAATCGTCCCATGTAACATCACCTTTTATGAACTGAGTTGATAAGGTAGTTGGCCACCTTCGGGAGACCAGACAGAAGCTAACGTTTCGAGCGCTAGCCGTTCGTCAGAGCGAATCAGAGGGAAGTGTGGATCGTGTGTGGTTTCAGTATAGAAGGCAGGAGCCATGTTATTGGCGGGAATACCTAACGTGAAAAACAAGGATCAATTATTTGAATGTAAAGTGTTCGTTGATTCTCTAGTTTTCCATTAAATTTTCGTTCAATCGACGATAGATTTTATCTTCATTTAAAATTTGTATTTCTGCAGTTCACATCATCTCCATACTTTATTCCAGTTTCACTGGTTAAGATGAACTCAACAAATTGGCCTGCTTCCAATGTATGGGTCTTCATAGCTCAAATTGTAGAGTACGTCAGCGCTAACGCAGAGGCCATGGGTTCGAATCCCGTTGAAGTCCCGAAAAATTTTTTCGGGTTTATTTGCAATTGCTTAAATTGCAATCAACATTGCGACGATCATATCTTCTTTTAAAAAAGTTATTCTGATCTAATGACGTTTCTGCGCGGAAGCTTTTTCTCTCGGCGTTGAGAGAACGGAACTAGAGTCAAGATTTAATACGAAAAACGGGAAACGTGGGATTCAAATTGACAATTTCTCAATGTAGGCAAACTAGCACAAAAAAACTGTCCAAACAAATAATTATGGATAAAACAACAGGTAGCCCGAGCTCAAAGCTCGAAGTATGACCGGTTTGCTCTCGCAAAGAAGTTCGTTGGTTACAGAAACAATCGTTTTTTCCCGTACAAATTGTATTTCAAGCGATTACACAACAGTGCAGACGCGTATATTTCGAGCTTGGGCTACCTTTGATGTAGACTACGAGTAGTCCCCCATTTTTCCTCAGGGATAGTAGAGCGTGCGAAACGCGAGCGCGCGTGAAAATCACCCCACGCCAGAAAAGGCGACACGCGGAGGGGCGATTTTCAAGCGCGTTCGCGTTTCGCTCGCTCTACTATCCCTGAGGAAAAATTGGGGACTACTCGTAGTCTACCCTTGATGAAACAGCCATAAACTACAAGTACAAACTGACATTTGGTTTATGCAAGAGGCTCTTGGTTTATGCTAAATCTCTCTATTACCTTCTCCATTTTGGCCTGCACGTCTGGATGAGCTCGCTGTAATTTTGTTCTGTCACGTGAGGCAAATTCTTCCCAGTCTACCACATAGTTAGGGTCGCTTGATGTCCGGAGTAAAATATTCTCCTAAAAAACCCGAGAGGTTTGTCAACCCAAAGAAGGTTCCTGAACGGAGTTTAGCATCAAGATAAACAAAGCAAAGACTGAAAAGGATTGCAAACGCGAACTATTGAAGTTAGTTATTCTTTTTACTCTTCGCTGCTTGTAACTCGGAATTATAACTTACTGTAAGGAGACATGTTTGAAGGCGTAAAGTGCTGGTTTTGAGTGTTTTTGATATCTGCGATTTCATTTTGGCAAAATAAAAAAACAGATGGGCTGAACTAAGGCCTCATACCACAGTCCCGTGAAGCCAGTTCGTCCGGTGATTTAAGTATTTTTCCGTTTGCTGAAAAGTCAAGTCTGCTTTCATGTACAAACTCAGATTTCAGTGTAGGTAGTGAGAAATTACCGTCAAACCTAAACAACAAGCATTGGAGCTGTCTTACTTCTTCCACAGATATCGTAAGGCTTGTGTATAGTGTTTTGAGAAAGACTCTTTTATTAAAATCAACGATCGAAATATATTATTTACAAATTACAATATCCCTGATAAAGTCTGTTTTCTTTTTACCAATACTAATTCACATATCAGGAGGCTAACTGCTAATTTCGTCTTTCAAGCATTTGAAAGACCAAAGAAACATAATTAATTCTACCATTCCATTATATCTTCATTTCCTTAAATTTAGCTGTTTATTGTTATTTTAATCGGTAACACCTGTACAAAATGGTAATAGTGATTAAACTTGTTTGTTGTTTTTTGCTGTTGTGTTGAGTTCTGTTGTGTTAGACTAGAGGCCTGGGCTGAACCAGGCAAGGACTGAAAATGCATTTCGATTCATTGGTTGTACGACAACCTACGTACCTTGAGGCCATAAAAACCATTGGGTTTATCAGGTCTTTGCCACCTCAGATCCAGACTCCATCGAATCTTGTCTGAAACGTTCTCCAGACTAAAATGTAAGTCGACATATTAAACTGTTTAGAAATCATCGGCAAATCAGTTGAGGGCAATTTTCAATAAACATGTGTACTACACTTGGTGTTTCCAACAAGAAAAACAGTACAAGTAGATCTGATCTTAAGACCAGAGCTAAGAGGGTGACAGTAGAGTGCAGCCAGTTCATGTCGTCAACACTTTTTTTTTTTCATCTCATTTTAAAAGACAGCATTCAAGACACAGCTGTCTTCGTAATAGAGATAGCTGTTCAGAATTCCTCGGTTGTTGTTGACCTATTGTTTGGAGTCTGTGACTAAGTTTAAACTTCTCTTCGCCTACCATTTTGCCATGATGCACCCAACTTTAGCTATGACTCCATCTGCGCATATTGACCGGTAATATGCGGGAAATTAGTTAATCGGACCTTAGGATTTGAATGTTTTACTGGTCAATCAATTCTTTGCTGAAGTCTTTACACTCAGTGCCGTTGCCCAAATATACAAATAGTGCTCCTGTTTTTCAAATTTCAATTCATGTTCATCTTTACCATGCGTAGCAAAAGACGACAGGGAACAGATTCGGTGCCAAAAAAAGTCTTAAATAGCAAAACTGGGCCATTACTTTTGAATTGATGCGAAGACTTTTTTTGTAGCTTTTTATACAGATGGGATCGGATACTTTGTGACATAGCCACTTTAAAAGTTAAGAAAGAGAAAAGAACACATACTAAAACACAGACCTTCTATGTGGTACCAGATTGTTAATAAACAGAACTCCTCCAAAGGGAACTTCACAAAGCACAATGTCTTTCTCGAAATCCACATCTATCGTATATGAAATTGAGAAAAGCAAGGATCACTTCTTAGTAAAGTTGATCTTTCTGCAAAACCTAATTCAAAGATTCTGATGACGTTTGATGGAAAGAGTACGGGACGTAGGCCCCGGTGTCATAGTCTATCTGACATTTGCCGTCATTGGTTTGGGTGGGTGCGGTGAGACCAAACATGGAATGAAGCGGCTGCATTGTGCGCCTGTAATACATGCTGACATTTGATCTCACCTCTCTGGTTCCTCCGTAATTCAGTGATTTGCTGCAAGTGAGTAGCTTTGGCACCCCCGTTATCACCATCATCATCATCATCATCATCATCATTATTATCATTATAGTAATAACTGATAGCGTTTCTATAATATCCGCCAGTCACCTTTTTTGCGTCAACTTGGGACTCATAAGAAGACCCTATGTATTTTTGGGCCCGATGACCTAACTGATGTCAGCATTTGCATTATATTAGAGGTTAAAAATGTGTAGGTTTTAAAATGAGACAGAATAAAACTCCAAGTTGATGAAATAAATAGGGCTGTTGGTGGGTTTGAACTTGCACAACCATATTATAGGTTTTATTTTAGACTGATATGGCTCATGCTGGTTCGGGGAAATAGGGGCTCATCATTGAATACCGCAACCCTGGCCTCAATACTCGGTAAAGTTACAGGATACAGGAAGAAAAGAAGAAAAATGACGATCGATACGGTTCAATTAAAATTTAAATCCTCAAATTTCACAGTGTCTTACCTAATGTCTTTCTCATTTCGTCCTCAGCAAGGTCAACATACCAAGTATCCCCAGCACAGCAGGTGTGTGTTGCTAGTGTACCTTTCCTGTGACCTCCCCGTGCTACCTGAGGGAACCAAAGATTATCAAGTTAAGGATATATGAGCTTCCATTAACCAGCTCGTTGGGCCCCCATTGCACCGTTTTCTTTGAAACTCCGGAAACTCCTCCTTCTGTCATCCTTAAAAGCCCGGGCGCCCTTTACCGCCACCGTCTCCTCCTACACCTAGGCCTATGTCACTGCCTTAATTCTCACGGATCGATATATTTTTAGCTCCTGATACATTTTAAGGGCACTTTTTCACACGAAAATGGACCTCCCCTCCGTCTATTAGTACATTCGAGCTATAAGATATCAAAAAAGAAAAATAAACGTCATTAAAAGGACAAAAATACCATTTTGATGACTCAAGGTTTTGGTTACTGGTTTGTGGAATTTGAAAGATTTTCTAAATTCGCACCGGAATAGCTCTAAAAATAAACTGGTTAGTGAAAACGCCGTGACACGAGGACATGGCAGCTCCTCGCTCAGGGTTATGGGCTCGTGACTTGAGCAAGTTGTGCATCTCTTCAACGCATTATCGATGGAAATAGCAGCCATCTTAAAATCCGTTCTTATATCGTTATTTGTTATTCCTGTGAGCATTTTGAGCAAAAAGGATTGTTTTTGTAAAGATACCGACTGAAATTAGTCTTCAAAAGGACATTAAGGTATACTTTACCTGCATACAGCCATTCATCCTGTTTGTATCTAACAATGGAATCCAAGCTGTAGGCTGAAGAATTTCACAGACTTCTGATGACAAGTAAGCGCAGTCTGGAATAAATTTTGACAAACTGGATTTTATTTACCCTTCGTATTTAGGCAATACTAATGTCCTACCTAAGTCAGCGTTAACTTGTTAAAAATAAACGAATGGATGAAATGAAATGAATGCAAAGGGATAAAATACATCAGAAATGGGATAAGAATGTCGACTTGACTTTTTTTGAATGCAATAATGGTAGCAAACAAATTATATGATCAAAAATCTGCAGTTGCGCGACGTTTTAACCCGAAAATAGGTAGAGCTCTATGCCTTTGTCACTAAAACTCATTAGAATTTGAATTTAAGTTGAATTAATTTAAGATACGTTGGTTAAAATATAGGGTCCCCTTCATGACTACCAGATTTAGGCAACAATACCAGTTTGCAAAGACGGGCAAGAAAGACACTTTCTCATGGTCATGGATAACCATCTTTTCAACACGAAGCAGATGAGGCATTCAACACTCGACTTTGTAATTTGTAACTAAGAGTTTTACCTTGATGCCAAGGCACGGTCACCTGAGTGTTTTTTGGAGTCTGCCAAATAAAATAATAACACATCAGCATCAGGAGATAATCATCATTTTTAGTTACCTAACGAGCTTTTATAGAAGATCTAACTGTCTAGTTTTGCTCCGTGTAACCTGTCCTCCATATATGGAATGGTCGCCCTATATGAGGGAATCCAGAATCCGGGAAATTTTTGCTTGTGGAATTCGAGGAATTCTTGGCTTTGGATTCCGGAATACAGTTAAAGAAATACAGCTAAAGAAATCCGGAATCCAGAATCCAAGTTCTACCGACATAAAATCGGAAGCCAGTTCCTGGAATCCGGAATCCTTAGCGTGGAGTCCAAAATCCAAGACTGTCTTGTACTCCCTTATGTGGGGCGAGAATGGGTGGAGGAATAATAAAAGGCTTGGAGCCATGACACGCAGCGAGCAGAGCGGAATATAACCTTTGTCCAGGAGTTGCTCCTGTTTCGTGCTTAAGTTCCACACAGGATGGGTAGCTCTATCAGGACACGTACCTTCGTCCTTAAGTTCCACACAGGATGACCAGCTATATCGGGTCCAATAAACTGCTCGATGACGTTCAAAAGTCGTTCATTGCTCCACAAGTCTTGAAAAGCCTATTAAATGCCAACATGTGAGCCAGGCCAATATGGTAAAACAACATTCAATATCTGAAGTTGCTTGCATTATGCTTCATAAATACGGGGTTTCTCCTTGCTTTTTTTTAATGCATCTGACCAAGACCTGACCAAATACCCCAACATTTTGCAACACTTGTTGCATCCCCTACGTAGAGAAAAGGGGACGACGGTCGTTTACTGAGTCCCAGTAGTATTTGAAAAAAAGAGGAAAATAAAAAGGAAGAAAGAAAAAAAACAGTTAAAATTTCCGTCGATAAGCGCTAGCTTGGCTTATACGAGTTCACGAGGGGTTTAAAGTGAGCTTACATGAGGGGGTTGAGGGCGTATAAGCGGAATACAAAATATATTCGTCTGGAAACAAGCTGATGACGAAAGCTACTATATTTCACTCCAAGAAAAAAATCACTTCTCTACTTTATAAGTGTACACAAGAGGGGGAGGGGGCTTATGTTTTAAACTTGCTTCCATTATTGTCTCCACCACCCTGCTTCCCAGTCCCCCTCCACCATCCTTCAAATCAGCATTTTTCCTTCGCTCCCGCAAAAACTATCCAGATTTCCAACAAATTTCTTATGACTTGTAATTGTAAAAACTCGGTTATTCTGTTCACCTTTGGCATAACTCCATGCTTATGAAGCAGTACTGCAGCTCCCGGAAATTGCTTTTCGATCAATATCAGTCTCTCATAAAATGACGCATCTTTGTGTTTATCTAAACCAAAAAAAAATGTTGCCTTTAACAAAGAAATAAAGTAATGTATGTACTGGTAAAACTTTTTTGTCCCCTAGATCGATATATATACTACTAAAATGTGTTCCCATTATCCGCTAACTGGATTGTCCAAAACAATTTTAGTTTGTACTCTTAAAATTGCGTGCTCCAGGTTTTAATGTTGGCCATCCATAAAAAGTGACTATAAAAAGACATAACAGCTTGATCCTCAGTTACACCTCAGGTGCAGAAACGTTAGGAAAAGGATTTGTTCATGCTTTGATTCGAATAGACAACGAGAAGTCTCTTATTGTCCTCAGGAACAGCACGAAATATCATGGGTGCGTTTCTTCTCTTCTTGTTGGAGGCGAGTCATAGCGCGCTCGAGGTTACGAAAACAAGGGAGACCCGTAGTTTCAGTAACTTGAATTTAAGTTTACATGCTTTTTAAAATAGTCTACCTTGAATTTTTCCAGCATCGTAGAGTTTATCTGCCAGTTGATCAACCAGCTCGCAAATGGCTGCGATAACAGACTCTAACTCACTTTTTTCAAAGAACTGAGGAACCAACACATAACCCTGTAAAATAAAATACATAAATTATACAGCGTTCATAGACGTGGAGAAGGTTCCATTTTCGCGGGAAAATTGCCCTAAAATGTGTCTAAAAATAAACCGATCCGTAAAAATGCCGTGACATAGGCCTAGTATGGGAGTTGCTCGCTCCGGGTTATGGGCTCCTGGTATGAACCACAGCATACCATCTACATATATAGTAGTCAAACAACCCGCGTCAACCGGAAGTGTTTTTTTGGTTGTTGTTTTCATTTTTACGGTAGTTTTGCCCAAATGTTTGGACTAATCGTCTCTATAATAGTAAAGACACTTAGAAATACAAATTTGGTAGCGTTAAGGTGCTTTAAAATGAAAAATACCTCACTTCCGGTTGACGTGCGTCGTTCAAAAACGAATTTGCTTAAGTTCCGTTTTTACAGCATCTACATTTGTAGCTTTGTTCCAGTGATCTGACAGTAACCCGTTCGCCCGCGAGAGGAGAGTTCTTTACTTTGTTTTTTTCTAGGCTTTAGATAGCCTGCGGCGCGAAATAGAGAGCTGAGCGAAGGGGCGCGGGAAGGATGGAGAGATGAGAGGATAGAAGGGGGATTTTTCCCCTTTCTCTACAGTTTTCACTTGTTCCGGCCTTCTTTAATTTTCTCTCTTTTTTTCTTTTATTTAACTTTTGTGTTGTTTATAAAGTACACACGTAAGTTGTAAGGTAGACTTTCCTAATGCCCATTTCCGCCCTTACGCAGTCCACCTCAGTGTTGCAAGTCTAGTTATTAGGTTTTAAAGATGGGCAGTGCAAAAGATATATTAATAAAAAAACCGAACTGACATAATAATCTTACATAGGATGAGTTAAATGAATAGACTTGTAGTTCATAATGCCACCACACGCTTAACCTTTGTTTAATAGTGTTAGTACATAACAAAATAGTCTGGCCCGCAAACACCCGGCCTTCTGGCAGCAGCTCTTCCGAGCGCGGTGGTAAAGTTGCTCTCTCAGGCTCTAGTTGTATCTCGCTTCGAGCAAGCACATACACCACAAGGTCCTGAGTCTAATAAAGCTTCTGTTCGGTTTGCCCCTTCTTCCCAAATATCTAAGCATCTGAATAGTCACTCATCAGTTTCCGTGTCATAATCCGTGAGTCTGAGCTTCCGGTTGTGTTCACTCTCGCAGGAGTGGCTCATCAGCCAGGAGCCCATCAGGGTTAGGCTCCTTGTCGACGCTTTTTTTATATATATACTCCTAGACATTTGATCAACTATATTACTAGCATGAAAAATCACATCAAGGTAACGGCTTCCGCTTCAACTTTGTCCTCAGTGCTTTCTTGGCCTCTACAATGGTGGGTGGAACATAATACTCCATTTCCGAGTTTAATACTTTCAGCCCCAATATTTAAATAAAGTTGAGCTTGATTTGCCCTTGAAAAAAGTCTTATTTCCCTATGAAAAGACGACCATGAGGACTCACTTTAAATATGTAGAAAGAGACCCGAAAGGCAATTGGCCGGGGAAAATGACGGGAATAGCAAATGGCTTTGTTTCGTCGCGCAAATTTTTAACCTGCGATCAGGCGTTTTTTGTTTTGTTTTGTTTTTTTTGTTTTGTTTTTATTGTTTTTGTTTTTTCGGGAAAAGGGGAAAACAAAAAGGAAAGAAGGGCCGGTTGATCGTAGGTTAGCTAATTTTCCGTCACTTTTTCAGATTTTAGTCCACGTCTAAAGGACGAGCCTGCGCCGCAGCGTAATTCCACGCTAATATCAGTTTACTGTATTTCCATTTCTTCCTTCATGAGAAGATAAGGCTTTTATATTTTCTTGCTTTCTTTTGATATTTGTTCTTTCTAGGGTAATCATGTTTCGTCTGAGGCTGTTACAGAGTTCGATTACTTCTGGACCTCTTCTTTTGGCTGAGGTGATATCAAAGCCGTTAAAAAGCAGAAAACAACCAGACCAGTAATGTTCGGTCAACACCTATCTTGCATCCCGATCCCGAATAGAGCCAATCGCAGGTCAAGCTGTCACGTACCTACAACAATACCGCGTTACCCATAAATGTAACGCAGTGGGTCATGCTTTTTGATGATATTGTTTCTCCGTGAACTCTAAAATAACCCCTACCCATACCTACTCGAAGCCCCCTCCTCACTTTGCCCTCCCAACTTGAAATACCTAAATTTGCCTTTTTTGAGCAAGTGAAAGAGAGTTGACAGTTTTGGTGTAAAATGTTTCGTATCGACCCCTCAAAGGGATCGGGAATCCACAAAGTCCTACATGTTGTTTTGACGTTGTGCAAGCGTTAGCTTCTCAAAGTTAACGCTGGGACAAGGACTCGAGCGATCGAGCGAAGAGTTTAAGGAGTGAACAATTTTCTCGATAAAAGGATCAAGTTGCAGTTATTTGTAACTTACCTCATCGAAAAACTGTTTCACTTGTTCATCGGTTAGTTGGCCCGGCTTCCTCCAATCTGAAGTTATTTTCTCCGGTGGTTTTGTAAATATTTCAGGTTGGCTAGAGATGTAAGAAGGCATTTTAACAAAAACTTTCCCTTGCAGGGTCGTTGGCGCTTAATTATTTAAAACATATGATATAGGAACACGCGAGACCTGTGACCTGCCTGTCATGTGACTGCATTTCATGTCACGAGCTTTTTTTTTTTTTTGAAAGAGGTGGGGTAGGAAGATAAAAAGGGACAGCTCAGTGAATAACGCCCTAATCGATCTCCTTTTTTAAAACATTCTCTCAGAATATTCTTCGGGAGTACTTAGCTCCAGTTTGGAGACTCTTTCAGCTCATATTTCGAGGCATAATTTACAGTACCCATACAGGTACTCATGCCTCACGTGAACCAGAGCCTCGTTACCAATCCCTGAGCCTCGTTTTGGCATTGGTTACCGTGGAAACCATTCGAACCTCAAAGATGGCGGACGTTCATGTGGAAAGCTTTGCACATTTTAGAAATAATGTTCTCTCTGGAGCGCCTTCTCCTCTTCCTCGTCCGTATTTGCCGTCTTTGCCACCTGCAAAAACCATCAAACCTTCTTATTCAAGGTAAAAACTCGTCTGTCGTGCAGTTTTGCGGGAAATTTTGCCATTTCGGAATCAGCTACGAATTTCGCGCGGAACTTTGTTGACATACTTCAGCACACTTGCATGACTGATGCGGTTTGATTTATTTGTAGATTTCTTATCGAGGCCCCATATTCAGCGCTTGCTGGCGTAGTTGCAGATGCACGAGAACCTCCAAAGGTAAATTTTCGCTAATTTTTTTGAACAGATCTTTAATTTTAAAAGGTGGAAGTTTAATTGGTTAATAAACTATCATGGGAATTCACGTAAACAGTAGATGCATCTTATTGTCAATGTGTTAAGGAAGGTCAACGTTTAACTGATGAAACATTTCGTTCGAGCCCTGAATGCTTCCATTGGTCTATAGTGTATTTTATTTGCAGAAAACTGCTCAGTTTCATTTTCAAAGGCATTTTCTTACTAGGAAAACTTTGTTCAATTTCTTGACAGCTGTAATCATATTTAGGGCCTGTTTACATGGAGGTGGGGGACCCCAGGTAGGTGAGGTAACCCGCTTAGGTGGGGTAACCTGCCTGTCCGTATAATCTCTCTTTTTAATTTGATCACGTTTACATGATAGGTGGGGTGACCGGCCACATGTTACCTCACCTATCTGGGGTCCCCTTCCTCCACGTAAACAGGCCCTTAAAGAAGCGCTGAAAGCCTTGCTTCTGAATGACCAAAACATCAGCATTTCTGATGAGAAAATAATATGTAACTGCCTTGGTTTGTAACATTCTTCTTGTTGACTTGGCAACATTTTGAACTTTAATAGTTCTTATTGTCCCAATAGGCTTCCCCTGGGTCTCTGTGAATGTAATGCTGTGGATCATTTTTTATCATGCACTGTACATTTCAGATGTAAAGATGTGTGCCTTTAATAGAATAACAACAGATCTGTTAAAGGCAAACATCTTTAAGTCATCACATACAGTATCTCTGTACCTTGTCTTTGTTTTATCACATCAAATAAAAAAAATTATTTTTTTATGTGAGTACAATGTTCACATTGCAAATTTTGCATGGTTCTCGAGAAAATAGTTATTATTTCATTTGGAGACCCCCTACCCCTTGGAAATTTCAGTCTTTTAGCCTTCCTTTCCAATTGGGTATTTCCGTTAACCAGCCACCAGAGGTGTATGGATCTATTTTCGAGAACAACACATTAGTCACTCAACAATACCTAAAGATGACATGCTTGCCAAGACACAGCCAAGGCTTAGACTAGAGTGGTAGAATGATTACTTTGTCAAACTGCAAGTACATGTTTCTTTTAGGTTAATGAATGTATAGTTCAAAATAAAATGTGCTGGACTGTTAAACACATATGTATGCATCCTTGAAACCTGTACATGTACATGTATAGAGCAGCTGTTACAACATTTTCATGAATAACTCAGAAGTGCCTAGAAGTAGGGGGCTGGAGGGTTTGAAACCCCTTGAACCAGCTCCCCTGGATATGACCCTGCTGTTGGATCAAGTTTTGAGGGTCAAGCTGATTCTGTCAACTAAATGATTTTGTAATAATAATAAGCAGTAGTAAATGTACTTGCATAAACTACATTGTCATTCAAGTGTACAATCTACTGTCTCCTATCACATGGACAGTTTGGACAAACACTTATATAATTAGGAGTCAATGTTGAATGTAGTTACAGTACATGTGTAGTCTCACACATACCTAATTTTCTTATTTCAGCCACCTTCTTTACCACGCAGTAGACACAGAATTCAAGTTGGTTACACTAACCGATGGAGGCTCCCAAACTTGCTTGGTAGTGACTTACTGGGATCATCTCAAGCCTTAAAATCTGTTACCAGCTCGTACAATGACTCAATAATGGCTGTAATGACTGGTATGCATGCATCTTGTACATGTTTTAAAAAATTATTATAATAATTATTGTTGCAAAAGAAGTGAAACAGTCAACTCAAAGCTCTTGGCCTTTTGTGATCCCTGTTGAAAGTGGCCAGCTATTCAATAGTTATGATCAGCATTGTGAAACCCTGTTTGAATTGTGACTAAAGCTTTGAAAGAAAAGCTTTTGTTAAGCAACCTTTGTTGTAAGCAACTGTTACATCTTGTTAGTGAATTACAGACAGCTCAGATTTCACTTTTGTTGGAAGTTCTCATTAGGTGACCACTTGGTCAACATTTCAATAAAAGCTGTAATTCCTGGTAAAATTAGGCTAATTAAATAACAATTAACAAGTGCTTCGAAAGAGGAAATACAACTGTAACAAAAGAAACTACAAATGTTAATATTATTCCACCAGAATGTATTGGTACATGTATATGTAATTTAAATTAACAATGTTCATGAAAAGCTTTTAGCTGAAAGCTCTTGTGAATGCCCTCAATACACAGTGTACAATGTAATTTATATACTGGTAATAACTTTATCAATGGTTGCTTGCATGTAGGAGAGTCTATTCTTGTAAACAACCACAAGTTGTGACTGCTTTTAGATTTAACCAGAGCTAAAAGCAAAGTTCCTGTTTCTGCATGTATAACTTACTTCAATCAGAAAATGAACCTGGAACGATTGCAAAGAAATTCACAGATCTATACTTGCCTTTAGGGGAGGACCATATGACTTTTGAGGACTCACTGAAGAACATAAACTTGAGCCTGTGATCAATTGAAAGTTAATAACTGGTCAGCGGGAAAGCTATAAAAAAAATATGTTACCTCGATGAGTTGGACCCTGAGTTTATGATAATATTATGGTCATGTGATTCTGGTCAGAAGATACCCTGTTTTGACAGCTGACAAATATTGACCATAACATGGGTGTCAATTACAGGTTACAGGCCCCTGTAGCTAGAAAATGGGACATTTTACATTGCTTTCCCTGTAGTGCAGAGAGACAGACAGGCAGACAGATGTATGGTCACATGACTGACAAAATTTCTCCTGAAGACGCATAGATAGCTAACTTTTCTTACCTATGGCACTCCACTGCGCGCACTTCATGCATGGACAAGAGCTCTGCTATGAATTCCCAGGGGAGTAATTGATAGGAGATTTGACTGATTTTTACAACTATAATAACATTGTCCCAGAAGGGACTGATTGTTATTTGTCCAGATTGATAATGAGGAACTAGTCTTGCCTTTATTATTTTTATTTAGCTTTAGGCATTCCTAGGCTAAAAGAAACAAATCTTCATTTATTATAACTAAAAATTATTATGTAATTTTTTCACTATACACAGCCGACTGTCCAATGGCAACCTGCAATTATGCTGACACTACCGGTGAAAAATCATACAAAGGTCCATTACGTTCCTTGATTTCTCCCAGATTCTTGAAGTCTCAACCGGTTCCTGGGAACTCCACTCGCATCAAGGCTGAGCTTGATCGAAGACTTATTCAGTCTCAACCGGCATCACAAACAGATTCTTTCAGGTTTGTAAATTACATGTAATTTGTTGTTGTATTTTTGTATTTTCTTTAATTGATTACAGGGGAACAGAAAGTAAATTTCAGTGAAAAAGATAAGGTACATATATATCCACATGTACGTGTATGTACGGGTCAATATTAAATTCGGGTTAAATTTTTTTAACCTAGGTTGGTTCTCAATTTCCTTTGTCTCCTAGCCCAAATTAATGGAATTAATAAAATTCATTTTTGACAAGTAACATGTGCATTAAGGTGACAGGAACTCTGTAACTAATAGTGGCAGAGATACAAGAGGACAATTAATCTACTGCACATGCCTTCTTTCTGTAGGATCGCTGGGCGCTCTGGACTCTCTTCATCTCAACTTCAACAAATTGACTACCAGAGGAATGTAATCCCCCCAGCCATGAGATCACCAACTCCTATGGAAATGTTTCTCTATCGGTCACAAACTGCTGGTGCTCATAAAATTCCAGGTAAACATACATGTGTTAATTATACATTTTACAGTTGTACATGTAATGTATGTACGTTAGTAAAAATAATTGTCATTAATTTTATTACTTGCTGGCTCTTCAAGCAGGCAAGAACCCTGTACTCTGATTGGCTTTCTGGGCTGGCCACATTTTTTGCCTTAACCACAGTGAATCAACACTTTGACAGGGGATAAAACAGAACTATTTTGTCCCAATATTATTGATATCAACCCCTCCTTTACCCACCAGTAGACCATTGAAGTTTGTCCTCACCACCAGGGTTTTCACAGATGCCCTGCTCTTCGCAATTTCTGTGCAATTTCTGTGACTGGTTTTCCCTGCTGGGTAAATTTTTGGAAATTCAGGAGTCCAGGTTCAGTTGGAAATATTAATGTCTTGTCTTTGTAAACTGTTTTACATGTTGCTACGTAAAACACACTATAATGTCTATTAGTACTTAGTGTATTGAAAGTTGCCAGTTTGCTGAGTTGTCTTTGGAAAATGCCAAGCCTTAGTGGTTTTTGTCAGTTTGTGTTTTAATGGTACATGTACATTGTATTTGTTAATTTACATTGAGCTCAAGAAACATTTTCCTTTTATGCTGCTTTTTATAATTTTCTTTTTCACCTAGCTGTCTGTCGGGGTATTAAGCGGCCATTTTGATTACCACTACTGTAACTTTTATTTATTAACTATATATGTGCTTGTTATGAGAACTATACAACCAGGGAATGGCTGTAGTTACATAATTTGCAATTTTTTATCTTGGTTAATTTTTATTTTTCCATTGTTTTTGGGTATGGTAATGAATGCTAAGGAATTTGAAAAAAAGGAAATATAAAAGTTAACTGAAATAAAACATTAACTGCAACATACACAGTGACTGTTGCTAAGAGGCAGCTGCTGGTAAATTTTAATAATCGGTTGAAAGACAGCTTACCACTGCCAGCAGGCCTCAAATTGGAAAACACTGACAGGGGGTAATTTTGTAGACCAAGACAAGACAAGACAAGAACTATATTTTAATACCACACACAGAAAAAAAATGTTAAAAAAAGACAATTTCTTATGTAAGGTACATAAAAAGCCACCTAGAAAATAGCTGAAAAGCTTATCTAGCTAGGAGGCATTGTAGACTAATTCATAGTATTAAAGGGCAGTGATTTTGTTACATCTGCGTCCTGTGTCCCTCACACATAGAAAGTTCCAAAGATGCAAAATAATTCATAGCATGCATCCCATGGGATGCAAAGATGGATCAATCAATCTGAAGATGTTTTTGTAGAACATCCTGTTAGTGTGATTTCTGTGGCTTTCCTTTTGGCTGTTGTTTAACAAGGTATATTTCTTTTAGTCTTTGTCGTGCTTTATGATAGAAGGAGTAAAATCTTTTTATTTCAGTAAACTGCAATACACAGTTTCGGAGTCTGTCTTCAGATTAATTATCTGCATGGTTACATAAAGGCCAAAAAAAAATGTAGGACAAAAAAATTCCGTTTAGGACTCATTGTTTTTTGAACTGGGACTCAATAGTTCTGACTCTGATCTTTTGCAAGGTGAGTTCCTGGACTCACCATAACTATTTGTAACAAAATCACTGAATGAGGTTGTTTGATGGAGGCACAAGTATAAAACAATGTAAAAAACAAAAAAACAAAGAAAAGAAAAGAAAAAAAACACATGCACAGACTTATAATATGAACTGAAAATAGCCTTTTTCAAGGACAGTTTAAACTTGACACGACTGTTTAAACTTGACAGTCACACGTAAGACACTTAAAAGATTCTTCAATATTATTTCAAAAAAACAGCTCCCTCGAAGCAAATATTAGATTTGCCACAGATGAATTAAAAGGCATCTTCAACATGTACAGTTAATGTCTTGAATAGTAGTTGGATACATTTGACTGTACATTTGATTGCACATGTTGTACTTGTCACAATCATATTCATTTGCCACATTAACAATAATTTCAGTTCCTACAAATAAATTTTTGTTTTGAATTAATTTGTGTTTTCTTTTCTTTTTTTTTCAAAGATGTGGTAGTCCATGCACTGGATACTACTTGGGAACTTCATAAGCCTTATCTACAGAAGTCTTCATTGCTGAGTTCTTTACTTAGAAAAGCTGAGATGACAGGCATGAGAAATATAGAAGAGGAAGATGAGGAAGACATGCATAAAGCTAGTGAAACAGGTGTTCTAAGCTTTGTGATACTAAATGTACACTGTAGCTTGCTGGAATACTTTATGGAATACTTTATTATTAATCAATTTTGTTGAAGCAATTTTTGACTGTTTTTAAAAATGTTAATTTTTGTTGATGATCTGCTGTATTTGACATTATTTAAAATTTTCAATCACTGCCATAGTACATGCGCAGTGATGACAATGATGATAGTACATAAACTAATCTATGACTACCGTATTATAGGAAATTAACGCTCCATGAAATTAACGCGAATGTTAAACTTCTCGTTAACTTAAATTGAAATTGAAATTGTACCTCCTCTTTCCCGTTAATTTTCTTTATTCGAAAGTCGTTTTCTATTAAATTCGCGTTAATTTAAGTCGGGTTAATTTCCAATACCTTAATATTTTATGGAGCGTTAATTTCCTATAATAAGGTAGATATTGAAGTAAAAATGCAGTACATTACATGTATATACTACCTGATCACAGATTACATAAAAATAGGTATATTTCCGGTAAGGGAAAGTAGTCAGGTTTGCTTGCAGTCACGCCATGTACATTGTGGGCCCTTGGTGTTTCTTCATGTCTTTTGATGAGAGCCCTACAAGTCAGTGGGTTGATATACCATGTAGCTAATTTGTGTTTGCTAATAACCCTTGCTATCTTGTTTACAGAAACCAATTTAGATGCCTTGAAAACTGCGGCCAGTTCTGGTAACATAGACCCCATCCCTGTCATGTCAGACTTGTCCATAGGAAGAAGGAGATCCAGCAGCGAGTGGTACAAGAACCAGTTAACGTTTAGATTGAGAATCAAGGATCCCCTGATCACAAAACAAAGTGAGTGGTGTGATAATTAGTTTATGAATAGTCAGTTTCTCATGCTTCTACGGGACAGCAGAGTGAATGGATTAGGGGAGCGTGCGTGAAAATCACCACCCGAGAGGAAGGTGTCACGCAGCGGACAAGGAAGGTTTCTTAAACGCAAAACAATATATTTGGGAGAACTGGGGTAGAAGGCCATTCATAATAATAATACTGAACATTCTAATTTTATTCAGAATGTAGGTTGTAGTTTGTGTTACAAACAGGCTAAAGTTTTCATAGCTATGCATTGATGTGATGTGCATACTTTAATTTTGATTTTAGGTTGGAAGTCTTTTCAAACCGTAATTTGTATAAGATTGATGTACATTGTAAGAGAGCTGCAACATTATTTTAGAGTATTTTCTAATAAATAATGCTATTAGGAGTGAGTGAATTCGGTTTGTAATCATACGAGTGCGTGGGAGTCCGATTTGTTTAATCAAGAGTATAATTACAGACAGAATTGAACGAAACGAAGTTCTGTCACCAATTTTAAATCATAACATTGTAACAAAATTTGTGATATTTCAGCCCTCTTGAAAATAAAAAACACCAGAGATTCCCACAGTTTTCTCGGTAGCGGTGAAAAAAAAAAAGCCATTTACACTTTAAGTGCGCGCACGATGGTTATCACACTGTCCTATTAGTGCTGAAATCAGGAGAGTTGATAGCCAATCAGATTTGAGAATTCTGTTATAGTTATGATTAAGTTAAAAAACTTCCTAAAGTTGCGCTTGTGGCCGTTGATTTCTCGCATATGTTTATGTATTGTCAGTTTTCTCATTCCAGTTGTTTTGTTTTCCTTTTCAGCCTTTGCCCTTGCTCTTGCTGCACTATATGAAAATGAAAGCGAGATGAACGTTAGTGAAGCTGATGTTGTCGGTGTTTTGGCTGCTGCAAGTTTCTTAGGATTTACATCTTTAGAAAAATTGTAAGAATTTAAGCCTAATTACCAGGGACATACATAAACCTATGCTTTTGTATTCACTCACAAATTGTTGTTTTCGCTTTTTTAACATTTTGCTGTAATGGTCTAGTAAGTTGTAAAGCTACATGTACATTCCGTAGCACTACATGCTATTAGAGCGAATGAAGTTTAAGAGGATATCGCCCATCAGACCTTGACGCTATGATCAGTCACGTTTATATTGCAGAGTAGTTGGCCGGAAGAGCTCTGGAAGACTAACAAAATCTATTAGCAATGCGAAACAATCATAGTGTCTGACGTAACTCTTCCGCTCCTTGTGGTAAAAAATTCTTAGGTGAAGTTTCAAATTCTGGTTGTGTTAGCTGTAGTTTTACTTAAACTTCCAGCTCATTAAAACCGAGCTTAGGGGTTTAAAGCATTCTTTTGCTCCTGATGGAAGATACACTGAATTAAAATTACTGCTTTTTACAATGTATCTAAAAAAGATTTGAAATAATTGTTTGCAGGTGTTCTGATGTTATGCTAAAATCCATCGCTGCTTGGTCAGTCTGTGCTTTTCATGCTTCAGGTTCTAAGGTAAGTACATGTAATTTGAAGGGCTTCAAATCAGAGAGAAACTGACCTGCTACTTGGTCTTTAACGTCATTTTTACTTTATTCAAATTTACTATGAACTAAAACAAACATTTCCCTGCTAGCAGAGATCTTTCACTGCGAGAGAAAAATGAGAGGAAGGAGATATACTCATCTCCTCACATCGCGAGAAATTCCTCAGTACACGCCCGTGCCGTCAGCTGATTTTTCGCGCGAGCGAACCAGTTCTGTGACGTATGTCACACGTGACCAAAACGTCACTGATTGTTAAGGAAATGCTAGCCCATGCGTGATAGGAAACTTGTCGGGGACTGGCAGAGGTCTCTCTCCTTCCTCTTATCAGGTAAAAAAAAACATATTTTATTGGTTTACGGTTTTTGCAGAACTCCAGCAATCAAGGTCTACACATGTAGGTTCTAAAAGTTGTTGGAAAATTTGAAACATAATTAAATACCCTGCTGGTCTTCCTCCAAAAGATCTATTAATTTTTAAACATTATTGATGTTACTCACAGACCTTATGATACGTTATTCTGCGACTTTTTTGTTTAAAAGGTTTTTATCGCAACTTGCTTGCCTGTTGTGCTGTTTTGGATACGATTTGTTTGATGTGATCATCATTGTAATAAAAAATAATTAGTATTTATCGGCTATGGATACTTACTTAAAAACCGCCGCCTCCACTTGGAAAAGGCCAGTTTTCCCTCATTTGGAGGATTTAATTTTGCAAGCTGTCGATGCAGCTCCTTTCTACGCAATGTTTGAGCCTAATCGTGGAGGTTGTATTTTCCATTTTCCCATACAAGTTTCCATTATAAATAGGGTGTCCTGGTGATTTCCTAAATGCTGCATCGATTTAATTTAATTTTTTAATTTTTACCAGCTTTTTCTAGACACAGGTCTGCCCAGAGGGAGGTGCCATCCCTACCCAATCCCACAACCTGTCAAGATTGGCCACACCACCGGGGCTTAGTCTTTCGAATAATACAAATCAGTAAAAGTGCTGTGAGACGGGACCTACGGTTTTTCGTCCTTATCCGAGAAGACTAGGAAGTCTAACCATTTCCAGATGTCATTACAAAGGCAGCACTTTCTTCTTAGTTATTTAAGGACCCTGAGTGTTGGTCCGGCCGGGGTTTGAATCCGCGACCTCCCGCTGGGCAGACCGGCGCTCTCTCCACTGAGCTAACCAGGCGGCGGATTTTACGGCACCGTCCCCCGAAGTAAATGCTTTTTTCATGCTTCTCGAAAAAGAACATTCCGTGAGGAATTTGTGATCTTTTGATGCCACCAGAATGTATTCCGAGTGATAATTATATGTTAAAGGTATACGGCATAGTGACTGTAACGTTTTGTTTCCTTTTCAATCTAGTACAAGCAAAGCTCGGTTGTGGAAGCATGTGAGAGATGGTTGGAACTCAACTTAATACCACAGGTAAAGTATGATACCCTTTCACTCAGTATACGTGTGAAATTCTGTATTTGATTTATTATAGGTAATTAGTTTGGTCAAGCGCCAGCTCGGACAACATGGATTTTCCCTCTCCAGTCTTTTTGATCAGCATTACCGTTCTGAGTTCTTCGATAGTGTCGAACCCGGTGTCCTCATGCAAAGTGTGTATGTACGTGGTGTTAGGTTTTCCTCTCTTAGTTTTTCCGTGTTGTGGATGCCGCAACACAAGCTGCGATGCCTCCTCCTCTTTGTGTCTAACACAATGCCCAGCTACCCTCATTCTTCTTTCCCTGGTCTTGCTAGAAACTTTTGGAAGGCGACCGTACAGATCTTCATTTGTAATATGTTCCCTCCGAGAAACGTTTAGTGCTGTGCCAAGCGTTCTAGTATAGGCACCATCAATTTGCTTTTCTGGACTTTTGGGTAGAGTCCATGTTTTCCTGCCGTAAAGGAAAATACTTTTAGCTACTGTTGCCGGGAATACTACTCAGTACTACTTTGAAAGTAAAAATATTATAATTTACTGTACATTACATTGCATACTGTACATAATGATTTATTGTACGTTACATTTGGCGTTAACTTTCAGCTTTCAGTTCAAATATTTTTGAGTCACTTGCCACAAGATCTACTGGAGAAGTGTTTAAAATCTACCAAGTAAGTTGACTTTGTAAATTTATACAGCAGTGAGCATGTTTCTCATATATCTTGCGATTTTAAAGGAAAAGGCTTTCTGTCGCATACTTCAGGAATAGAGGGTTTTTTTAGGCTACGTGAACAAGAGATTCAGTTAAGCAAATTGGGGGTGGGGGACTGGAATTGTGCTGTTGGGGCAAACTACCTGGAAAATTTTGATATCCACCTGGGCCCATTTGTTCGAAGGCCGATGAGCACTAACCCAGGGTTAAATTTTAATCCAGGTTTCTTTTTCTTTTGTTTAAAAGCATTTTCTAAGAACTTTTTTTGCTATATCTTTATAGAGCGTCCAATCACCAAACTGCAGACCAAAGGAATTTACTGAATTTGCTTTCAAAGCTTTTGTATCAGAATTCAAATTTCGCACTAACCCTGGGTTATCTTAACTCGCTTTGAACAACTCAGCCCTGTAACGTAATGCGTAATTCTATTTATATGAAAAAATCACCTATACAGCTGTGTCCAAAGAAAGCAGGATAAGAAAAAGAGTCTCTCTCTGCGTTGCCACTGGTTTGTCAAGCACAGTTCTTATCCCAGTTGTTCATAACAAGATTAAGATAACTCAGGATTGGTTGCTTACGAAGCAAATTTCCGTTGATTCTTTCTGCCTACAATTTTATGTTTTGATGCTCTAAAATGACGAGTCACGATGACCAAAAGAACGGTGGGTATCGTTAATACGATCTGTTGTCTCTTTAAGCTCCCTGTTTTCTCGATTTAAATCACATTTTCCCAAATCTCTCTTTTCAGTTTTTAACATGCAACTAAACACCTTGTCCTCTTTTGGGATATAATAGTTATTTTCTTTCTTTAGGCTTTTTACTTGGAGTGAATATTCGTTATACAAGTTGCTGGCATACTGGATCTTTCTTCAACAGCACCCTAATTTGCAGGTAGGACTTACCAGCGTCGACCAGCTGTTCTACAGTCAACTCTCTATCGGACGCTCGGGTAAACACAAAGTTTCCGTTTTGTAGAGGTGCCCGTCTTAAAGGGTCAAAGGGAGTCAACTATAGAAGAGCTGGGACCAACTTTCGGTGTCCATTTTGGGGAGATGTCTGACTGTATAATCATTAATTTTTTCTGGTCCCTAAAAGGCGACACCCATCTTAAACGGACACTTAATGCTGGCCCAACGGTGTCCATATCTTTGACTGAGTTGTTTGGAAGTCTTAAAATCGTATACATTGGCATTTTACTGCTCTGTAACTTTGTTGTTCTGCTATGTGTGACGTTACCATTAGCCTCCGAATACATCCGTCCCTTCTTGCTCCTCATCGGAACGTCCTCAACAGCGAGGGGCGAGAAGAGATGGCGTTATTCGCAGGCTACATTTACGTACAACATTCAGATTTAATATGTTGCATTCCATTGGTTCCAGAAGTGATTTGATTGAAGCAGCAGTTTGAGGAACGTATTGTTTGCAGCCATATTGTTTGTTGAGCTGAGATCGACTGCATTTCAACCCCAAGGCTTCTTTCTGCATAACTGTGAACGTTGATATTGCACCGATTGTTAGACTGTTGGATCGTTAGATCATTAGACTGTTAGATCGTTAGTCTGTTAGACCGATCGTCAGACTCTTTTAACGGTCATAGCAGTCATATGAAAACCAGCCCTAACTGCTCCCAAAGAAACCAAATGACGAGGGGATAAATTTCTTCCGTTGAAACCGTTCCAGTTTTGTACCACCTTATACGAGATACACATACAATTCGAACTTCTGTATCTAACTCTTTGTCTCTGATTTTGTGCAGTTGATGCCTTCGTGGGGAACTGTGGTAACCTGGTTCATGAGGTAAGATTATATGAGGCCAGGTTTTGCCTACAGGGTACTTCAAAATTGTGTGGGATAGGAGGGCTCGGCGTGATGGTGTCACGTAACAGTACATAAAAGACCCAGGCGATGACCGTGACCCTAATAAATATTGTTATTACTAGGGAGCTTAAGCAACAGGATTTTTGAGCGATAGACGTCAACCGGAAGTGGACTTGTTTCATCATTCGGGAGTGGTTTTCATGGCTGAAACTCTCGGGTACATCGTCTTTATAAGAGAAAAGAAACTTAGCCAGATACAAATTTGTTAGCGTCAAGGCATATGAGAAGGGAGAAGGCCTTACCTCCGGTTGACTTGCGTCGCTTAAAAACGTCTTTGCTTAAACTCCCTACTACAGGAGTTGTAGGCTATAGGGAATAATGAAAGCACGAGGTATTTTCAGTTACTAATGAGACTTACAACCGTCCCTATGCTGAGGCATTCTTTTTTTGTGGGGGGAGGGGGTATGGGGGAAGGCGTGGGAGGTAGGTGTGGGAGGGGAATACGAAGTGCTGTGAAGACCACGTAAAAGAAGAGGGAATTTGACCTCATTTTGATTAAAACGTTGTATTTTTCTGTGCTGAAATCTGAATATTTTGCCTATCGAAATGGCAGCCTTTTAATCTTTTACTTAACCCATAATTTGTGTTGTGCTTTCAAATCTGCGTAGCACCATCTTTCCTTTTGAAATTTTATTAACCCCTTCATTGTTTTTTCTTTCCTAGTTTGCCAAAGGCTACTTCATTCTTAGAAAGAGAAGAGGTAAGGAAATTTCGGCACTTACCAAAATGATCGTAAAATTGACTGAAACATCCAATTTACTGCTTTAATCTCTAGAAAGACTCTTAAAGAAATGTAGAAAAGCCACAAACAGAACATGATGTCATGAACAAAGCTATATAAAAGTAAAACAGATTGTCTGTATGAAGATCTGGGCTGGGTTCCTGGAAAGATGGATACGTCTAACCCAGGATTAAGGCAAATTTAACCGGCGAAGTTGTCCTGTCTAGGAACAGGTAACTGGAGATGAGAATTGAGCCTTGACTCAATGTGCAGTTATGATGACATAATATGATAATAATATTTAATCAATCTCCAGGAAGTTAAATGAAATCGAGGATTAAAATTAATTTTTAATCCTGGATTTGCGCTGATCGGTCTTTCTGGAACTGGACTGTGGCTTTTAATTCTTGGGAGTTATCTCGTGGCTTTTTTGAGGTTGCCTTTTAGACTGGGCCGGTGTCGTGTCGAATAGTCCATATTCACGATACTCGAAGTCTTTGCCTGTGTTTAAAGATTGATGGAATAAAAGCTATGTCACGTGGTATTTGATCGGGGCACAAACAAGTGTTAACATTTGCCTATACGAGTAATCGCGGTCTAGTTTATTTATTCTCTCAAAACATGACGACGATTTAATAGTCATGCAAGATGAACAGTTCGACTTTCGCCAAGTTTTACGTCATTATTGCTTGCTGTGAGGACATCTATGGTCGCTACTGCGTCCAAAAACGTAACAATGGTCACTTCTACCCATATTTTTCTGGACATTATCGTCTTTAAGACAAAAAGTTCTTCATTTTCTGTTGCCTGGAATAAACAAACCTGACCGCAATTTCTTGAATTGACAAATTTCAGTGCCTGTTTGCCCCCTGAGAAAGCACGTGACATCGCTTTTACCCATCTGTCCTTAAGCGCGTGCAAAGATGCTGGGTTTCGTGGAAAAGTTCAATAGCCTACGTTCGATTATAATTAAAATTGTACCATGGCTGCGAGGCTGTCTGGTCATTATTCTATATTTGGTTTAGTTTTCTTGGTGCTCAAGTCTCTTCTGGGAATTGCGAGACAATGGAGTCGTGAAAAGTTTGCAATTTTGACCTTTAAGCCTTGGAGCCTTGTTAGAAGTATAGTATATTGAACGTGGTCTATTGCACTCTAGCACTTGCGCAGTAAACTGGGTCAACATTCGACCCCTTAAACAATCCCATAGTGCAATTCGGCACAGCACCGACCCAGTCTCACCAGAAGTTAAAAAAAGGCCAATCATTAAAAGCACTCAAAGCTGCCTTAAGTAATAGAGGACCCTTCAACATGGTTTTTTCAACTTTTCAGATGGACCAGTTAGGGAGAATCCATCAACATCACTGGAAAGAGCGCCTTCAAATTAGTAAAATTGCCAAATTTGAAAGTGATACGTCTCAAGCGAGCGAAGTTATAGCTCAGCAAAGTTGCGAAAATTTATAGAGACGTTTGTATGGGGGGCGGGGGGGGGGGCGAGTTTGCTAGTGCCCCCCACCATACAAACGTCTGTAAAATTTCGCGACTTTGAGGAGTTACATCTTCGTTAGTTTTCAACAAAACACTTTAAAATTAATAAACTTGGCAGTTTTGCTAGTTTCAAGGCGCTCTTTCCAGTGATGTCGACGAATTTTCCCAAACTTGTCCATATCAAAAGTTGAAAAAAACCATGGAAGGTCTATTCTGAAATCAACTTCTATAAGAACAGTTGTTTACAGTACCTAACCTCTGTATTTTTTTATTTTTGCTCTTGTCTTTTTAGGGTCATGGTTATGTGAATTTATTTAGGACTATCAGACTAGGAGGAATCACAGACAGTAGGTTGAAAATATGCCTTTGTTACCACATCGTTCTTATTGGCCAAACTACCTTCACTATTTATTTTGTCCAATCTGAGTTTGTATTTAAAAGGACTTGCCTGATTACTTATTTTTCGTGGTTGCAGTAAGAGAAGCAAGCTTTCTTGGGAGTCATCTCTTAAAGCAATGATAACTCTTGATTCTCGAGGATTTCTACTTTTGAGATCTCTGACAATATTTAAATAATCTCTCCTTTTTGGTTTGTTTTTGAAGAACCGTGTGTGTTATCTATTATAAGAACTTTCCAGCATTCCCGTCCAGCGAGCTCACACAATGAAACAAGGTCGAGACTTAAGTGGAAAATTTCATTCAAATCACTGTATCTTGTCTTCCCAGCCATCGACTCGGTATCTTTGTTCACAGAAATGTAGAAACGATCCATTTGAAGGGCGTAAGGTAGACTCACACTCCGTCAACTTCATTTTTTATCAGGCTCACAATTAGATGAACTACAGAAGATGAACCTTGTTCCTCAGTCATGGCTGCTTCGGGTCTATGCTCAACATTACCACGCGGTACGTGTCTTCATTTTGGATCTGACAAAGGATTAGTATTATGGGTTGGATTAAGACCCGGGGTGAATAAGGCAGAAAAGGGAAATTTTTTATTTTTATTTTCCAGACTTTTACTATTTATTACTATTTCTGACTTAGAAAAAAAGGCAACTGAACCTAATCAAAAGTTACCGGTACCGTGCCAACGACTTATTTACGGCAGTCAAGCAAAACTGACAAAGATAGAATGGCTGGCAACTTACAATTTGACAAGCTATGAGCGACCCTCCACTCGGGAGAAAAGATGGATCGAAACGCACCAATCCCATTTAATAAGAGCCCTCAGAGCCAATAACATCACGGCTTAACTGACAGACGACCAATAACATCGCGACTTGTAAGTTAAAACTGACCAATCAGGTCAATAACCAGAGTTAAATACAATGTACCATCAACTGACGTGATACAACTCACTTTGTCTCTGAAGATAACTACCGCACAGGTTGTCGAAACGTCAATCACTGTCAACAATATTCCTATTTAGGAATACGCTCACCCGGGCAATCAAACTCCACAAACTTATGTTGTTTTAACGTTGTTCCTTTTTTTCCCTTTTTTCGTCACAGCTGCAAGGTGGAGGCGACATGTCTTTAATGACGAGATTTGAGCATGGAGCCATACGCAAGGGTTTCATTCTCGAGGAGGTAGTCCATTTTTCTTTTAAATGTTTCTTATGTTGTGCTCCTGTGAAGCTCACACTAACACACTAACTAACACACCTGTCATGGTTGAAAATGACGAATGACCGTGATTTGTTAGAAATTTGTTCAGTCATTGGTTTTTCAGTCAGTTAGGTCCCCCTTCTATTTTTTAAAAAAATGATTTCAATGATAAAACGATGGAGTTTCAGAGAATGTCAGTTAGCGTTGAGAGTGGATAATAGGGCCATTTATACGAGGAAAAATAAGACGCGTCTTACATAGGACGCGTCTTAAATAAGACGCGAACTTTCCGTATATTAAAACGGCACATTTCGTCTAAAATAAGACGCGGCTTAGCTAAGACGAGTCTTATTTTAGAACAGCGCTTAACACTTGTTCTTAGATAAGACGCGTCTTAGCTAAGACGAGAAAAACTTCGTATAAATGACCTTCGCGTCTTACATAAGACGCCAACGCATAGTACGCATGCGTTAATCTTTGGCGCGCCTTGTTGGATTGCCGTTGCTACAGGCAACATTCACATGAAAACGAGTCAAGAACAGAACTGTTCTCGTCTTAGATAAGACATGCTCGTATAAATAGTCCAGTTCTTAAGACGCGTCTTATTTTTCCTCGTATAAATGGCCCTAATGTTAGCTGTCTGAATGATGATCCATTGCCCGTCCACCCTTCAGTCTTCAGAAGAGCTGAACACCTTGTTTTTCTTGTTTATATGCTGCCTAGAGTTAAGATTAGGGATATTCTCTTGAAGAAGTAACCCCCTCACATGTTGAGGTTTGCGGGTGTTTGCTAAGGTGAACCACGTAACGTTTGTAAGAAAACTTTATCTGGTTTCACTGTAACGTTTTCTATAGTGTTGCCCTTAAACAAGCGCCCGTGAAAATTTTGCAAATGAGTGTCATCATATTTTTTGATGCATTGGTTGTTCTTTGTCTTTTTTATTGCAGCATTTGAAGTACCACTCCGAAATTATGTCTCTACATGGTTTTCATTTTGAAGTCAAAGCGACCAAGGACGACACTGGTTCTAAATACTCCTTTTATCTTCAGGTCTGTTGTGGCTTTTTTCGGAAGGCTCTCAAACGCTTCCTACATTTTCTTATAAAACTTGGCAAACCGTTTACATGAGAAACAAAAACTTTTGTTTGTTTTGTTTTACCAGCTTTTCTGGACACAGGCTGCCCAGAGGGAATAGGCACGAACGGGACTCACAGGTCCCATGCAAGGTGCCTTGGCTAGTTGGCTTGGCTAGAAGGGTGATCCATCCAGTCGAGTCACCCTTTTTTGATGGTAGGGTCACCCTCCCAGCCGGACCAACTTTTCTCCTTGTAAACACTTCGGCACACTCAGCCGGGTCAACTCGGTCAAGGCAAGACAATCAGAGCATGCGCGAGCGCTATCCTAGACAGTAAGAGCATGCGCAAACATTGTTGATTTGGGCAAAGGGGTCAACTTTTTTCTCTTATAAACGTTCGCGGCAGTTTTTCACCAGTTTAATGGGGGCTACGAAAGTTCAGTTTTGGCTGAGCCTCACCTCAAAGTAATCCGTTATTATAAAGAAGCGTAACCATCTAACTTTAGCTGCTCTTTACCTCCTTTTTTTTTCACCTTGACAGAGGTTGAAGCCCAATGATCCCGTGCTGTCGTTTAGAGCTTGTGAACGTCACACATTTTCCATGCGTCACGATAGAGAGGTAAAGATATTTCTTCTTTGAGTTAAAGCAGTAATTTGTTTAGAGGGTTAATAGAAAGGTTGGTGACATCATCTCTCCCTAATGTTGAAAAATGTCGGACTCATTGAAAACTGAAAACGTCTTTATTTAAACCACTGCTCAATCATAACGTTACAACTGTAGAGCATCATGAACAGTACACAGGAAAGTATTGCACACTCAAAAACGTCATCCACAGACTTAAAGGCTAGGACACCATCGCAACACGGCGTAATAAAAATTACTTCACTACTACGTGGCTTTCGTTGTCTTTCAGTGATAGAGCGATTTTCGTATGACCTTGAAAAGTAGTTTCGGTAAGTGTTTGTTATTGTTTTATAAGCCAATGGATGAAAAGATCAAAACATGGACTCTTCGTTTTCCCGCGAAAGAAAACCCCAATATGGGGAAGGTATTGTTCGATTGGCCAATCGTGTTGCAGTATAACGTGAAAGCGAAGTATCGGTTGATTTCTAGAAAGTTCTTCGGGCATGAAGTTTTTCAGCCGAGCACCCGCTTAACCAACCAAAAGCCACGCGCGTTTGTTTTCGTTCGGCAAACCAATCAAGTCGCTCTATTTCCGTTCGTTTGTTGCTTCTATTTTGTTCTCGTTTTCACTTCAAGGTCATACGAAAATCGCTTTACCTGATATGATTATATATATTAACGCCCAAGTTGTAAATGGAGATGAGAAGGGGCGCAGGGTCTGCTATCGCAACATCGAGCATAACGCAAATAACTGCGGAGGTAACGTATTCGCTGACCTCGAATACTGCTGGACAATGGCCCGCCCGAGGGATTCAACAACCACATGAATGCCACAAATGCTACGCACGCTACACACGCTACAGACGCTAGAAAACGCTAAACGCTGGCCATCAAGCTAAAAATGCTTGAAAACGCTACTGACAAGACTACTATTGGCCCCCTTCCTTAACAGTTTAAAATTTCATTTAACCGTACTTATTCAACAGTAGAGACCCTTAGATTCGGGGACGAGGAAGACTACGAGTACGAGATTTAACAGCAGTTTCAGTTTTCTAAAAAAGATGTACATCCCGAAAAGCTTCATTGTGCAATTTTCTTTCGCCTATAAACGTTAGCACGGTTATTTGTATTGAAGGAGGTGAAGCCCTTTCCTGATCGCAAAATGATAAAACCTTCTAACCGTCGATAAATTGCTCCCGCCACTACCACAGTCCGCTAAAGCCCGTAGTAGAATGACGATGGCTATCACGATTTCCCGCCAAAATGACGCGGTTTCTTGTGCGCGCACACCTAAGTATTTAACAAATCTCTTCCTCGTAGTCATCAGAATCTAAAGGTCTCTACTTTTACCAGGGTCTCTCTTCTTCTCTTCCTCTTAAGGAAATGAAAGAGTAGAGCCCCTTGGAAAATGTGATGGAAAATAGGATAATGGTGTAAGCCTCGTTTATTTGCAGGTGCGTTACTGTATCAGTGTTCAGTGGTCGGACTTTGGTGTTAATAAAATGTTCTCATCAGGTGGGTAGCTTCAAAAGCTGTAATAAGTAGCTGTCATCTCTTCACAAGTCAGAATCGCTGGACCATTGTATCAGCTTTCGATCTGAGAATTTTTTTTTCTTTCAGGAATTCTTTGTCAGAGCTTTGGTTTTTCAGGGAAGACAAGACAATCCGAGGTAAGAGTAAAAAATTATACTGTTGTGGTAATAATAATCATCATCATCATCACCACCACCACCACCACCACTATGCTCGTTTCGTTTGTGAAGTTATGTTAAACGACCGAAACCTTTTCAGTGTTTCGTAAAAGTATCTAGCACTTCGAGCTTCGTCAATTGTTTGTTAGTTTTTTATCTCTTCGTGTTAATGGATACCGTAAATCCTCTTTCAAGCCCATTTCATACGGAGGGCTTATTTGAGAAGGGGGGGGGGGGGGGCTTATTTAATTTAGGGAAGACGATGGTATCAGTTCTCCATAAATAACTAGAACACAAAGTTGAAAAGCTCAAGTACGTGAAGGTTGGAGGTCATGCAGCCGAGGATCAGAATCAAATCCGGACTTCCAGTCAGTAAATGAACCACCCTGGATCAGCCCACAAGTCTACAGTCTATATTTTATTAGTGAAGAATAATTAGGGAAGGGAAGGGGGGGCTTAATAGAGAGGGAGCTTATTAACTTTCTTCCCCTGAATTGGGGGTGGGGGGGGGGGGCTTATTAGAGGTAGGGGGCTTATTTGAGAGGGAGGGGGGCTTAATAGAGGATTTACGGTATGTGATAAAACATTCCTTCTTGTGTTTCGTATTTTGCGTTAAACGGCCAGTCTCCGTGTTAGTCTCTTTATCTTATGATTGATACAATATTCTTATCTTTCTTTTTTTTTTCTCAGGTTGTTTGTGTTAAGAACGTGTGTATGCCACTTTATGTAACAGTATCTTTAATGTTCCCGCCATCTTAAGAGAGAGCATTAATGCAACTGAACCTTTTTGATGAGGAAACAACATTCAGATAATATCACAAATGTCACTTACTGCAGAAAAATGGTAGAGATGGTGTTACGTAAAACCGCTGACAAAAGGTTTCTATTAATGCTATAACTATGGTATCAACTTTCAAACCCAAATGTTAGAACTCTATGACAAGTTCTCAAAATTGACTCTGGGTTTTATAGGTTGTAATCCTTTTTTAATATGTATTGATTCTCGTGCTTCCATGAAGTGCCATCTATACAGGTGTTAAAAAGTGTAAATAGTGTAATTAAAGTATTTTTCTTTTCAAGAGTGTTAATAAAAGCCTTTGTGGGTTATTTGTATGCGTATCACTTGGGATTAAGAAGTAACAACGCTACTTCTGACATGAATGGAAATCTATGCAATGACTCATTTTACAATGGCCTGCTCTCCAGTTGGCTTGATTAGCTTAATGGATAGAGCGTTGCGTCCGGTCATCGCAATGGTCAAGGTTCGATTCCCGGTCACGCCTGATTTTTTTCAGATTCTTTTTCAACTGCTTAGGTTGTTTATTCAACTGCGAGAATCATTTCCACTTCCAAAGCTACTTTTGCTATTCTGGCAGACAAAACAATTTCAGCAACACACTAGTACTAGATCCCATCCCTTCCTCTTTTGAAGCAAGTTGACTGAGTTCAAATTCACTCCGAACCAAAACGAAACTCGCCTTCTAATTTCACGGCCTGTGTTCAACTCTTCCCCTCTTCACAGTCACAATTCTCCTCTTTTCTCTCCCAACCCATCCCTAAGTTTTTGGGGCCACCCTCTTCTGAGTTTCACAAGGTTCTCTGATACACGTATTTTTCGTCACGCGCTCCTTTCCCACGAACGTCAAACGTCGTAAGATTGCGTTATGTGCCAAGATTACGTTTTCGTGGCCGAAGAAGGTAGATAAAAGCAAGAGTGGTCACTTGTGCTAAACAACTTACACTCTACTTTTGATTTGTTTTCATCATCTTAGTCATAATTGATGGCATTAGTGAACGGAAAAGTGCGTTCGAAATGTTCGAGATACTAAGATATCACCCACACCTGGGTAAGGCCAAATGAATGCCTTGGAAATCTCTAGTTTTCTGCAAGAACTGTGGAATTTACAACACTGAAAAACTGAAAAGTGTTTTCAATAGCTCTGACTTAAGTAATGATTGGTCTATAGTTCATTAGGTTAAATCTTTTGTTTGAACGAAGTTTTCGGTAGTTCTCTTAAAGAACATGGTAGGGACTGTGTTACGTTAATCCATAATGGAGTATAATAGTGATGTTATTTGGGCATAATAGTCAAATTCGATGAGGATAAAGAATAAGCCTAATATTGTGAAGCATTGAGCATAATGGCACAACTTTAGTAACAGTTGTCACTTGAACTCGGGAAGATATATATAATAGCGACATAAAGTCCTTGAAAACAAAGTACGGGCAAAATAAAAGTTTCTTTTTATTCATATTTCCTGTGAAATACACACATGGTAAGCTGAGTGAGTACTACAATTCCATTTTCAGTGAGTTCATCTGTCAGTTTCCAGCTCTTCATTTTCCACGGTGTTTCCAGCAAGTATCAAAGAGACCACCCGTACCACATTTGCACCACCCCTCTTTATGCCATCCCGAGGAGAAAGAAAGTGGTACCAGTACCTGCCCCAGGCCCACTCTCACCATTGCATAAGCATCGCCTCTATCTGGTGCTTGTCGTCTTGGGCTAAAGATAGAGATGAAGTGTCAAAGGGGTAACTTGAATTATAGCCTGAGTATCAGGCGTTTCTGGGGAAAAGAAGAAAGAAGGAAGCAAAAAAGGGCTCCATCTAAAATCTCCTCTCTCCTAGCCCCTTAGGAAGGCCTGATGCTCAGGCTACTTGAATTAAGTATAATTTATTTGCATTCGGAAGCTTTTTCAACGAAAACAACAGTAAGTGAAGTTAAGTATTCCGGATTAGTGGGCCTCCTTGAGCATGCTCGAAGACTTTGACACTTAAATCATATACCGGCAGTTTGTATGTATGTAGTGCCTTTTGTAAGGTTTCTTTTCAACGGAAACAATAGTACGTACCATTTGTCATTGGAAAATCATGTGGATTATGTCTCTTTGAGAGACATGGAAAATCCAGATCGTTTTGGATTCATTCTTCAACCCTAAAAACAAAAAAAATCGGTTCCAAGTTTTCATATTTTTGAGTAACGTATGTCCCTTATACTTTCACATTACCTGTTTATTTCGATCTTGCATTTACACCACGCTTCGTCATCATTGTCCTCTTATTGATTTGTGCGCGCCCTTTTCCCTTTTCCCTTTTCCGAGTCACAAAAACTCTCACTTTCAAAACGACACAGAGTGCAAAACCTTTCTTGTGAAATTCATTTTCATTTGCCTTAGAACAAAAAATCATTTTCATATCAATAACGTTGCACTTGTAGCCTCGTTGTAGTTAGGTCTCTAAATCTTCTGCTTCTTTCAGCTCTTTAGCAATTAAGTACCTATGGCGTTGCAAGCTGCGAGAACAACATGCAATTAACTGAACTGGCTGAAGCCGTTGTGAAGGGAAATTCGTTGTAGTTCACGTGCATTTGCGAAGTATTATCAGTATTATAAAGCAAAAGGATGAAATTTAGAGAACGAGAACTTACTTCTCAAGCTGATGTCAAGGATCTATTATCTACTTCAACTTAGTACGTCTGACGGAGTTCACAAATGGTCTCCGCTTCTACATATTGTTGAAGTGCACGCACATATCGCTCCCTCACCCAAAGCTAGTGTTTCGCGTGGAAGTGAAAAGAATTGTTGAAAGGTACCTTCCACTAGTAAAAATATACAATATAGACTCAGCAACCTTGGTGGTTTTAAGATGAATTACAAAAAAAAGTTCGTGGGAAAGGAACGCGTGACGAAAAATACGTGTATCACAGAACCTTACGAAACTCAGAAGAGGGTGGCCCCAAAAACTTAGGGATGGGTTGGGAGAGAAAAGAGGAGAATTGTGACTGTGAAGAGGGGAAGAGTTGAACACAGGCCGTGAAATTAGAAGGCGAGTTTCGTTTTGGTTCGGAGTGAATTTGAACTCAGTCAACTTGCTTCAAAAGAGGAAGGGATGGGATCTAGTACTAGTGTGTTGCTGAAATTGTTTTGTCTGCTAGAAAAAAAAAAGATAGGCAAGATAGCAAGCTATGTCGCTTATTCATTACTATTTTTAGTACCTAGTGTGCGTATTTTATGGATATATGATCCATTTTTTAATTCCCTTCTCCTCGCCCCACCCCCTACTTTTGATAACTTATATTCGCCTGCCTCGTCTACCTTCAAGTTGCCATTGGCTCATCCTAGCAAATTCCATCGGGCTCTCGCGCACGGCAGTTAAACAGAAGGTATACGTGTGCATTTCCATTTACTTATTTTCCACTTGCCATTGGATATTTTTAAATACAATAGGCATCAACGCTCCGTTGCGGCGCGGCAGGCCCGCAATTCGACTCATTGCTTTGAGTGCTTTCCAGACGCATTAAAATTTGGCCCAGTTCAGTTACATCGGCGCTGTGACGCTACCCGACGCAAGATACCTTTTTCTACTGTGCTAGTCGTAATCGCATTCCAGTTCAGGCAGTTAAAGTGTCAGGTCCTTTCTCCGTGTTACCCGGTATCCGCATTCTTGAGCGGTTTAACCATAGTTGAAAAGAGTTTATTGAAAGCGGTTATCCGTATTAAACAGAGCGTCCGCAAACCAGGGCTTCGATCCAATTGATTTGGAGGAGGACCGGTCTTCGTCAGGGGGGCTCTTAAGTGAGGCCAGTGACGTCTCAGTCATGTTGACGTTAATTGAGGTTTCCTTTTAAGTCCGTGTGATTGCCTCGCATGGTCTACCGCCGGGAATAAGAAGGTAGATAGGAAATACTTTATTCAAAAATTCAAATTACAAGGGAAACACGCTGGCCGCAACAACACTCTGCTGGTTCCTGCGAGGGCGTGTTGACACATAAAAACCGTATATTAAATTACTAAGCTAATAGTAAAATTTCTTACACTACTACCACCATTGCTATGCAGAAAGTGATATAAACAGTTAACTACTGTTAAAATACACGGCTTGTTAAGACCCAACTATGATCTAACAAGCTTCTTAAATCAAAAAATGAAGAGATTGAAATCAAATGTGTCTTTTCTGTAAAAACTATCCTCATCTTTTCAGGTCAAGTGTCATTGATTTTTATACGCTATGTTATTTTTTAGAGCCTGTGTGATGACAAACTATTGTAAAAAAAGAAATGCGTTTCTTCTCGAATATCGATTTATTAACACGACACTTCCTGTCGCCTGGGCGCGCGCAAACTTCCCGCACTCAGAACTTTGACCAATCAGAGCTCGCAGAGGAAACGTAACAATCACATGTGTTCTGTCATCGTTCATTCCACTTACAAACGATAGGCTTTTTAGCGCGACACGTTATGTGGTCCGAGTTTAAGAGGGTATTTTTCGGTCCTTTTGGCGATCTGCACTGTGCAATTAACTGTATTTCATGGCTTCTTCATTACCCACATGGCCGGTGCAAAACAAATGTGGTTTTCTCAAAGAATGGATGGCGAAGGACATATTTGAATTTGGAGATCTGTGAAGGTGTCACAGAGCGTCGATTAACGTCGAGGTACGCTCGTTTTAATTTTATTTCAAGCTTATGCGAAATTGGTCTTATATAAGTTTGTTAAAGTGCTTTTGTTGAAGTGCTTTCTTTGTTTACATTTATTACTATCTGAAGTGAATGGTTTACCTCTGTTTATTCATGTAATATACAAGATCTCGTCACACACTGTCACACATTACATCAGTTTGCAATATATTTGTTTAGATGTAAGTTTATATCAGTTATCCCCCAACACTGAACATGATCCTTTGTTTGCTATATTCTTAGCTGTCCATTACCCATTTTTGTTTAACTCAGAGGTAACTTTGTTTGTGCCGTTAAAAACTGTTTGTGATCAAAGCTCACATGTGGCCGGCATTAATGGTTTCACGTCACCGTACGTGGCACAGGTCACCCAGACTACGAGAGATGGTTGAACTTTGAATTTTATAAGAGAATGTATGAAAATAAACAAAGTATGTTCTAAATCCCATTCTGTGAAAAAAAAGGAAATAAAAATTTCACACCTTGAGTTTATGTTGTGTGTTTTACTATTTGTTGGCTTCTAGAGTCATTTAGAAGCTGTTTATCGAGTTTTAGATTTTGAGTTGTACTGACAATAATTTGTATAGCTCAACATATTTTGTTTATTTTCGTACATTCTCTTATAAAATTCAAAGTCCAAGAAACTTCCATAGAATCTAGGCTGCCTGTGGTTGACGAGGCACGTTTTTCTTTTTTTTTCACACTTGGCACAATAGTCCAGTTTTACCGCTGAATACAAACATTAACAATACATTGATACAGGGTTAGCCTTGACGTAAATTAACATATTCAAAAATTCTGTCAAGTAAGCGTTTGAAATTTGTAAATACATAATAGACAGTAATAAACAGGTCTTAAAAAACTAATTTTCCCTCGAAAAACACAGCAACGTGATTATATGGGTATCCTATCTGTCTTCTCAAAAACGACCCGGTGAATATAGTAATCTCATCTAGTTATCGTCTCCTAACCAATACTAATAGGACAACAGCACGTAGATTTTGATTGAGACAATCGGTGACAAAATGAGTTGAGACACTTCACCCAAACCTGGGCTTTTTTACGTTTTACTTACTTCAAAAGGAGGAAAATATAGCTTTTCCTCCCCCATCCCCTCCATGCAATGTTGTGCCAATGTTTGAGCTACCTATAGAAAACAACAAACACCCCAACTTTGAAAGGAGGGGACAGGGGAGGGGCGTGGATTCTTTTGTTCTCCGAAGTTACCCTATTTGAGTGCAATGTCTCAACAATTTAGGCGCTCATTGTAGCTTGTTTTCATCCTTTGTACTTATTAATCTAAAAGCCTCTTTGCTGAGGTGCAAGCAAAATTTTATAAAACTTGAACAACTGTCAAGAATAGATTATTTTAAAGCAGGTCTTAATTCGTCCCACTTCAAGATGCTTATTTAATTTTACCACTTTTTGATTGTTGTCTAATAATGGGTTTCCTCCTTTTGCTATATTTGAAAATCATAGTGTAAAGAGAAAATGCAAAATTTGCCTTATACACGTGAATGTGAAACTAGTCGTTTTTGGACCACTGGCCGTAAAACCCAGTTGTTTTGAGCAGGTGTCCCTGTACATTGAGAAAGCATAAATGTAACATGTAGCCTATATCTGGCTTGCATTTAAATATAAACTGGTGTGTCACATTGTATATAAATTTTTGCATATAAAAATTATTACTGCTTGCAAGATTCATTATTACACATTGTACACACTATCTGTATTCTCATTGATTGAGATCCTACAGTTACATTAATTGTAATTTTTGAAATCAACATAACCTACAGTTTAGTTATCTGCTAGCAGATAACTGTCTTATCTGTAGGTTTCATGCAAAATGTATAACAATGAAAGTTTCATTTTTCAAAAATACATTGTGCAAGGAAATATATCAAGCACATTTGGGTTTTAACTGAGAAGGAAAGGTTGAATAGATCTATGGTTAAATAGATCTATGGGGGTGGAGGAGGCGGTCATTTGAAATAGCAAGGCACATGTAACCTCAGATCGTCAGGTGAGATTTTGCTAGCATCGCCAACATTGAGCACTAAGGTCACACCAGATGATAGGTCCTTCCAGGTGGCTGTGCCCAAGTTATGGAATGCTCTACCGCGTGAGCTTTGCGATATTCCAAACTTGCATACTTTTAAGAGCAATCTTAAGACGTACCTTTTTAAGTTTGCTTATGGTTGAATGGATTTTTATGGCAGAAGTGTATATATTCTTATGATTTTGCTTATTGTAAATAGATTTGTATCATTGTTGTTGTTGTTGTTGTTTTTGTTTTTTTTCATTTTTATTGTATTTGTCAATGTGCAATGCAAAAAAAAAAAAATGCTGTTAATACCTTATAATACCGTATATCGTATGTGTGCTAGTCACCTTTTGTGGTGTTACATCCACCCCAGTATAAACTCAGAATATTTATAGCATGTTGTATTTCGAACTGAGGAAGTCCTTGTTCTGGCTCTTGCAAACTTGTTTTACCATACCTACAGTAATACAATGTACACCCTTGTTTGCCTCGTAAATTTATGCCTTCAGAATAAACCATTGATGTACATGAGATTAATAGATTATCATTGCAGGCTTATCTGTGTGGGCACTTACCGTGGTGACCTATTAGTTTCCTTACTACATAAATAAATAAATGAATAAATAATGATTTGGAGGAAGCACATCTACAAAGTGGTTCCAGTTTGAATTGGAATTTGGAAATGTTGGTTTTTGAGGAGAGGGGAAAACCGGAGTACCCGGAGAAAAACCTTTCGGTGCAAGGAGAAAAACAACACTGAGCACAAACTCAACCCACATATGGTGTCGATGCGAGGATTTGAACCCAGGCCACATTGGTGGGAGGTGAGGGCTATCACCACTGTGCCATCCCTTGCTCTCCCTTACCATCTAAGGTTATTTATAAAACTTATATGCCTTGCACTCTTCATCTCCCTTTCCCTATCACGTGCTCCCACACTACAGCTGTAGATGTGTGTGAAATTTGACATTGATTTACCCGTGTTGTATACCGGGATGGGTGGACGGGTCGATAGCTTGCATGACTAGTGTTGTTGAGTCTATCCCAACAGGTTTTTAGGCACGGACTCAAAAGTGTTGGAGACGAGAACAATGACTTAGCGTCTTTGCCCAACAATCAGAGATGGGACAAAGACCCTCGAAGAAACATGCATAATCAGCATTTTTGTAATGGTTTTGAAAAATTTGGTTCGCAGTCTGGCCTTGCTTGATCCTGAGCTTTGCAGTTAGCAGCCTAATCCTTTATCAATTGCTATGCTAGCCAGGTAGTTTTAAGCACTGTTGGTGGCAGTTAGCTGTCCTTTCATGATTGAATTCTGGCTTATGAAATGTGCCATGCAATTGAAAGGATTGTGGAATCTCTCTTGGACGATAATCAAGCCACTGATCTCCCATCTCCGCTTTTAGAGGTGTCGCTCTCTTCACTTTGGATGAATAGCTGTAGACACTATCTTTTACCCTTACAATGTTCTTTGCCTACATCTTTATTTCGCGCTTGCATGTGCAATGTTGTTCAGCATTCTTGATAATACACTTCAGGGTTGTCATTAAGAGCCGGGGGCCGGGGATTTTCCCCGGCTACTAAGAGAGTGGCCCCCAGCTACTTTTATTGGAAAATAGAAGAAAAATAGAACCACAAGAAATGCCTAGCCGTTTGATTCCCCGCCAACTTGTTGTATTTACCCGGCAACTTGAAATCTTAGTGACAACCCTGCACTTTAAGACACAAGGAGAACGCTCCCCGTGGATTGCTCTTTCATATCACTCTTTACCCCGCCACAGCGGGATTCTAAAGTACATGTTCCTGTATCGTTCAACCTCCCTGGAGAATTACATGTCCTAGGAAATGCTCTGTAGTTTGTTCAGCCTGTTGGAGCTCACCGGGCAAGCTAAAAGTGCATATTTTGCCATAACTCTCCATTTTCTGTGCTTTTCTAAACGGAAAAGGTCAATTATCATCTTCCTCTGCAATGGGTTTTTCAAGGATATCAACAAACAAGATTGCAAACACAGTATATCTACTTCAAATCGAACATAGCGAACCAGTTGGCTATTTATTACCGTGGTCAAGGTGCTAAACCCTGTGCTACCGTGAAACCAATCCAGCAAGTGGCTAGAGCGCGAATTGTACGCGGACTTCCAGATAACAGCAATGGCAAGACTTGTGATGGTGCTGGTAGTGAAAATATAAAAAAACAGTAAATAATGATAATAAAATAATGGTGAAAATAAATAGTAATCCTATCCCCTTATGGGGCTTTCCAAGGATAATGAAAAAAAATTCAAATACCAGCAAAAAACGGTAAAAATTGCCTACTGGTAGGAGGCGAACCAATTGCCTGTTTTACAAGCGTGGCCGAAGATTTGAACTCGGGAATACCGAGAACAAATCCTAGTGATCAGGGTGAGAGTTAAACTCGGAGCCTCTGAATTACAAGACTAGCGCTCTAAACGCTCGGCCACGCTGTCCCCGCTTAAATAATTCTTTGCCGTCCCCGCACAACTACGACGAGAAATGACCAAATTTTAAGTTTTTTTGAGGACGGGAACGGGAAGGCGATAAATTCTACCATCTCTGTCTGAACTCCGGCGCGGCCACCTCTGTTCAGTTCCAAAATAAATTCCCTTTTTTTAAGTAACAGGGCGACTTAACAAAATCGCGAAATGGTCTGAAGGAATGTGGAGTCTATTTCTCAGTGACGTTTTCATGGACGTCGGCGTTGTCGGATCGTAAGGTCCATAATGACGATGGTCACGTTGGCGATGGCGATGATGATATTGATGATAACGATGACGATTGAAGGGGACAGATTTTAGACGATTGTTGCACCTAATAGTCATGGTGATAACCCTTAACTTGACGCTGAATGTGCGTCGAACCCCCAAAGGATAATAAGAAAAGCAACCATCGGTAGGAAAAGTCTCACTTTCAGCAGTGGGCTAACGTGAAGCGTTTAATTGAAACTTAGGTGATTTAGGTGCGTTTCAATGGTGTATGAAGTGATAGCGTAACCACTCGAATTAAATCTACTGAGCATTTTTTCTCTAAATTATGTGGATTCTTCGAGTGAATGACCATTTTAATGGAAGCTTTAAAAAGTACTTTTTCCTTGTCCCCTACCTAGTTGTTATTACACTGTACAAGGTGGAGCTCATAAACTGTGACCACAGTAGAGAAACCCAGTGGAAAGTACATTACTTCATGTATGATTGTGTTCTTTTTCACGCTTTACCAGTAGGCTTTAACTTCTGAGCCCGTGGATGTAATCAGTTAAGCGTGTGACCGTTCAATTGACTTTTTTTTACCTTTGTTGAAAATTTAGCTTGTTTTCTTGATTTGTTAACCACGGTTGGGGATGTGAATTGTATGGGATTTCATTTTAAAGCTCAAAGATTTGAACTTGGAAAGTTCTTTTGTCTCCGTGTTAAAAGAAAAAGTTAGTATGGTGCATACTTATTAATGAAGTGTTTTTGACATGGAACATAGCACTGACAATAATTATAACGATCTTAGGCCCCGGCAACACTTATCCGTTTCAAACAGACTTTTTCTCCGATTTGGCCTACCGTCCACACGTATCCGGTGAAAATGGTCACCGAAAACGCATCTTTTCAAATACGCTCTCCAGAATAGAGATTTTTAAAAACACCGTTTTGCTATTTTTAAGTCACGGTTAAGTTACTAGTGAATGCGCATGCTCCCATCAAAGACGATACCGTTTTCAGTGACTATTGCTTTTTTGTGTGGACGGGAAAAATAGATTCAAAAACAAGGTGTGGAGGCGGATTTTTTGAAAACGGGGGAAAAATCTCGGTTTTCAAACAAAAACTGATACCTGTGGACGGGGCCTTAGGGGTTAAAATAAGCCTTGTACGAAAATATTACCTCTAAAAATGAGTCAACGAATGAATCTTTGTGCTCTTCCAATATCCCAAAGAAACGTATTGACTTGAGAATAATAAAAGTGTAGATACATTGCTGCACTTGATAGCCACGAGAAGCGTAAGAGTCACCACCATCGACCTATATAGTTCCCAGGGTTTTTTTGCCCCGAGGAACCAGTAGGAGAGGACATGGTAACAAGACTTCGTCACCGTAAGCGAAAAGGATGTAATATTTAATAATCTAATAAGTCTTTGATTCATTGTTTTTATATTTATCAGATGTGCAATAACAGTAAACACTAATTTATCACATACACCTCATTGAAAACTTCAAGGCCTTTTCTGATATACGGCTCTTCTCTAAATTCTCGGTCTACATTGGAGAGGCAAAGGAAATGTTATTGGTTTATGTGTTTGCTCCCTGATCATCTGCTAAACTTTCTTCCCCTTTGTTGGTGATTCTGTTGAGTTGCTTGATTAGTTTCGTAAATTGACGAAGTCCGTTGTGTTAGATTTCCATTAAAAAACATTTGTAATTGGCGGTGTAATTTTTATTATGTGGTAAATCTAGTTTTATTTCTACATGTACGGTTTATAACGTCCATGTCGCTTAATTAAAATGAGATACCTTTCTACGAGTTCTTTATTTTCACGCCATTGTTGATTTTTGAAATAATTTTGTGCTCTTATCACGTACCTGTCTACGTATTTTATGTGTATTTAAGTTTAAATTTTTTCGATCCTTCTTTTTGAACAAAGATAAAATCTTTTCGTTGTGATATTTTAGTCGTTTCATCTCTTAATGATACATTTCGTAGTCGATTGGTTGATTTGTGAGATAAACGAAAGAAAGAATACGCTTTCTCTTTTAATGGGGTTACTAGTAAATGACGGTGACTGCTTTCATTGCTTGATCGAGAAAATCACAGCGTGCCGCTATGATGTAGCGCAGTGTATGTGTTAAGTTGCTCTTCTCTTTTGCGCTTTTTTTTCAGTATTTTGTAAACTTTATTTCACAATGTTTCTTTTTTCAATCGATTATAGGAGTAAAAAAAAGTGTCGCCCAGCCTAGGGTCTTGTGAACTGCCTTTTCTGATTCAACTGAATGACAGCAGGTTTTTCAACTATTCAATGTATACCTATTATTGAATCGCACTTTGTAACAACAAAGAGAGAACTGTAGTCTTTATTTACTCTGTCCGGGGCGGCTTCCAATGCTATTCTCTCTCTAAATCCATCAATTAGCGCCGATATGGAAAATCAATAGATTGAGTAGTAATTGCTGTGCAAACCAAGGCTTTGATTAGGCGGAACAACTGTAAATGTTGAACACTTTATTGGAAAGTCCGCGATTATTGTTTTTACTTCAAATACGAGTTAGAAAGGCACGTTTGAAGCCGGAGAGCTTTCCTGTTAAGAGGAAAAAGAAGCCGCTTTCCGGCTGAAGTGTTTTGAATGCATAGGTTTTAATTTTTTAAAATCTGAAAGGCGAATAAGTGCTACAAACTGCAGAACCTGTCATGATGATAACTGAATTCAACCCGAGGAAACGCAACGGAGGACAGGACGTAGGTTTTGCATAGAATTATCTACTAGGTGTCCAACATTGTTTTCCGTTAACCGACTCCAAGATTGAATTAAAGATATTTCTCAGGACTCTATTTGGCATAATTTTGTGTGAAGCTTTCTGCGTTTTTAACATTAATTTACTGGCTTTAATATCTTGAAGTGGATAAATTTAATAATTTTGTAGCATTTGCCTTGCAACCTGTTTTATTGTGTGGGTTTCAGTCTAACATTCTGACTGGAATTTGTTATATTTGCAACAGTTGTATAGTTTTCATCTTAAATAAAACTATCTCACTGAGAAACACAAATAACGATCTATTTTCTTTATCAGTAACAGCGTTAATTGCAGTGCATTTATGGAGGTTGTTGCAGAAACTGTATTCTATCTGTGTATCACGAACTTGGAAGTTTTACTGGCCAATTTTAATGCCCTAATGACAATAAATCTGCTGTTAAAGCTAAATCCTTCGAGGCTATAGCCGCATTTTCAGTTTGTCTGTCATCATAAAGCGTTCTTAAGTTGCCAAGTCTGTCAGTTATGACGCTCCTGATAATTGTTGAATGGTGGATGAAAGTGTATTTTTATCAGTTTTCTGGTCGCCAAATTTGTTTCGATCACAAATTATCATACTGTATAATGATAATTAGTATTGTGTAACGATAATTAATATTTGGATTTTTTTCCTTAAACAGATTTATACGGTTTTCATCTTCAAATAATTCGCAAAATCTATGTGCCGCAGTCGTTCCCTACTTTTGAACTTGTCTTTGATTTTGGCATTTCAAATCTAGTGCATATTTCTACAAATAATTGTTGAAAACGTTTCTTGGAGCTCGTATTTCATTCCCTTCAAGGCCTAAAAAAAAATTATTGTAAATTAATATATCGTTTCTGTAATGTTGTTCTAGCTATCAGTTGTAAAATAAGTTCCATAAAAGAAAACGCATTTCGTGTGAGGTGTGTGTAAGTGCCTAAAGAGATTTATTTTCTCTCGTGCAGAAACTAATTCTTGTTCTTACAAGTATTTCAAGTCTTTAGACGTTTCTCTTATCCATGCTCCTGAGCTTATTCAAATATACATGTTTGTAGCTTGACTAAAGAAAAGTATATTTCCAGTGGTTGATATGAACAGATAAAATGTTTTGAAGAGTTACTGTCATAAAGATGTTACCACCTCTATTCAGTTGGGGTAAATCCTGTGTTCGCGGTCGAAGAAAATAGCCGTCTATGGTAGCGTTAATAAAAATTGAAAGGACTGTCGTTCCTCGTTCATGCAATGGGTTAGAGAGTAGTGGTTTTTATTTTTTTTTTCGCTGTAGATGTTAATGGATTCTTTGGTTGGATGTATGACTGTTTTCTTTTGCGCCACGTAAGGTTATCGTGTTAAATTGTCATATACTCCTTCTCGACCTAGTTAAAATGCAACGGTTTCAAGCACATCCTGTAAAACCAAATGTTTCTAAAAAAATCCCCGTCATCGTTGGGTTGCTTTTGAAATCCCTACTTTTCTGAAGCGCTACACGCGCGGTGTTTGCTTTTAGTTGCGCGAAAACCCAGATTTATATATTCTTATTCATGAAGTTTTGGTTTCTTCCGTTGTCTCACCACCCTGATTTTTCATTCTTCCAAAATGTTTGCGTGGTTTACTTTTTGAACAAGTCTGTTTTTCAAGGTTTACGTCTCCGGCGAACATTCAAAACTAAACCTTAATTTGAGTGCTAACGAATCGCCCTTTAAGGGTCATCCTCTTACTCATCAAGTAAGAAATCTTAGCTCTTTTGCATGGTTGAAGAGGGTCCTTCTCAATATCCCGATATAACCACGAAAGGAAGGATTGAAAAGTAAAATTTACGATTTACTCCCACGCAATAAAGCTACAGCAGTCAGACAAAAGTTGCAGCAAACCTTACAATTTCTGTGGGAATTTGCAGTTAAGATATAAAAAGTTATAAGGTATTTTTAAAATGCATATTTTTCGACTGTATGGTCCGGTTTCATGACGCACTGTAAAACATTGTCTTCTTTTGGGTATACTCTGTTATCAGTGGTCTTATAGATAAGTTTTAGTTTTATGTTTATATGTTTATGTGCCTAACGACTGTATTTCTACTTTTGAAACAAGAAGACTAGATACATGATAAAGCAAATCATTTGGGAAATATTGCCGTTTCAAAATTCGAGTTGTTGTAAGACTCTTTATTTTTGTTTCGTTTAGACGAAAGAGGAACCTTTTTGAATGTGAAAGTCATGTATTCAGGGTCGATCAGACATTTTGGATGCGTTTCCATGGACATTTCTTCTATCCCACAAAGACGTACAGTACGTAGACATGGGACGAAAGTAATATCTACATGGCAAAAAGCCGGAAATCGGTTAACGTCAATTGTTTATCTTTGTGAACTTTAAAGTAAGCGAGGCTTAACTAAGACTGAATATTTTTAAGTTTTTTTTCTTTCTGGCAATCAAACGTAGAACCTTGGACTCGACAAATTTAAAAGCTGTGGTAAATATCCGCTTTGCATAGAAAAAGGATTATTTAACACAAGAACAATAACTGTTTTAACATTATAATGTTCGATATAAATTCACCTTTAATTTACTGCATGTAAAAACCCAATAAATACTAAAATAATTTTAGATTCTAATTTCAAAATCGGTTTATTTGAGTAATATGTTATTTTTTGATTCGTTTATAAATGTGTAATTATACACATGTGTGCGTACATGGATATGTCAGTATTTTAAATCTAATTTGATACAACTTAGATTTGTATCAGATTTGCTAAATTAAATTTAAATCAAATTTGATAACGAATTCTGTTTAGTTATTTATCTAAGTTCCCTTTCTAGCACCTTTGATCGAGTTGGCTTTTCTAAATTCTGTTAGATTCCTTTCCTTTTTGGAACAGCTAAAATTATTTTCGGTGATGTGGCTCGCAACGTCGTTGAGCCGCATCTGGGAATTCAGTCGACTATCTCCTCGCTCATTTTAAAGTAGTTAAATTCACATAGGTATGGTTGCAGTTTACGTCTTTTATTTTACAACTTTTAATTTAAACCCCGTCTGTGAATTTAATGGTTCGTACAATTGCATCTTGGAAATTTTTCAATTGTCTACTTGACCAACTCATGTTTAGAGAAGGCACTCAGCCACTTGCGTCGAATACTCAGTTGCCAGAGTGTACTTTTCCTTGGTTAGTGTCAAAAGTATTCAGCTTCTAAATCTTATTTAAGTGATAGAGGAATTGCTTCAAGAGTCTAAAGTTCATTTTCAGAAAACCAATGCGGACGAGAGGGCTCTTCGTATTTCCCTTATTGGAAAAGATTAGAGTGAGAGGTAAAAAAAAAAATGTATACGCATATTTTTCTTTGAACTAGAGGTATCAAAAATGTTTTATAGATTTACGTTTTCTGTGAGTAGGTCTTAAAAGACAGCATTTATACCTTAAACATTAAGTTATGAGGGTTGCCGTGTTCGCGCTCTGCGAAGCGTCAATGTCCTTACTTTTCAGCCGACAGGAATGATTTCTTTACAGCTGTTACTTCTTTTTTACAAAAAGAGATTCAAATGTTGTCTGCTAATTGAAACTATTTGAAATTCAAGATAACCGCGTATTTTATTGTTTCGTCTTCGACCCTTCGTAGGACGTTTATTCGAAGATTTTCTCTGTAGGTAGCTTGCAGAAATTCATGAAAATACGACAAGTTTGGCTGTTTTAATTAGATAACTGTATAGTTTTAGGACAATAATTTTGCCGAACTATTAAAAGTAGCGAATCAAGAGCTTTTCTAATTCGTATGATTATTAGAGCAAAATTACTCCCTATTTGCTTGAGAGGAAAATACTGAGCTTTTCCTTATAGAAGGCGCTTTTTGTGAATATATCTCCCTTTAAACGTAATTCGGGAAATTTTTGTTTTCATTTTACCTAAAAATAAAGTTATCCACATAAAACCATTTTAATTCTGAGGTGCCTTGTTGTTTAAATCAGTTACATTCATCCCTTGGGTGTTTTTTTTTTGCCTTGACGAATTTCATGAGCTTTTTAAAAACAAAAGCCTCTTTTAAAATTGTCATCCCCGGTGGCAAGTAAAGTTTTCAAGCGAAATTAGTCGGTGTTCTATTACTCTCATGACAAAATAAGTCAGTGGTTAATAATTTTGCATGGTTGGCAGGTAAAGAGACCACTTTCTGTTTCGCTGACGGTTGGTGTCGGTTTTATTAGTCGTACTTTCTTAATTTTCTAAGTGGTCATGAATCTCTAGATTTCATTTGGAATAGCAAGCATTCAAACTCATCAAAGAAGCACTTGTTAAAAAATTCATCCTGTTAGAAAAGCAAATATCGTCTATTCTTTGGACTTTTTTTCTATCGTCCAATACAGGTAATGTCATTTTTTTTATTGCTCATTATCTGGACTTGTGTTGGATACAAGCTCAATTGTCCTTGGTGCCCTAGGTGTACTGTACCACTGCAATGACAAGCGTTGACGCTCATTAAGTAGTTTCAATTTCTATACTATGTATGAAAAGACATTTTGCAATTTTGACATTTTGGATAATTTTGTGATAAGTATGAACAGCCACTGTCACTCCTTTAATTTGTCCTCACATTGCTAAGATCTGTTCTCAGTTGTTCAAAGGGTGGGTAAAGCTATCCACTGCATAAATTTCTATCTAGCGGATAACGCAATTGTCTCGTTTTGATACTTATCTGCTGGATAGTGATTTATTCGATGGGTAGCGCAATCCAACGCTCGAACAAACGGGCTCAGCTCCTTATATGAGGAGAAGTGTGCAACCGTCTAACCTATCCTCAGAAAACTTTTAAGTGGCGATAATCGGCAAAGGAGTTAGTGTTCGAATCGCTCTGTGCAAATCATAGCACTATACACTTACGCTTACCAGGTAATACGTAATATAGGTACTGGCCATATATAGCAGGCGTAATCCTGCAGTGAACTGTGATCCCAGGGGACAATGGCAATACTCCCAGGCCCGCATGCTACAATGAAAGGAAGTTGAGCTCTCGCCGGCCTGGTGTGTCCGCTTTCGCTCGTATGCGCTCCTTTCTTTCTGTCGTTCTCTCTCTCCCTTCAGTACTTTTGAAAATGCATGATACAATGTAACTATGAAGTGTGCAACCGTCTAACCTATCCTCAGAAAACTTTTAAGTGGCGATAATCGGCAAAGGAGTTAGTCTTCGAATCGCTCTGTGCAAATCATAGCACTATACACTTACGCTTACCAGGTAATACGAAATATAGGTACTGGCCATATATAAGTAAAATTGGCCGCTTTGTTTGTTCGGGAACTATGCTACTATTCAACAGCTTTTGATTTTAAAAATTGCGTTCGGGCCCAAAAAAAAAGCGGGCCTTTTTAGAAACAGGCTGTAGCATGCCGGCCCGAGTTGTTCAAAAGGTGGATAACGCTATCCACCGGATAAAATCGTTCCCCTCGGGTTAAAGCAATTGGTTTCGCCAACACATTTCCACTTATTTATCTCGTGGAAGGCGCTATCAGACTTTTTATGAACTGGGCCTGACTAATAAAGTATGTATGACTTCAATACCGTAAGGTTAATTTTTCTTCTTCCTTTGAAAAATTAGAACTATCCCTACGTATGTGAAATTAACAATTCAGCCGCATCAGGCGCCTATTAGTCAACTCCCTTTATAGCGGACACTGTCCGTATTAGCGGGGTGTCCGCAGGGTGAGAGTTGACCGACTGTACTTCAAAGCCAAGCTTACTACTTTCACCATTCAAGTATAGCGTCTTGATATAAATGTACTTGTTTCAAAGTCCTAGCAAGTGCTTGAAAACTGAAAGTGGTGTTGTTGTAGTCGTGCTGGGCCGTTTGCCAGCACAATTTTAGTGGCGCGCGAAACTCTATCAAAGAAAAGAGTTTTAAAAAGTCAATAATTTGGGAGCGGGGGGAATCGTTTTATACATTCCTGCCCATGTTTCCACTTAATAGTAAATGAAATCTCCGTAAATTAAACAAAAATCGCTTCAGACGTTTGACGGCAGTTCAGTTTCTAGGTGATAATGGCCCTTTGTGCCTCCTCTTGATGGGACTGTCATCACCTTTATCCCTCTTGTTATTACTTAATATGTTGAAATCGAATCCTTAAGTTAAAGTGCAAATTTCTTTGCTGGGTCGCACGTTGTAAAATCATCAAGTTTGCTGTCAGATTGAGGATCTGACACTTTCCAAAAGGGGTCGCTATCCAAGCTACGAACAAGTAAATGGACTATTGAGCACTTTTAAAGTGTGTTGCAGTGTATGATTTGTTTGTTCAGTCGAAACTGACGGGCCCTTCTTGCCTTCAGTAAATCAAGAATAAGTATAAACAATCACCTAATTAGGTGCGACTAATTTTATAGTCTGCTGGTCTTTCAGTTCGTCTTATCGTTGGCTTGCGCATTAATTTAGAAGGACAAGGACTCCCCGATCTCTGCACTTAAACTCACAATACGAGCCTGTTGTTGTACTTACATTGCTCATGGAATATCAGTCATGACTGACATTGTCATAAATGCAGTACTGAGAGAATCAAAGCTCTTGGGCGAATGGCCTTCTCATCAATTTTCTTTCGAAAATGGATGAAATTACAGCGAGCTGTGTTATGGAATACTTAGCATGAGTTTCAGAAACGTGCCCGGAATACCTACTGAACGGAAAAGTTAAGGCAAGCAGAGATGGCGCAAAGGTCATCTGTTGAAACAGTTAAACACCGCCTCGAGACTCACGTTCTTGGCTTTCCCTTGATTTTTTAAAACTTTATCTATCTCGTATCTTTTGTAACTCAGATTGTGGACTTTTTTAAAATGAAGAAATTGAAACTCTATCGTAGCTTTCCTAAGTAGCACCAGCATCATACATAATACTATTTTCGGTTTGTTTTCCTTACTCTGTTGAAGCAATTTCCTAGTGTTTATGCTATGGATTCGATTACAAAGACCATTTTACAGGACAGGGGTTTTAAAAATGTGGGTTTTCTATGTATCCGTTTTCTTTACTTGGGTTCGGTTTCGTCCGTTTACAGGATATGCTCAATTCCTGTTAAGACACAACAAAAACAGAGTTGACAACGCTGAGTCATTAATCAGTTTGTTTTGATTTCCGTAAAAACACCGAAAGGAGCTTTGGACATACCACCAGCATCGACCAGCAATTCTGTCTTCCTGTTATCTCAACATCCACTCCACTGTTTTTGTTTTCATTGCGAAGAAGCTGTAGCTTTTGTGCCAAAACATTGATAAGGTGATGATTACTCTGTTAAACCCACGTAAAATGTTTCTTTATTTTAGAAAATGACAGGCGCCCCCACCAAATCTCTTTCTTATATCGTTGTTAAGTATACTGAAGTAATCACCAACAAAACGAATCTGGCCTTATATTTTGAATGGAAATAATTTCTGGGCTATTTTCAGCTGTGGCTAGGTTAAAAGAATGTAGAACGGGCTGGCTAAAATGCTAAATACGTTATGCCATACTTTGAAATGTCTTTATTGAAACTGCTTTGATTGATTTTTCTCAAGTCTTAATGGAACCTCCTAAATAATGAGAAACCTTTTGCTCCTTCCGTTGTGTTGTATTCGTTAGTGTATATTCTATTACGAATTTAATAAAAACAGTTCTACTAAGTCTAATTTACATATAACGCTTTCACGATTGCAATTAATTAAGACAGCACTTTTCTTTTGGTATAGCTTGTATGAAAACGACCTGGTGGTTGCGAACATAGCCAAAAATCGTATTCTTTTTTGCTGAGAGATGCTAAAAAGGAAAGGAAGTAAAACGCGCAATTAACTTTCCTTGATTGTGCACAAAATGTTTCTCTGTTATGAAAAAAAAGAAATGCCCGTCAAATGTGTTTCTTGAATCGCTTTAAAGCAATGATCACCAACAAAGAAAATCTAGCCGAATATTTTGAATGGATATAATTTCTGGCCTTTTTTCAGGTGTGGCCGGATTAAGAAAAATAATCGAGCTATTGATGCCAAGCGCTTAACGCAGCTGACATGAAAAAAGTTGTTTGCTCTGTTTTATTTTCGTTATTGTCGTTTCATTAAAAATAAAACCCCTTGGTTATCAGAGTATTACATTTTCCTTTTCTTTTATTTTTAAAGTGACAGTAAAGAGGGACATGGGTTTCCTGTATATTACACCAAACGTAAATTTGAATAATAAACATAACTCCAAGGGGCTTATTGCTGATAAAGAGTGTCAACTTGATAGCTAGCGCTTTCCGAAGCCCTAGCGTAGTTTTGCTTGGGCGATACAAGGTTTCATTTACATTAAGAAAGTAACTTTTATCGTACAGTACAGATACTGCCATGCAGCTGTCTACTGGAGATATTCGGCTGGTACCTTCTGCTGATAACGCCACTGTAGTAATTTTATCTCCCTTCCGTTTCAAGGGAGGGCTCTCTTGAGATAATCCCTTCATTTTTTGTTACGGACTAACCAGCAAACGATTCAGTAGTGTAACTTTCATGTTTATTGTAAATTCGATAGTTTGACTGACGAATATCAGGAGACAGTTCCTGCTTTGGAAAATGACTTCAAACGATGGTTCATTTGCATGTATCATTTCTTGAGTATAAAGCACGTCCAAAACTTTCAATTATCTTCGGAAATCGAAGACGCCTTTCGTAAGATATGCACTAACTGAAAGATTTTACAAAAAAGAATCCGCAATTAAAAATTAGTGATATAAGTACATTGTGTGCAAGGGGTAACTGAAATTTTTAAAAAAAACGAATCTGCAATAAAAGCTTAGTGATATATTAAGTACTTTGTGTACAAGCGGTAGGAGGATGTTTGGGTTATCAATTTGTCCTTTGTTTCTGTCTTCAAAACCCAAATCACTAAATTTAAAACTCACTGCCTGTGGAATGTCTCAGATCAATTTTTGTAAAAATAAAGGCTGTGTTTTATAGGTCTTTTTACAAGTGATAGAATCAGTCCTCATTCGTGACTCAAAAAGTGTTGTATTTGATGATAGAGGCATTACGGAATTATCTTTGTACGTGGAGTTTATACCCTGTTCACCGCCAGAACGGCGCCTTGGTTCCTCTAGGCAATCGCTGTAAGTATTCATAGCCCGATATCCATCCTGTAAAGCTGTAGCCACATTGAACAAACAAAACTTTGAATGCCCAATCATTAATTGTTGGTCGCTTCTTTTCTCATAACCGGGATTGAAGGCCCAAGTTCACAGGATCTTTTAAACCGTCCAGTGCAATGTCCGTTCAGATTTGTACTTGTACACAGTAGTAATCACGCAGTACATCCTAAGAAGTGAATACAGTAGTTTACAAGTTGTACGGTAAACGGAACTCGTCATTCTCTCACCTTTACACAATTAGTGGTGGTCGCTAATGGCTTCTATTGAGCGAGTAAATGCTCATTTGAGGTTGTTGTCTGTTCAGTTGTCCTATTTTAGAAAGGGCGCTTTGTCTAGCTGGCACTTAGGGCGATCTTTTGTTATTGTTTGGTTGTTCTGCGGACTGATGAGAGTCATTTAGCGAGTACACAAATTGCAGTTTACTGTAGGCAGCAGAGGTTGTCTTGTAGCCTTAATTCAGCCGTTTTCAATCAAACTTAATTACAATAGCCTACTTTCAATCGCTCGCGTTTGAATTCTGTACCGAAACAAAAAACGTAATGTTTTGTTCAAACTCCATCAGCGCTTGGAAATTAAAGCATTTATTCCACCTCAGTTTTTTTAAAAACCACGTGCCCCAGTAATCTACCAGACAATGAGCGAGCTTTAATACGAAGGCATAATGTTATTTTAATCTTTAATTTTTGGTATTGAAAAAATATATATATAGATATATATGTCGCGATATTTTTATGACTCTGTAGAGAAAAATACAGCGACGGTCTTTCACCTTTACCTTGGCTCCCAAATCGACATAATTTTTCGTTATAAAGATATTATTAAACATGTACTACCAAATTAAATTATGAGTTTCTTTCATCCTCTTAAGTGGGTCGCACGCAGCCGTCATTAAGATGAAGTATAATTTGAGTAGTTTGCCGCAACCTCAAAAAAATATTCTCTAACGCGAAACAACGCACGAAGAGACCTTCCTGTAGCCTCAATAATAAAGCAAGATCTTTTTCCAAGCTAAAATGTTTTTGTTTGTTCAAAATTGTTTTCTTTAGTGATTTTTCATCTTGACAGTACATTATCTTAGGATAGCTGAAACCGGAGAAGGCATTTTATTTTGTGGTTTTAGACGAATTCAGTTTGTTATTTCAAGGCCGGCTTAGGTGCCACCACTTAAATTCAGATGGTTTCGATTCCTCCGCATTTTAAAGCGATGCTTCCCTGCAATAAAGTCAAGTGATAGGATATTCAAGTTAGTATCTTCAGTCGCCGACTATTTGATGAAAGCGATTACAAAAAAAATTCCTGTTATTACTGAAAATTGATTTTCCCATATTATACACGCATCTCTAAATAGAACACTCCACACAAAGGGACGCGATGATAATTTAAATGGCCATTAGCACCTTCAAACGATGTGGCATTCTCTGTTGCCACTAGGCAAACAGGAAACCATGGCATTCGAGAAAAGAAATGCTAACATTGAGAAAACTAAACCTGGCTTTAGTTATTCACTTCCATTAAGGCCTTTTTCAATTCCCGATGCATTTAGGGTCTTACGTTGGTAATGGATCGAACAGATGGCGCAGTCTTCGGTTTCACTTCCGTCACCGATCAAAGTGCCATGGGGTAGCTCTTTGGACTGTCTCGTTGGCTTTTTGCTCTAGTGGGTATACGGAGAGAATTCTATCCATGTGAATGTCACATTAAGCGGAATCCATTAACCACGCTGTAAACGAACTATCGTGTCCTTCAAATACGTGTCGTGGGAGGGGCACCTAAATGAGTATTAAAGAAGTGTTTTACAATCACATTAAGCCGCGGAATAAAAGCTCTTGTAATGAGCACTAATGAGTCTCTTTGTAGTCGATGAACGGTGGACTATAATCAAATTCAGCCGAAAATAATTGCATTTCGGGTGTCGCAGTGATACTTATCAGTCGTTCTGTCATTCTCGCTGAATGAATAAATCGTCAAAAAGCAATGATTTTCGACAGTTTAAATTCTTGTGGACGATCAAGGGTTAACCAATCACCCCTCGGATGTAAGACTTCAGGGATCAATTAAAGCTGAACCAATTCAAGGGAAATGTAGACAAACATGTCACTCTGGGCTTTTTATACATTTTTATTTCATCCTCAAAGAAGTCGCGATTCCATTTTAGAACTCCATCGTCTGGCACTGCTGAACGCGACCTGAAATTTTCGGACTCTAAAAGCGAAGGAATTCTTGAAAGGAAAAACGTGATTTCGCGTCTTGCGATTTGTATTTATTTAGACTACATCCGTTCCATGCTTGTTTTCCTGCACTCCTAGACCTAGATACGTGCTTTTCAAATGTCTAATGGTAAGGCAGAAAAACTGACGGAGACAGTTACTCCAGCTCTGCTTATGGGTTACTGATGCCCGTTCATATTGAATCGCTTCGATCCCTACGTGAAGGATTATTAAAAGTTTTTGAAACTAATTTAAGGCTAGAATTATTAACACACATTGTCTCTTTCCATTCCTTATCCACTCCTTATCAATGTATTAATTTGGAAGTGTGACAAATTTATTTCTTGTTCGGTTTTTTCCCCTCATCTCTTGACTTCACTGTACACTATTATACACTCTTGTTAATCTTAATCTCGGATTAAAGGTAATTAAGAGTCTAACACTCGCGCAATCTGTTTTCGATGATGTAAGTAAACTTTAACAGAGTAGACCACTCCAGGTAATTCACCGGACACAAGTGATGCACTTCCGTAGCTTACCGTTTAAACGTTATCCTTTACTAATCTTCAGCACAAGCGAGTCTTTTGCAAGCCGCGTTTCGCGACAGTTGAAGTTTTAGGTTCAGTTGCAAGCAGACAATCATAAACGGCAGCGATTAAAATATTTGCTCGCTACTCTTTGCCTGTCACTGTCTTTCGTGTTGGCTGGTTTGATGTAAAGGGTCTGTTTGTTGTTGTAGGTAGGACGTGATTTAGCAATCGTGAAGTCATCTGTAGAAGAAATCACAATGGGGAGCAAAGCCTTGAGTGCCGAAAGGCGCCATCGATAGAGTTGATAACCCTATGTCTTCATACTGTTTGTGGTCATCACGAACTAATACTCGCACTGCGACTTTCTTCGCCGCACTCGGCGGACAAATCTCGGATGCTAGCTGACGGCGTTTTGTCTTGTATCGTCTGTTCTGAAACCAGATTTTAACTTGTGTCTCGGTTAGTTTTAGAGCACTAGCAAGCTCTGCCCTCTCAGGTCCAGACAAATATTTTTGATGGCTAAAGCGCCTCTCCAATTCGAAAACTTGGGCATGAGAAAAGGCTGCTCTCGATCGCTTCTTTCGTGGTTTGGCTTGCTGTTGTGGACTTGAAGTCGAGGTGTGGTTGACGTCTCTCTCCGGCTGGTTTTCTGTATTAGAAAAGCAAAAACCTCAAATCAGATCAGGTATTCTATGATTTAAGTTGGCTTAATTAACACAAATTACGTTAGTATGCAAGAAGCCAACAACGTTCTATTTAATCAGGCTAAGAGCAACTTGAGTAACTCACTGTGAACTTTTGCTATTTCCTCTCCTCGTTGTGTACTTTCCTCTACATTTCTTTCTACGCATAGTGAGGGAAGTGCTGAGGGAATCTGCGAGGCGTTGTAGGTTTTGTAGCAACTAAGTTGATGGACGCCTGGTAGAGCGGCTTGAAAGTATGTTGGCAACGGCAAATACGTCGGAGAAGCCGGATGAGTATGTCCCGGGTGCTGAGTCCAAGTAACGAAGTTGTTGTTATTCTGCTGTGGGACATCGTGCCGGTTCAGAATATCTGTAATCGAGAACGGGGTGACTGGAGATCGCATCGCTTCGTTCATGTTGTTATTCTCTCCACTCGGGCACGCAACAACGTCGAGAAGGAGATGATTGCAGTGTTAGAGTAAAGGACTCACGCTGCTGGCCGAAACAGAAATAGGATACCACCCGTAGCTGTGAACCCTAAAAACGGTACTTGGAGACCTACAGGAATTTTTACAATATCATTATTCAACGATAAGAAATCAAAATTGAGCATTAATCGCCCATTGGTTGACGTCCGCGTATCAGGTAGTGGCTGTTGATAAGAAAATCTGGCTAATCAGGCGTTCTTATTGGCTACTTGCTTCATTTACGTAGTTTGTTGACGTTCTGTTAAAGAGTGCTGACACAATGCAATTAAGAACACACGGCCTCTCAATTACGCATGGATTGGGGGGCTTCTGAACGAGCCATCAAGATGTGAGATCGAAAGATCAAGAGTAGGTGCAAATTACAACGCGCTTTTCAAAACACTTCTTGTTTATATAGATAACTTCCCCGAGTCCAGGGAGGTTAACTTGTTTGGGGTATAAGTTTTCATTATTAAGGTGATACATGTTACTGTAAGATACTTCTGGCTGATAACAACAGTCATAACCTCCCTATGCAATTTCTTGCTTTTGGGAACTTGATCTTGCGCCAGGGGCCGTTACGCTAGTCAGTTGACTTCAAACACGCAGAATTATTCAATTGGTTTTAATTTCTAGAGGATCTTCTTTATAAAAATTCGAGAAACCCGACCATCAAAGGCTAAAAGCTCACTAGTGACAGCTTTCGTGGGAATAGACTAGATGGGTGGCACTGACAGTTTTGTTTTGTGAGTCTTCTTGTGGAGGGCTATTTAGTCGATAATGACTTCTCACCTCATGCCAATCATTGTGACGATTCTGCATACGTGTTAATTCGTTTATTATTTTACTATTGTCAGGTAATGTCGCTTAATGATTGCAGTGATTGACGTCTGAACAAAAGAGAACGCGCCATCTGCTGTGAGCCCATTGTTAACAACGTTTACTTGCACTTTAGGACATTTCCATACAAAGCGGAGCTGGGGCAGATTTTTTATTCTGGTCTCGTTTTACCTCTCAACGGAAACTCAAAGAGTAGGAAGTGGTTTGAAAGGAACACAGGCAATTGAAATGACAATATTGAGTCATTTAAAAGGTTTTTACTTGAGTGTGGATTGCTTTCAAGGATCTGAAATCGACATCATTAGCATGAGGCTCGTGACAGTCATCAACTTTTGTTAGCTAATGCGATTACTTTGCTCGGGAGAATTCGAATATTCTTTGCTTCTTCCCCTTTTTAGCCTGTCCACTCATACTTAAGTTACTCAAAGAAGCGTAAAAATGAAACACGCTTCACTCACTTGATTTTTCGAGCGTCTTTTTTTTTTAAAACTTAAATATTGAATTTCAATTTTATTCTTTTTTATTTTTTGCAGGCCGGCTTTATTTCAAAATCAATTTTGCCGCAAGTGCCTCCCCGGCAATTCGTCAGGTGTTACATTACTTTCGCTTTATCCCTCTATTATTTATACAAGATCGATTGCCGCGTCCAAATTAACTCGATTTCTTAAAGAGAAATTCGAAAATTAATCGCAAAATTATATTTTTTGTTTTAAATAAAATGCCCCACAGATTCTTTGCTATACAGAGTTAGAAATGACTCAATTAGCGGTGGCTGTATTTCAAAAAAGGGGTTTCTACTAATGGAATATTCCACGGAGAATATTTTCGGCGTTTCTTTTTAATATCGCCCTTTAGTTTGCACCACAGTTCACTTACGATCGTTTAAAAAATGAAAGAAAGGCCCACTGAGGAACACGGAAATTCAAGGATATCGCAAACTCAGCCCAGATGCAATTTTTCATTTTGATATTTTATTCATTTTTAAGAAAATGTGTTGAAACAAACTAAACATTAAAAAAAATATGTAAGTTGTAAGTTAAAAAAGTTCGAAAAGGCAGTTACCGATGGTGTATTAACAGCTGACATGGACAAGCCGACAGACCTGAGACACGGAACATACACTTTAATGGCTATCTCATAATAGACTTGTGTTTTGCATCTTATGGTTGGTCTCGGAATCTCAATGTGTATACCATCAATCGCCAATTAAGTTGTAGTGAATGAATGTAATTATTTTAAAAGCTGTCTTTCTGCCCGCGGTATATATGCTCCAAGCAACGTCTGTCCGCTTTTATCATTATTTATTCTCGTATGGCGAGATGAACATTAGACATTATAAAACCGTGATTCGTCTTGACAAGTTGCTTGCTTTTCAATTTTGTTCTGTTATTGCTTATCGCATGCCAGTCATCAAGATATCGCTATTTCACGCATAAGTCATGACTACTCAATTCCAAAGCTGGCTCTCACTTAAAATCACAGATAAAAAATGCACGAAGTAGAAACTGCCTGTTTCTTGAAAATAAAACATCATGGTTTAATGAAAATAAAAAAACACACGTACAGATGAAAAACATTTCCGTGGTGACATAGGTCATCTTGAATTAATTTTTTCCCTAACCAGTGTTCAATACTACGAAATGATGTCAATTCAGTATTTTATCCGTGTCCAGTTGATATTGAGGCGGTTAGTGTCACACGTGTATTAGCTTCTTGTGACACCCCAACACTCATGATTTGTCTAGCTTTTTCCTATTTG
>OZ037778.1:34397830-34540330 GCA_964035525.1 Porites cylindrica | reverse complement strand
TGTCCTAGAGATATATTGTCATCTTAAAATGTGACCGATGCACTATAAGGTAATTGTTAGCCAATTTTTGGAGGCGTTCCTAATTTGAGGACCTCTTAGCAGAATGCAGTAGAGCGCGTGTGTTTATCTCTGGTTGACAAATGTACTAAAATGTTTGCTGATGGAATGGCCCCAATACATTTAGTTGCATACACTGCTAACTCTGAGTTTATTTGACGCGCTCATTTTGTAAACGTTATTTCATATCCATTAGCAGGCACCCATTAGCGTTCCTAAAACATTTGTCAGTCTTCAGGTACATAGGGTCAAGGTTATTAAAGAAAGAATTCAGGATTTTAAGATGGGCGTGATTAACGCCTATCTCTTCTTAGCTTTTTTACATGCTGAGCGTTTCCCTGACTCACTGAAAACCACGGCATCCATTTGTTTGTTGCCTATGGTGCAGTCTCGTTTTGCCCTCTTAATAAAACACCGGCACTGACACCTCTAGTAGACTCGACAGCGAAAGGGTTATATGTTATTATATTAAGTGATCTGGTTTATTCTACTCAGTCACTTTAGGGTTTGTTTGCTTTTCATTCTCTCGAGGCTATTCCGGGGCTTCCTGATCGTTGACTGAAAACTCGCAGAGGACTGAAGTTTTTAAGTACAGGTTAAAGTGCTGCAACCGTAAAGTAAGCAAACCATTTTTTGGCGCCGGGATAAGACACGAGGGAACGGAAGCGTAACATTTTTGCCCAAAGCTATAAAAAAATAAGATGACCGTAATTGCGTCAAATAGGAGTCACTCGAAGTATCAAAACATACGTGAACAGTGGTACTTAGGTCTTTTTATTCCGCTCTAGTACTCGATTACCTGTTTTAGGCATGCTTATTTTGGGTATTAGGTGCCTGAGTTTGAAATTAATTAAAATAAACGAAAAGCCAAAACTCCAGAAAACAAATGTTAGAAGTCAGAATATTTATGAGAGTTTTTGGAAGTGTCCGTATTTAGTCACGAACAGAAAAATACTCTTCGCAGCCCCGACATGTTTAATAATCAATCTTGGCGTTGAAAAGTATGAATCTTTTCTTATTTATTTTTGTCTAAAATGGACAATAAAGTTCGTATTTCTGTGTTAATTTGCTTTAAGGAGCACTTCATCGAAAAGTCATTGAGCTCAGCCAGGCGAAAACGGAAAGAAAGTGTCAACTGTGGCTCAATATTAGCCACGCTACATTAGTTTTGAAAAGGGAAATGACGCCGTCTAGTCCCCTATATCCTAAGCACGATTAACGATTATTGAGCTAATGGATGTGTTTTTGAAAAGAAAACTACCTTTCGTGTCCTGGGGCAGTTGTAGACTGATAGCATTTTTTGTGGAGAATACATTAACGATTTGATTTGCAGCACGAAAGCAGGAAAAGTCACGCGAGACCGGGTAGTGATTTTAAACGAAATTAATGATTTTAATTAATAATGAGTCATGTTTTTGGCCGGATGCGTGAAAGAAACTATTCGTAGAACGAGAGAAAGGAAGTCAGCGTTTGTGGTCATTGACCTGCCTGATCATCGACACGTGCTTCTAGTTCGCTCTACTGACTGACAGCTTTTTTGACATGCCTCATGCCTCCCTGCATGTTTTTATCTGGCTATCGCTTATTGACCTTATAGTTCCACATTGAAGCTTCTCTCTTTTCGTTGAGTTTGTTTTCTATTGTAATTGTTATCTAAACCCCTTGCGAAACAGAATAGAGCCACCATTTAGTGTATATACACTACAATGGCAGATAGCCATCTTGACGACAGCTAGGTGAAAAAGGCGGAGTCGGTTACCACGATCGGTTGCAACGATAACAGGATTCAAGTCAGATTATCCAAAGTGTGCTTAACAACAAGTGTGGAACTAGGTGATGCGTAGATGGCCTTAAATAATTGCTCATTACTCCGAAAATCCTCTGTTATGCCGGTTATATTCCGAGAGGGCTCGCCGTTCCATCACCGGTGTTTTCGAGGGAAAAGAATAGTTTGTGTCAACGCGATCATATTTTCATGACCTTTCGACTTTAAGAGCCGTAAAATTGAAATCTCAGCTCTGTAATGCTTTCTAACTTGCAGTCTGTTAAATCCTCAGCACTCAACTTCCTTTTTTGGGATGGATTTTATTAGTTATACTTAAAATTTGAGCATAGCGTTTAAATTTAGTTCGCTATATTTTCTCTTAAGCATGTTTCTCATCACTTGTGTTTATCCTTACCAAATGACTTCGAATGAATAGACAATTCGGTAAAAACGGCTTATCTGACCTCTGCCAAACTACTTAAAAACTCTTTAAGGGGGTTGGGGGTGACAGTGCTTCCTGTGATGACAAACAAAGGACAGGCAAGAGCCTTGTTGTTGGTTTAAGAGAACACCCTGTTGTGCGTATAGTGAGCAAACAATGTGTTCTTAAGAGCTAGCTGAGTTGAAATTGATTAGACTTTAATTGGTATTCTTTGTTCTTGATTGCAGTCCCTGGGCCTCTATGAATTACAAACTTGCCTCTTTTAAGAAAGCAGGCGTAATCCGGGTGGGAAAATAAAATGGTTTATCTATTTATGGGCACATTAATTATTTGCTTTTAATAAACAGGAGGGAACGAACAAATTATTCCACAACCTTGGCCACTGTATTTTTTGTCAGACACCCCTTATAGTGGAGATTTTCTGCATTATAAAATACCATATTTTTCACTTGTTAAGAAAAATTTTAAATTCAATTATCTTTGAAAATAATATCTTTTCAACCAAGGCGCAGAATCACTTCGAAAATAAAACTTGGTTTTGCAATTAGTCTAGTTAGGTCGAGCTATAAACTTGCATTTGCGAGGTTTCTGATGCAGAAATATTTGGGGTAAAACGAAGAAAATACTCTGTCAAAGGAATGCGATATTTATGGTGAAGTTTTCTTATTCCTGATGAATTCTGATGAATTCTCCAAATTTCAGTTTCCTTTAATATTATATTTACGAAATTTGGGGGATGAGATGCCTCGTAACGATGTCAATAAGCTGTTAAAAGATTTTCACCTTTCTTCCTGTAGTCGTATATTAAGCGTTCTTGTCTAGATTTTCCAATTACGTTGGAAATATAATATCGCGAGGCATCAGGACATTGAAGTAAAACTATGTAAATACGGGTGCAGCTATAAATTTTTAAAAACTGTTTAATTGCTATTAGGTTTATTGTAATTTTTACCGGGTTGTTTTTCAGCCAATACTGCTCTTATTTTTTGCCATGACCTTAATTATAGCCCAGCTGCCAACAGGGGTTTTCCTAGTATCTCGCGGTTTGGTACTGCCAAGTAGTTTTAAAATGGGGAATATCTCTTTTTGCGAAAGATGCAATGAAAACAAAATTATCTGGGACATGTTGTTATATTCTTATCAGTTACAACTACTGGATCAATTTAGGTTTATGGAAAACTGCCCACCTACCCCTGCCTTAAGCCTTCATTTTGCTTTAGGTGAGAAGTAAGTGTTAATGTTAGCCTGGGGGAGGGTTAGGTGGGCAGTTTCCCAGAAATCTTTATTGATCCCAATTACTCTGTACTTTACTATAATCCAGTGAAAATTTTAAGCATTTGCCTGTGTATTGAATTCGGTGACAAAGTTTCCCGATTCATATACTTAGACCTCATCTCCTTGTTGTTACAATAGTTTTTCCCCTTTTCAAAAATGTTTTCGTCAGAGTTTCCATTATTTTAGGGGCATGGTATTGTACCATCACACAAGTGGTTGTTTGACGCAGATTATCTGAGCTTGCTTGGCCGTACTGGATGTTTTGTTGTGTCCCAACGCCTTCCATGATGATGTTAGCATTCCTGAAAAAAAAAGGGATTAGAGATCTATTTCTAGAATTGAGATTGGTTGCTGAAATTGAATGGCTGTGTAGGTCGTTTCAGCGCTTTTGGGGAGCTTGGAGGAAGTGAAAGTATTTAAAGCACGAAGTTAACCAACTAGTTAACTAGAGCCAGTGGTTAATATTGCAAACCTAACCACAAGCGATGAGATATAATTTGCACTTAAAAAACGTGTAAAACGGCTACCATACCTATTGTATTCAGTGGCTGAAACTTACATTAGACGTAAAAGTAGAAACTCGTGCCTCTGGAAAATATTGATCATCATCGTGCCACACAATATTAGACGGTTGTATGCGATCTATAGAACTGTACCTTTCAAACACTTTGTACCCCATAACAAACAATCTGCTTCAAATAATTTTCAGTAAAATATTCGTTCGAAATTACTGTTGACATGCCAAATTACAAAGTCGATATATTAAAACTTTGCATAGCCATACAAATTTGGACGTGCCGTGGAGCCGCTCGACGCCTTTCTAAAGTTCAGTTACATTTCATGGTGGTTTAACGGTTGATTTATTTAAGTATTAGTTTTGGCCTGAACTCAGTAGAGGCTGGAAATTGCGATATTTAATTTCTGTCGTAACAGTATTTATCACATCTTTGTTATCTTTTTAAGTTTAGTTTAAGTTTTTTTTGCTCTAATCCAAACCAATAAAAAATATATTGTAGCCCTCGTAGTTCATCGCAATGCTTTACGACTATTAATTGATGTTCCGTCATAATTTAAGGCCCCTAAATTTACGTCTAAGAGTACAAATACACATCGCTTGCGTTATTGTGCCCAAGGGAAAGCCGGCGTGTTGTGTCTTTCCTTGAATTAAGGGTCATAATTTAATAAGCATGACTCAAGGGCTTTATTAATGTTCTAAGGTCCATATAACAGCGACGGGCAGGCGTGATTTATAGCGTTTGTTTGTCCCTAATAACCCCTAACCTCTTAAATTTATCGCAAGGCACCGTTATAGGTAAAAACAAAGTAGGCACCTAAACGACGATAAACGAAGCAATTCCCTTTATCTCGACTAAAAGTTAGCGGGTAACTTTTCGAGTATTACATTAACTACTTCTGTCAGGAAATATTGCAAACAATTCTTGTTTACTGAACGGCGCATATCGGATTTTTTTGTCTTTTAACTTCAGTGCACTGACCAGAAAAAATGAGCCAACTGGTTTTGGCAGGTGAAACTAGACCAAACACAGCATGCTACCTGACCAAAGTATGTGTAGAGTACCAAAATGGCATCGTAGACACCGATTTTACTTAACAAAGACGTGAATTGAAAAGCCAAATAAGTATCTTAAGAGTGTTTTCTCTCCTTTTTTCAGTTAGCTATGCTCTATATGAATACAGCTACTGGTTGACACTCCTAAAGGTTTAGATTTCTTCTCAAGCGACCTTTACCCTACTGTCCAATTTGGTAACAGGCGATCGTGGGTGGGAGGAACAAGCAATCCTCTTTGTTTTTTATAATGAGAAGAAAGAAAAACATGCACGTGCATTAAGAAATGTTTCGACTTCATTCTTTACTATTCCACTCTTGCTTTATTTCTCATTCTTTTGGCTTATCTTATTTTCATTCTCAAAATGTTGTTAGGCGAGATAATCCCAATTTCTAGCACTTCTTTATGGTTAAATTTAAAAATCGCGTGACATTCAGCAAGGTAGCGTGCGCTGAAATCTTAGCGAAGCCGATATAAGCAGTCGCCTTTGTATCACTTAACTGGGCATGAGTCGTTAAGTTGTTTACCAGACAATGACAGCTCGTTTCGCGATGTAGCTTAGCATTTTATCTTAGTTTTTTTTTCTTTTTTTGTTTTTGTTTTGAAACGAGTAGAATCGAACAAGGGTAAATAGTTGCGTGCATGCAAATGTCTGGGGTCTACGGGATTCATTTTGTAAGCTTTCAGAAAAGTGTGTGTCAATAAGATTAATTGCCTGCTTGGTATTTTATAGTTTTTGTATTGAGGGTGTTTCTTCCCCCTGTTTGTTTGTATCGTAGTCAGCGTGGCACGAGTTTGGAGTGGTTTCGTCAAAGAAATCTTTTTTGATTGCTGTTTTTTTGGGGGGGGGCTTTTTTTTACCACTGGGCGGCGTTTTGTGGTAAAACGTCGTTTGAATTCCCCAGTTGTTTTGTCAAATTGAAGGTACTTCCACCCCGCCATTTTTCCAAATAGATGATCTGTGACCAGCTTCGTGTCTAACAAATAACTTTCCGTACAAAAAAGGGCATAAATAACAGAAATAGTGAGTTTCAAAGTGACATATTCTAAAATCTTTGAATTTTTCTATTGACATTTACTAATCATTAGTGATTTGAATGCTTTCCCCTGAAATAAATAAAATGTCCATTTTGGCGCGATTTAGGTTGAGCTGTCGCCAGAAAAAATATCTTGCGATATGTCTGTCTCAAAAAGTTACAAATGTACCAGATTATCAGAATGTGCCAAGTATTTAAACCACTAGCCATCATAATCTCTTTCTTGGGTAAATAAATTCCTCGACTACTTTCGCTTGATTGCTCTCTATTTCCAAGTTTCAAAAGCGTCTAGGTTATTGTCCTCACTGTGTTGCCCATTAGTCATGTAATAGCTTAGTTAAGAACATCAACGAAACCGCTCAAAAAATGCTGAGAGTATCGTAAAATAAATGTTAGCTTTATCGTGTCCTTTATAATGTGAATTAGGCAAGCAATATGTTTGAGAATGGAATGCAAGTGTTTGGCTGGTATGAGTTTCAAGAACAATAAATTGGCACTACCAAGGAAGCAAGCGTAGGAATTTGTCAATGCAGGTTGTTAAATTATCTGGATTATAAGGCGACAGGATTTGGAAAGGATTGGGCGTCATAATCTCCTTACAGATAAAATTCTTGTTATTAGAACTAACTCGTCCTGCATTTCGCCTTTCCATTTTTTAACCCTCAGATCTTTGCAGATTCTAGTCACTTTGGAGGACAGTAGTAGTAGTTTCTCGAGTATATTTTTAAGCAATGTGATAATTGCCAGATCCTAACTCTGGTCGTATTAGGATATGAGCCAAAGTTCTTTTTGACCAATTTTTTGAAAGGAGAATCTGAATGATCAAAGTCTGTAAACAAGCAAGAAAAAAACGACGCCAATATCCCGCCGACTTGGGAAGCTTAGTCATTAAAATATTAAATGACATAATCTGAAGGGACCAAACCTAGGTGTCATCAGTCCAAAAACAAAATTGGCTTTACTTGTTATGTTTCTCTCGCTCAACTCTGGTACAAACATAAAAAAATATGTTTTTTAAAAAGTTTTCAACGATTTAATGGCGCCTCAAAAGGCAGCAAAAAGTTCAAAGGTTAATCTACAATTTAAAGGGATTACCAATGGAAGCATGACCTAAAAAGGGAAAACTCCTGAAAGAGGCAATGGTTAAGGAGTTTGAATTGAGTCCGTACGATGATAACTTCAAAACTGCTAAAAAACATAAATAACACTTGTTGAAATTTGGCAAAAACACGCTACCGTGAAAGATAAACAAGATGATTAACTCGGTAACTACTGAATTGTACCCAAATTGTCAAAAACAAAGAGGACAATCATATCCCAAATAGAAAAGAAAGTACTATAAGAAGCCGTGTTATTGTATCTCTTCAAAAGAGTTTTAATGACTTCTAGAAAACTAAACTAGCTTGATTCTTTCCGTCTTCATCTGAGTCATGCCTACATGGATGTCCACCTAAAGAAGATTTTTCCTTCATTTGTTCTTAAGTAAATTACGGATTTTCGACAACAGGTTCAAAGACAAGGTTTATTGCAAGTCCTTTCTTTGTTGGAAGCAAACGAGATTATCATTAATTAAAAAGTTAAATAGGCCAGACGGAACTGTTATGGGAATGTGCCTTTCGCCTGCAATCGTGATTGTTTCCTATAGCTAATGGCTTCGTGATAATTGAAGGTTATCGGAGGTGTTGTCTGCGTAAGTACGCGTATAAGTGCGACTCTGAAAACAGTTTAAATTTTTACGTTATCGTAACCTTGTTTTTTGATCAGCGTTGACATGGAAGGTAGTTGCCTTTCCCGCTGGATTGAAGACTGCCTAGGGCTTCTAAACTCTATCGAATCCAATAATTTTCTACTTTGGAATGTTTGTATCCATGACCCTGGGTTTGATTATCCTATATAGACCTTCCGCTTTGTCAATGAGAGCGCATTTATGGATGGTATAATTTCAGCCTGCACTTTGTTTTGAGCCTTTAACAAGATTAATGAGTGATTCAAGAATTTTCGGTACTAAAATCACAGTGCTAGAAAAGTGAATGAAACTGTTTAGCTCTTTATAAGCGATAAAATTTAAGCGATTATAACATGTACGATTCATTCGGAAGTTTGTGAAATACTGTTTACAAGTTCTCTGTCGATTCAATAAAGGAAACGTTTCGTGGAAATGATGACAAACGTTAGTACGCCGGTTTTGCTCTTGTAAGTTGGAATATTCTGTTTAGTATTTAATAGCTCCAACACGTCCGGTTCCCAATCTCAATTATTTACTAGGTAATTTTGCATTCACATCATATATATATGAGGCTATGAACCCATGAAAATCAGCTGATATGCAGGAATTTAAGGTAATTCCACAACGAACATTTTGTAGTTCAGTTATTTGGCAGTTAACACGTTCCATCAACTGGGTTCCGCTTTCTCGTGAATACACTATCCAAGGTATTGACATCTCGGTAAAACTTCGATGGCGACGGTAGCTCCGTTCACTCGGAAGAGAGACAGTCTCCCCTCTTCTTGAGTTAGTTATGCATGGATATATGAAATGTATATCTGACTTGTGAGTATGTGGAAAAAATCCAATAGTGTGATCACTCAGACGAAACATCTTCAGTCGGTAGTACTTTCGCATGTTTTAATTCATTTGGTCACTCTTATAGACTATCAAAGTAGTTGATCACTCATTTGAATTTCCTGAAAATCCTGCCCTAAACTATGGTTTTCGGGCCATTAATCCTCAGTTATGAAAACTTGTAGCTATGCAAATTTGAACCAAGAAATCTAGAGGAATTCATACGACGTTGCTATTCAAATTGAAAACGTCTAAGTGGCACTTTCTTTCAGTACTCTAATTTCTGAATTTATGGTACTCCTGAGAGTTTAAGAGCCAAAGAACCGTACATCATAATACTGTTGAATCAGTGCTGACTTCAATAGTGGTGATTAATAGCACCAAAGTACGCAACGCTGCGCAAAGCAAGAGTGAGCTATTTCATTTTTCATGACTAGAGTGGTCTTTTTCTCGGCTCAGACATGTTTAGTGTAGAAACTGTTTTTGCAAGTTCAATGGCCAAATCGTTTGCTTCCAGCATAAGGGAGTAACCTAATTTTTAAATATTTAACAGAAAGGACCGAAAAAGACCTTAAATCTTGTCTGAAGCAACCCTACCGATGAAATTAAATAACCATGAGTTAGCTCCATAAATCTCCATTTAAATGCTGTGGACTCTTAAAGTTCTGTCTTTGATTGCATTGCTTTGACTCCGTCAGAGCCCCATTAAGCAATGTTTTAATTTAATCGCAAAACATAAAACCTTATGGGCTCGAACACGGAGGAGAACAACTTGTTCCACGCGATTAACGAAAGTTCGACTGAGTTCATGTTTTAAGGAAAATAGTTCCCTACAACGCTTTTCGAGTCATAGCAGAGATAATTGTCTCGATCTTTGGACTAAGTAGTCTTTCTAAGAATGGAACAAATGAGAAATATTCTCTACCAATGAACAGTTTGCAGAGATTGATGATAGTGAACAGTTAACAGTTTATTTCTCGTTCAGTTAAGGTTTATCTTAGTTATTTTGCTAAATTAATTTCAGTCTTCACTTATTGAACCAACTGGGATGATTTACAAGCGAGAGTGCAACCGTTTCTAACATCAGTTTGTCACTAAATCTGCCCCTTAAGTTGTTCAAAAGGTGGATAAAACTGCCTCCACTGGATAAATCTGCATGTTATAGTGGATAACGCAGTTGGTTTCCCAAACACTTATCCACTGAATAGTGATTTATCCGGTGGATAGTGCTATTAAGTTTTGAAACAACTGCTGAATGGGGTTTGATACATTCATTATTCTTAGTGCTTTTTCAAGTAGAATGTTTAACTGTAAACACAAAGTTATAATGTGTCAGAGACTGGTCATGTCTGCGTTAGTATTAAGAGATTATGTTATCAAAATAACCTGTGTGCAGTGTAGTGCAGAGGTTTTGATTAGTATTCATGTATTCAGACTTCCTCGCTCGTGCGTTAAAAGCTGGCACGTTTCAGATGTTTCAGTTCCTTTATTGGTTGTTACCTATTGTGGATGAGTCAATCCTGTCAAAACTGAGTTGTACTGCCAACATTCTAAAGATAAATTAATAAACAACACACACTGTATGTTCTGGAATTGTATTGTTTCTTTTTAATTTGTTTACTCCGTTTGACATGATATTCTATAACCATTTGCAACTTGATTTATAGCACATGACTGTGAATAATTTTCCCAGTGATGTCATTCTTTATCTGGTTAACCCGTTTGTCGTAATAGTTTTGTAGCCGGAATGTTTGTTACAGGTCTTTTCTTTAGTTTATACTTGAAGTAAATATTGTCCTAAACAGAGACAATTGATCTGTGGACGTCGCTAGTGAACCGTATGTCCGTCCGCGATACCCTTGTAACAAAATAAATTGCGCATTTTGTATTCCCCTTCTTTCCTGAGGATCCGGCCAAGTTAACCGTTACCACGTCCCAATTCGGTTATTTTTGTGATCACAACAGGAAAGTACTCCTAATTTTTTAGCTCTTTTCTGAATTACCACACTTAAGTTTTATTTAGCTTATTCAATTGTACAAACCACGTTACGTAACGGAAAGAGAATAATAATAACGGAAAGAGAAAGAAGAATAAGTGACATAGGAGTGAAAATTGGGAAAGTTGTTATGGTCAACTTTTGTACTCATGTCATGTATTGTGCCTGCATTCCATCTGCCCAAGCTTGTTCATTGTCTTAGTGAATTAGAATGGAATGAGAAAAATGTCAAATAACATCGTTCGACTGACCTAAATTAACAAATGTCCTTTGCTCTTATTCACGACATCAATCATAAATCATTTTCTTTGTTCTATCTACATCGTTTACTCATCATACTTAAGGTTCCCTCCATCAGTTCCCTTCTTAATCGAGTGAGTGTAAAGATTAAGCTGTTGAAAGACTATTTGAGCAAAATTGATCAAGAATGATAAAAGTGTATTTTCCTAGTAATGACATTAGGGGAAGTCGTTTGAGGTAACGAAAAGTTAACAGCATTAGAAAGTTAATCGTGGGAACGATATGGGTTTTATAACAAGACAGTAATAAAGCTAGTTTCCGGAAGTTATAAAGCTACGCAAGTCAGTTTTTCCTGTTGATATTGAAGGGAAGTTGCATATCACTGGGAGGAAATTTAGATTACAAATAGCTTATGATTTGGGAAATTTGTTAGAAATGAAGACTTTAATAGACTAGCAACAGCTCACGACATGCTTCGGGCACTACGTATATTTTACCTTTCTGCAATTATCGTGTTTGACATTGTCACACATATAAATTAAAGCTGTGAATACCTGGAAGCGGGACTTGCTTTATATCTTTCCGTTTCCTTGGCATAAAGCTTTGTTTCTTATTTGGAATGCTCTAGATAACAGTTTGTCTAAATGATAAAATCCCTTAGAAGAGATCCAATTTTCTCGAGAATAACTCTTATGACAGCCTCAGTATCTAACACTATAGGTATAGAAAGCGTGCTAGGGTTTGTTTACAAGGACGTCCACTCTTTAAAACCGGAGAATGAATCCGATTAAGTTAAGTATCTGCCCGCAATCAAAGTACAGTTTTCAGTGAACCATCTCTGCATGTTTTTTACTCGAAAACTTTGAGAACTATCCAGAAAACAAGTTTTTTTTTCCATAGCTATTATTTCTATTCGATTTAAAAACCTTCTTGTCACTTTACACCAACATCTTAATGGACGCCATTTTTTTCTATTTGAGCCTACTTTTAGTAAAGAAAGAAAGCACTATCGTGGTCGTATTTTTAACACTGCAAACTATATCCTAAATGTGGAGAGAAAAACAAAATTCCGTGACTTTCCAGTTTCAGCGTGTATTTACCAGGTGCCTATTACGTCAATCTAGTCGCCACACCGGACCTAGGTGTTACAGTATTGGGCACTGTGGACGAGTTTAACTCCTGACGTCCGCAACCATCTGTGACAGTTTCCCGGTTAAGTCATTAATCCTTTCGTACAATCATTCCACAATCACGAAACCTCTTTCATTTCATTGTTTTGTAGATTTATAATTGGAAAGGACAGCGTGCCAACATACCTCTCCGGTATTGTATTAAAGTAATTGTAACTCAAAAACAAAAACAAGCGATGCTGCTTCTAACCTTGTCGTGACTCACCGCATGTTCGAGAGAAATTCTTCCCATTCCTGTGCGCAATTGAACTATGTGCATCCTTGGCTAGATGGCTGTTTGACTATTACTTTTAGGTTATTAAGATCTCTAGAAATCCAAGAACCACATGGTGAAATGATATTGCAGCTGCTTGCCAAATGATGTAGCGTTTCTTTCATTTTGAGTCTCTTGAGTGATTTGTAATAAGAGAGGTTAATCCTTGAGATTGTAACTATTTATTTTCAGCTCGCATCATGACATTGCTTAGTTGTTATTTTTCGTGCTTTTAGCATTAGTACATTACTTATTGCTATCTTTCATGGACTGTTGAGATGCTTCCCCTTTTTCAAGCCTTGAATGCTTTCAACGCATGTCACAAAAGTGTCTTTGATTTAACATAAATTTCTAAAAAAAAGTTCCTAGCGAGTCAGATACTCAGTTCGTTTTCTAATCCATGAGCAATGTCCTTCCTTCCGTCTTTTGTGAAACCTGATTCAACATTTTGTGTCTACGGTTGTTCTAAGTTGTCACTGTGGTACTCCGGTTACTGCTGTTTAACCTCAACCTTTTAGTGGTGTAGTTTGAAAGTGGTTCTATGATATACCATTAAATGTAACAGCCTAAGTTTGACCTTTGCAATGAAAGTTTTCACATGACTTTTTTCCACAGAATTTGCTCACACGTGTTCCTAAGCAGGGCTCGAAAAAAAGCTTGAATTGCCAAGCAGCTCTCGTGTTTTGCTTGCCCAGGGCCATTGCTTGCTTGCCCTAGCTAATGATTTAGTTCAGTTCCAGTTGTCCTGATGACTCTCCTGGACCCTTGCCCAATGGACAAGTGAGGTTATTTTTTTCTTCCCCAAAAAGAAAATCTACTTGTCCCGTATGACCGGATTGGACTTTCATCGATCCCTTGTTTAGCACTTTACAGTAGTTTTTTTTTTGTTTCTCACTTTTGCTTTTCGACTTTGTATTATTATTATTATTATTATTATTATTATTATTATTATTATTATTATTATCATCTTTAACTTAATTTAAACCATAATACAACATATTAGCCGAGCCCATTCCTAGGGCTTAGGGTTAGGGTTATTATTATTATTATAATTATTATTATTACTATTACTATTATTATTATTGTCTCTTCTATCAGTCTTTGCTGGTGTTATTTTTGTGCATCAGCCGGGCGTAAACCAATCACCTGGAGCATCAGCCACTCAAGTCAATAATTCTGTTCATGCGCTAAGCACCTTTCTGAGGTTTCGCACAGTTCCCAGCATGCAGATCTTTTGAATCTCTGCCACAGTAGCTCTGTCTGATACTTTCTTGCTGTTTTCTACCATCCCCTTCCGTATTATTACAGTTATCGTTATTGATATCAATATTACTATTATTATCATTATATATAAGATATACGAGTGTAATTGCGAGTAATTGTCTCTCTCAACATCCGAGTCCAAACCATGGACTTTGGGAGGCAAAGAGGGTTCCTACTACTTAATGAAGAAGTCCCGCCGGAGAAGGTGAGCTGTAGAAAGGAGAGTTAGTTTCTGGAGTACTTGTATGTTGAGGTCTTCTGGCCTCAATAATATGGTCACACTAGATGGTCATGTTATTGTTATTATTATTATATGACATACTAGTGTAATTGCGATTGATTTTCTCTCTAACATCGAAGTCCAAACCAAGGTCTTTGGGAGGCAAAGAGGGTTTCTTCTTGATGGAGAGGACCCGCCTGTATTATCATTATCATTATTAATATCAATATTACTATTACTATCATTATTACTATTATTACTTTTATTTTTATAAAATATACTAGTGTAATTGCGAGTGATTTTCTCTCTCAACATCCCAGTCCAAACCATGGACTTTGAGAGGCAAAGAGGGTTTCTACTTGATGGAGAGGACTTGCCTGAGAAGGTGGGCTGTAGAAAGGAGACTATTATGGGGAATTCCGAATGACATTGTTTAGTCATGACGACAGGGGGCATGCCCAATGATGGTAACCTCGTGTCAGTGAAATCACGGTACATGAAAGTGCTTGCAGATCATGTGACTTTTCATCAGTATTATGTCGTTTTTTTGTGTGAACTAAGATCTTAGTAATCTGTGAAAAAGTTAGCTGACGGCCATGAAGCCCCTCCACGGGTCAAGAAATGGTCAGAAAAGAGAAAATTGGTGACGGTCAAAGAACCATTTGACAGCGGAAATTGGAAGGGGCCAGGACGAGCACAACTGTAGCGGTGAAGATTCGCTGTAAGACGGAGTTCAGATTCTCTTCGTTTTTATCAATATACTGTGCTGTGATTGGTTGAAAATTCATAAATTATTCGTGTACAATAAAAATAAGAAAGATTACTAAGGAACTTAATCCAGCGGTTTATTTTGTTATGGGTAATCTAATAGAAGGACACCTGAAGTAGGTACTTTATATATGATAAAGCACTCTGATTTCATTTCCTAAGCGTCTTTGAAAGAAATCTAACGTCCTATGTTACTTGAATTTATAAATACTATTTCTATAAAAATACTCCTCTTATCTTATCGGAAACTCATCTTGTTTGACCCTTAAGCCCCTCACTAGGACTGAGCCACAGAAGCTGTGCAGTTTTATGGGTCACTTAGCGAGGGAGTTGTTTCGTCTAATTCTCTGGCCCCGGTTGTCCGAAAGCTGGAAAGCACTATGCACCGGTTAAATCACTATTGGATAAAGTAATTGTTTTCCTTAACAGTTTTCCACTGATTTATCCTGTGGAAGCTCCAATCATATACCTGCTGTAGTGAAGATTATACAAACATTAAATGTCAAAAGAGGTTAAACAATTTCTCTAGGTTTCATTAACAAATTGTGTGATAAATTATAAGTTGTACATCAGATAATTGTAATTTATTTTTTTATTTATTTTTTTATTTTTGTTTACACTTTGGAGTTCTTGAGAACTCGTTTTATTATGGCCGTGCTTTCCAGACAGAATTTTAATTTGAAATTGTTGTTTTTTGAGGAGAGGGGAAGACCGGAGAACCCGGCGAATAACCTCTCGGGAGCAAAGGAGATAACCAACAACAAACTCAACCCACATATGGCTTCGACGCCGGGAGTTGAGCCCAGGCCACATTGGAGGGAGGTGAGTGTTCTCATCACCGCCCCAACCTTGCTTCCCAATTGGGTTAGAATTTTCTGTATGTTGTAACTCTGGTTTCCAAAGGATTTAATCGACAAAATACAGGTGTTTTCTCTGAATACAATTTTTTAAGTGTCGCTGTTAAAACAATGCCTTCTTGCCCGTACGGATTTAAGCCGATTCCACTGTGACGCGGTTTGTGGGGCGTTTATCTGGTCACAGCACCGTTCCTAGTTCATGTTCGTGTCTCTGTTTGGTTCTGTTTTACGTTTTAATAACTGTCTCCACTATTCTGCCTCGTTTGACGAGAAAATTGTTTTCTGTGTTGTTGTTTTTTTGGTTTGGTTTTATTATATAAAAGGGTAATAATCACAGGATTTGAAATGAATCGGGCAAAAAAAGGGGATGTGTGGGATAAGCCGGTCAAATAACAGCAAATGTGGTGGTATATCAAGCCGTTCCTGAAGTAACTCGAAACAGTGAGCTAAATCCATGTCATCTGAATGTCGAATCTAGAAAATCACCGTATTTTACAAGTATAGTCATCGTTTCTCAGTAATGTGGCATTTGTGGAGCAGTCAAAAACAATAACAACATCAACAACAACAATGTTAATTATTATAATAACAATAATTATAATACTAATAAACTGGACGTGACATATTTAAACTACTTTGGCTCCTGCAAAGGTGATAGCCCAGAATTTTCTCTCTGCCGGTGTGTGTACAAACGTTATATTGATTTACGGTTAATAATGAATACAATTTGCAATACTTTGCTTACTTCGATCGATGTCTAAGTTCCATTTCTCATTTGACTGTTGCTCGGCAAATTCACAATTTAAAGAGGTGCTAAGTCGAGCAAGTATTCTTCAAATAGCAGTTGTCACCTGCTTGGTTGTATGTTTGCTGTTCTTGCTATGTTTTTAGGTGGAAGGTCTGTCATTTCTTCGCAAAGAGAGGAACATTTTCCCTCATTTTCTCCAGCTCTTACGAAAGAACTAGGCTAACACATGTTCGTTCCCAGGGCTTCTCGGTTGCCGTCCCTTTTTTGGCGATAGCTTGAACTATTGAATGCATTTTACCATATATCCCAGACGTCTGCCAAATTTCGACCTCGCTCGCTGGTTAGAAGAATTAGCGGGGACAGTGTGTCAGAAACGGAGAAATAATTTGAATAAATAATGATTTAAATTGTAGGCGTACGACTGATAATTATATAGCGCATTAAATGGATCAGGGTGAGCACGTCGATTGTATACGATAACAGATTAAAAACAAGCTACTATCCATCTATTCTGCTTCTTAAAAGGAGCAGAAAATGTCAGCTTCAACAATGACAATAACCCCACCCTTAGGCAGACTTGACGAGAAATGCACTTCGCTGGGATCTCATATTCTGGCAAACGCCAGACGAATGTTCAAGATGGGAAGGGGGAGTGGGGCGGGGATGGAGACAATTATCTCAGGAAGTATTATCTCGGCATGATGGAAGAAATAATGTAGTTATCATAACGTACTATATGAAATCGAAAATAAACTTTATGTAACTATATGCGTAGGCTTTTTCTCAGTTAAGTATAGGCGGAAGAGAGCTCTTAAGTTAAAACTTGACCACATTTGCACTATGAGTTTTGCCTTACACTGACACTGCTTCAGAGATTGTGTCCGCAAGATTAGCGAAGAAAAACCAGACGATGGATGCCCTTGTTCTTGTTTGTTTAATGAGAATAGATTCTTGAGTGTCCTTGTACCTTACCTGTGGCCGTACTATTTGCCGCAGTGGCACCTCTTAACCAACTCAATCGGGATTTTAAGGGGAGTCGCTGATTAAGCAGCCCGAGCTTTTGTTTAGGTCTTACGAGTACCTTTATTATGGGGACGTTCATAGACACGACGATAATTTCACATATCAGTTTTATAAGATTTTCTGTTACATACTTGTAACATAAAGTTTTGTTTATAAGTTACTGTGTAGGAGATGTTACACGTGTACATTTCAGTTTGTCAGAACAAAGCAGCTAACTCTCGGACAGTGAACCCTTTTAGTCGTCATTGTGACCAACATCAATTTTCTCCTCACATCAATACATTCTTTTAACATTAAGTTTTGTTTATAAGTGAAAGGGGCGAGAATGAAGATGAAATATTTACAAATTGCTGTGTAAGAGATGCTAGACGTGAATATTTCAGTTTGTCAGTACCAAGCAGCTAACTCTCGGACAGTCAACCCTTTTGAACGGCAACATCAATTTTCTTCTAACATTGTCAATATGTTTTGAGCGTTAATGAAATGCTCATTTTTGTTAAAATGCGTTAATTTATTCTTTATTCGTTAATTTATTCTAATTTTCTAATACGGAGATTTGTCTGGAGAATTTGTGTGGGAATACCGGGACTTAAAAGGATAAAAATAAAAGCGTCACATTAGTAAAAACTCCCCATTAATTGGATGAAACTCCTTCCTGTTTAAAGCGCCTTTTGAACGATATCCTCCCCCACGCATTAAAACTCTAGCTTTCAGAACAGAGTGTGCTTTGCGATCAATTGTTATAACAGGAGCGTTCAAAATCAACCTTTTAATGACATCGTGTTTCTTTCCCTAGGTTTATTAAACTGGGGTAATATTACTAGTTACATCAGAAAACGTGTTGTAATCTCATCCACTCATCTATCACAGTGATTTTTTTTTTTTTTTACAATAGCTGTTTGGAAAGTTGTTCTCCATTATGAGGTATTATAGCACCAATTCGCAGTACACCGTTAAGTAGTTCTTGACCCCATTTTGTTCAAGTGATAATCTTTTGCTTGTCCTTCGCAGGTTGCCTAATATCGTCACGCTTACTCATAGTTTTTCAGCAAAGCAGTGTTTCTCTCTTTAAGGACGTAAAGAGGCTTTATTGAACAATACAAGATTTCAATTGTTTAATAGTCAGAGTACGTAATTTCTTTGAAAAGACAGTTGTGTGTTTAATATCATTGGGAGAAATAGTTTCAGCGCGTTCGTGATTTATTATGAGTTGCGTGCTTTCAAGAACTGAAGCTGACAACAATCAAAACAAACGACTGCACGCAATCGAAATTAAGCCCGGGTACAGGCGAGTTCAATATACCATTTTTGGCATGACTCGCTTTTTTTCAAGCATTCCGTCAGATACCTGGTGAACACTATTGAAATCATAATTTGGGCATAACTTGTTTACATGTCTCTAGAATTATAACAAAAACATGTCATCGGGATAAGTAGCTATAAATGCATTACGATGATTTTCAAAGCAAAAAATCTCTTTCTTTGATAACTAAGTTTACGTAAGAGACGATGTATATTAAGTCTTTGTTATCTAGATGTCAGCCTCTTTGGCGTCTGTAGTGTCAAAATAAGGGTAATAGCTATTCGTTGTAATCGTTGATGACGTCAATTGTGAGTAAAATAGTGTGTTCTATTTTCAAAAAATCAAAATTCGTGATAATAGTCTTAGATCGGGCCATCGGCCTGAAGTGGAAGCCTTTAGAAAAACACTCAATACCAAATTATCTCAAACAGGATGAGAAGCTATATCGGCAAAGCACTAAAGAAAGATTATTTTTCTACCTTCCTATATTAAACGTCCTTGTTTGAGTCCAATACTGTTGGAACAAATTTAGACCCCAGTATTTAGACCTTTTTGTCCCTTTTCTTTTGTCACGATAGCTTAATAAAATGGAATTGGTCTTTCTGAGTGGGAGGAACCGTGAGAAATTTAATCGTAACATTGGTATAAATTTAATCTACCCACAAAAGAGCTTGTTTTAAGTGCCTTCTTATGGCCCTTCACATTGCATTGCTTAACCAAAAGGCTCACTACAAATCAAAAATAAACTCGGCCTTGACGAGAGTGCCTTGGTATTGCCTGTTGTTTGTGCCCAAGCGTATGCTAGTAATACTGTTGGTCAGTAAAGGTATTTCTGCTTCCTTCTAAATCGACGTATCTAGTCGTCGGCAGCATAAAACACGCGAACCCAAATCTTGTACCTCTTATTGACCATTTAAATTGATCTCTCTAAAGGCGGTTTTTCTTGTAGTTTCTTGGCTTTAACAGTTGACCTTTGAACCGCCAAAGCTTTTTCTTCCATCGTTTTTTTTTTCAATATTGATGTTGTAGTTTCATTTTATCCCTGGTGTAAATTCTATTTTCTTTTTTAGATATTCTTTATCATACATTACCATACCCCAAAACAGTGAAAAATATATTTTCAACCAGGGATAAAATCAAACCACATCATTAACATTAGAGCTTTATCCTTCGTCATCTTTTCATCTTAAGAAGGTGACTCGTGCCAAAATCGGTCTCGTCTTTCACGTTTTGTGGCCTGGCTAGACCACATTTCACTAGATATTGTAATAATGCGTTTATTTTTGGCGTGATGCATCACATCATGTTAGCTCTTTCCCAGAGAGTGACAAAACCAAGGCAAGACCCGACACTAATCTTAAAACGCGAAACATATTCGCGGATAGTGTTATTGAATTGGTTTACTGAAAGTTTAATTAGATTAATATTGACTAACTTTTACATTTTTAGGGCTCAGGCAAACGATGTGTAAAAATGTTTGTGCACGTGCAAAGCACGTGCAATTATTTTCGCACGTGCAATTATCAGGATGTGCTTTAGAACTAATTTTTTTTTGGAACTTTCTTTTTTCCCTGGTCGTTCTTGCGTTTATATGCCTAGTGCTATGAATCAAGCCATGCGCAAGTAGAGGCACGTGGTGCCCTTGCTTGCGCTTGTGGTGAAGGTAACGCATGCTGTCCCTTGAAAGGGTTCAAAAGATCAAGAGCTACCAGCTAAAGACGTGCTCGCTTAGCCTGCCAGAACGCCTCGTGAAAGCTACTGATAGAGATACTTCATAAAGTTGAATAATAAAATTCTTTAAACAACGCAATGTCGCATTTGCTTTAGTTTGTTTCATTGCTTGGGTTATTGTACCGTGTTTTACATGCATGTCGTAATCATTACTACTTCGTCCTCCATTTCACACAACAGTCTGTAACACTTCTAGCAACGTTTCAAAATTAAGACACTCCCTGTACTAATTCGAAAGAAGATAGCTTTAAGAATTATTTTCTTGATTCCTGTTTCAGTAATGCCGCTAGCAAGGGAACTTCTTATCACGAGGAGAGATTTTGATGTAAGCCTCGATCCCTAGAGCACTCACAGGTAAGCTGAAAAAGGTGTAAATTAGTTTTGCATTAAACATTATCTTCCCTTGTTTCGTCCACGGTCCTGATCGCTATTTCCCATTACTTTTTAAGGTATGTCTATTATAATAGAAAGCTGGTACAGTTCTATTATTGAACAACGGTCGAACCTCCCGTAAGCAACCACCCAACATGCGAGGATTTAGTGGTCGCTTACGAGAATCATAGTTAGTAGAGGAGACTGGGTAGGAAACCGGGCAAACATCAAAGTTGAAAACAACGGTACTTTAGGTTATGTTGGAAGCTCCCTGACCGTGCACAATCCTTTCTTTTCTGTTCACAAATTATGACTGAATAAATTAATGCAATGTTTCTATTGGTAAATAACATCAAAATGATAGGCATGCTATTGAACGTTGTGCACGGTCAGGTCCAAAAAAACTAACAAAAACTTATAACAAAGGGTTTCCCAACCATTCCACTTTACTTTAATTAACTATGCGAGAATCAAACTACAGGGGACCTCTTCTGTGAAGAAATGCCGACACATCTACTTTTTGGCACAGATTTTATTGCATGCATTTTGTAATTTTTGTACACCCTTACGTATATTATGTTGATTTTGAAAGCTCTTTGTGTACTCAGAGTGGAGTAGTAAAAGCAGCAAACAAAGAGACCATACCATGCGTCAAGTGGTCCTTTACAAGACGTGGAGGTTTACCGTACTCATGGTTTTGTCTTTCTTCTATTTCGTCTGGCTTCTTAATGAGGCAACTGAAATAAATACGTACCTTGGCTGTATAAAGTCAAACTCGTTTTTGAGGGGCTTTCTTTACTTATGTTGAGCTTTGCTACCCCTATTGTGGTACTGCTAGCATTTCATGGTTCATTAGTATATCTAGTACCTTGAGTGAGACATGGGATCATTTACCCGTGGACTCTATGAAGGTACTTTGAAGAGGCAGCACGACAAAGCGATTAGAGCGCTGGTCTTGTAGTCCGGAGGCTCTGACGTCAATTCCCGCCCTGACCGCTAGCTGGATTTGTCCTCGGTAGTCCCGAGTTCAAATCCTCGGCCATGCTTGCAAAATAGACCACTGTTTCGCCTTCTACCAACTGCGATTCTAAACCATGTAATTTTCCATTTGAATTGTTTGTTTTATTATCCATTGAAAGCCCCATATGGAGAGAGGCTAATTAAGAATTTATCAATTTATTATTTATTTATTTGTTTCTTTATGTATTTATTTCGTTTGCAATAACCGAGAGACCTTCTAGTGATAAACATTGTTGATTTGAGGGCTGGGCCCTTTTCATTGTGCCAAGTCATTATTTGACAATGCGACAATCCTGGACTTGTTGCTAGCTGTCTAAAATTAGTGTGGGCCTGCACTGTCAGTATTGATTTTCATTTGATTCCTACTTTTCCGCATACGCAGTATATTGAACAAGGTATGGCTTGCCTGGTTTTTCCTGTCTCTTCTTTTAAAAGTCTTAAATGTTCATTGCTCCCCTAGTTCCCTGCCCCTTTCCAAATATTTGCTTTGTACCCCATCCTACAGAAAAAGAGTGTAGAATAGCTGTGAGAGCGCCTTGCGTTTGTGTGCACCAAAAACCGCCTTAAGGCGTATTTAATTTACTGCGTGCATTGGGATGTAAAATATACAACTGGAATCTCGAATCTCAATGTTTCCCTCGGTGCCGCCTCGGAAACATTGAGATTCTCGGGAAGCATTAAGGGTTTATCTTTAAACCTTAGTGCAAGGGCATACAACCGACTATTTGACGACTAATTTAAAGCGACCTGGTTGGAAATTATTTCTTTTGAGTACCTTACATTGTGACATGAAGGTTTTCAGAATCAATGCAAAACTTTTACACAATCACATCATCAGGAAAATTCTCCTCGCTTTTTAATTGTCAAAGAAAACAGTATTATTATCGTCCCCACAAAATCTACCTCAGAAGAAGCATTACGTGGCCAGAATAAAACTTTTTACTTTTTTACGTTACGTGACGGAAAAAGCGCCAGCCATTGAAAACCCTCCCTTTCTGGCCAAAGGAAATTTTACTTTTTGTTAGATTATTCATACTTCTTATTCCTTTATAAAGTAGAATTATGTAACATGCTCGATTCTAAATAATGTAGCTTGTTCTGGGAGGAAAGTGGCTTTATGTATATCGATAAACCCCTACATGACATTGGATTATCAATCCCCACTTTTGGACCATCTGCTAAAACACCGTTTTAAAGTGAACTCACTTTAAAGAAATCTTTTGTACTTAAGAGACTGGGTCATTGTGGAGAAACTCAACATGACAGCGAGAAGTCTCTTGCGTGTTCTTTCCGTGGTGAGTGAGCTCGCGATCTTTGTGATATACTTGGAAATAATCTGTCTATTTCACCTAGTAGCATCGATAGGTTCGCCATTGCTGTAGTGGTGATCACTTCTGCCTTGGAAGCAGAAAACCAAGGTTTCGTTTCTCACCGGCTAGGCGTACATCAACATGTACTTGTACATGTTATGGCATGCCCTGTTGGTATAAAAGTTGTTCGAAAGATCATTAGTGCAAGCACAGGGTTAGTTTCCACGACAATCTTCGGTCGTGTATGCAGGTTCATGGGATATGCGCTAGACAGTGAGGCGTTTTGTGAGTCAAGGTGAAATCTGACAAAAGCTAATTACGCTGAGTCTCGCCAGAAATACTCACTGGCTATCTTAAAATATCTTGAATGTTTGCATATTTATTGGATCAATTAGTTTACGGGCGTGGCCGTTTATTCTAGTGACACATAGAACGCTGGAGACATGCGCACCACATATTGAAGCGAGAAGAGATGTCGTAGGGAACGTAGAGGGACAAAAGATCAATTGGTTATAGATAGGGCAGTCCTCAAGTACTACAAGAAACAAAAGGCCCACGTTGTAATGGCCTGGATTGACTGCTGTAAATCCTACGATATAGTGTTGAAAAGTGGAGTGAACATCTTGCGGAGAGTTTGAGTGACTTGGATATGTAAGAAGGGGATATTCTAAGGAGATAGTTTATCTCCACTACTGTTGTTGGAGTCATTGGTCCTAAGAGCAACGCCAAAGGGTGCTATGAATGGGGAACAGACATCAAAGGGTCAACCAACGTTTATTAATGGATGATCTTAAGTTGTTTAAGAAAGATCAAAACCAACTAGGCCCGCTGCTCAGGCTGTTCATTTTGTCGGCTCAGATATTGGAATGAAATACTGAGACTTGGGAAAGTTGTTAAAGTAGGTAGAATTGTTTTACTGGATGGCCAAAGAATGAAGGATATAAATAGTCGGGCGTATTGAAGATGGATAAGACAATGAAGGGGTGAACCCTTAATCAGAGAGTACATGAGTAGATTGAAATTCGTACTTACTTTAAATTTGAATGGTGATGATAAAGTATCAACGATTAATACCTGAGCAGTGGCAATTCTCAGGTGAGAAGTAGGCATCATAGGGTGGTCAAGCGAAGAGGTAATCTCACTGCACGGGGCCACGAGAAAGATGAAAACAATGATTGGTGCCCTACGCCCGAAGATATGTGATAGTTATATGTTCCGAGAAGTAATGTGGACTTGGGCTGTTAAGTTGCAGACTTAAAAAATTTAGGGAGTTACCTTGAGGATAATCTAGAGGAATTCATGATAGGCGCAAAAACTATTGGTGAAGGGATGAGTAAATTTATTTAAACACGGTCAACTCATCAGGGCTTAAAAACACTATTTCTTATATAAATCCAAAACTACTATTATATAATAATACATTAACAATATTTTTTAAAAAAGCTGCTCTGACTAGAGCCTGCTTTACATAAGTGCCGTGTAGATAGACTTTTAGAAGAACTGTTTGCAGCCAGCCCTGAAGGTCCCAAGAGAGGTTTCCTTCCGCAACTCAATAGGAAGCTAAGGCTATTCCAAAAAATTGCTCCAGAGTAACTGAAACTATTTTTCATTTAGTTTGCATGGGGAAGGGGTATAGCGAGTTTGCCGTTGGTGTTTCTCAAAGAGTAATTGGTGACACTGATACGATAGGTTACTTTAGAGCGAAGATAATTAGAAGCTAACCCATTGATCGATTGATATACCACTGTAGCCTTTTGTTGATTTTTCTTTGCGTGTCAAGTTTTCTCCAGCCAAGTTTATCTATAAGAGACTCGGAATTGATGTCATAGCTTGCCCTTAATCCGTGCCGCTTGATTTCGGAGTATCTGAAGTTTAATAGAAAGTGTTTTGTTACAGCAACCACAAATCTTGTTACAGTAATCGAAGTGTGGCTGATCATATTTTGGAGAGTATCAGATGGAAAAAAAGCTGTAGAAAGCGTCAGCATACCAATGCCAGAAGCAATCTTTTTAGATAAGTTGTCCACATGAACATTCCAACATAGATTGTGATCGATGTAAACAACAACCGACTTAGTAAACGTGGTGTGGCTAACAGGTGATCTATTGATTATAAGCATGTAAATGTTGCCAGCTTTAGTGTGAAATGTCATGCCGAAATCTAGAAGGGCTGAAATTTTTTAATTTTCTATAGCTAATTGTTTTGCGGCCCCTTGAAGATGAGTCGACAAAACTTTTGCGAAAAATTTAAACAAGACTGTGACCGCTTATCCCAGAATGAGAAACCAGTCAGAGCAAACAACCCTCTCAGGACAATTAGTGAAAATCAGATCAATTAAAGTAATTAACACAGTACAACAAATGCGATCACTAATGAGCTGTTGCAGGCCATAAACATCAGAAATGGTACAGAACAAGTTAGCATTTTGATTAAGCTGAGACATATCTAAGTTACAATTCATATCGCCCATTAGCCACGGCCGAAATAGCACCCATATTCATTGCAAGTTATTTCCACAACATCCTTAAATCTTGGTTCTGTCCCTAAGGACTGGTGTTCAGCAAATATAGTACCAGTTCATAAGAAAGGTGATCGACTCAATCCTGCAAATTATCGATCTGTATCACTTACTTCTGTTTGTTGTTAAGTATTTGAACATATCATCTTCAGGCATATTATGCAGCACTGTGAGACCTATAACATCTTGGTCAACTGCCAACATGGTTTCAGAAAAGGTCGATCATGTGAGACACAGCTAATTACTGTTCTTGACAAATTTCAAGTGAAGAGGTGCTGGTCACAATGTTGATGTGCTGATTATTGACTTTAGTAAAGCTTTTGACACTGTGCCTCACCGGCGTCTTTTAGAGGGGGAACGTTGGGTCGATGGATAAGAGGGTGGCTTACTAAACGTACCCAGTTTGTCTTACAAGAAGGCTTGGCCTCAGCTCCTTTGAAAGTTAAATCTGGGGTTCCCCAGGGTACAGTCCTGGCCCCCCTCATGTTTTTATTGTACATTAACGACATTGCTAACAACATCATTTTCTCAAAGATCCGTTAATTCGCTAATGATTGTTTGTTATACAGAATTTTTGATTGTACAGATAATGCACGCGAGCTTGAAAGTGATATTCGTGGACTCAACCTCTGGGCTGACAAGTGGCAGGTGGCTTTTAATATTAAGTCCGTAAACGCACTAATGATGTCATCGGCAAATATACCCTAAAGGAGAGAGGACTTGAGTCGGTGGACCATCACTCCTACTTGGGCGCCGGATTACAATCTCATTTGAAGTTGAACTATCACATAGCTAAAATTATCAGTAAGGCAAACCGCTCTTTGGGCTTTTTGCGAAGAAACATCTCTAATTTCCCAGAGGCAGTTAAAGAGAGAGCATACCAGGCTCTGGTTCGTCCTCATTTGAAATACGCGTCAACTGCATGGCACCCCCATCTAGTTAAAATCAAAATCCGTAGAAAACATTCAAAGACAGGCGGCTCGCTTTTTTAAAAGCGATTATACAAGAGAGAGCGGGACTGTAACTCGGTTACTGGATTCCTTAAACTGACCTTCATTACAGGCAAGACGTAAATGCCGGCGTCTGGAGCTCTTCTATGAGTCTCTGCATGGCAGTGCTGTGTTACCTATCCCGTCACACTTGAATGTACCAACCCATTCTTACAACAATAGATCTCAAGCATCTTTTGTGAATCCAAGTTCCAAGGGCAACATCTATGTGAACAGTTTCTTCCCGTGATCAATCAAAGATTGGAACGCTCTACCGTTAGATACTAGGAAGATAGAGACTTTGGACATTTTTAAACGCTCTGCTCTGGGACAGATTTTAGTTATTTAACTACATAATTTTATTTATTTGATTATTTATTTTTTATTTACCTTGGCGCGATGGACACCCTTTGCCAAGTATAGATTTCGAAATAGAAATTAGAGAAAATTCGGCATATTCAGCATCAAATTTGCCGATGAGCGATTCAAAGTGAGAAAAAATTTCAGTGGAAGAATTGGGCGGCCTATACTACGTTGCCACAATAGAAAAGGCCTAGACCTGGGCTTTCGAATTTCTAGACATGGGTTTTCTAGTTCGGATATGTTAAGATCAGAACTTAGTGTGTAATTAATGTTGGTTCGACCATAAGAACAAACACCCCCACCAAATCTACCATTATTCTCTCTCTTCCGACGAATAGTTGCTCTCTTTTACCAAATCAACCGCTGTCTTTTACCGCGTCATTGAGCCTAGTCTCGTTAATTAATAAAACGTAAACAGGGCTGTCTTTCAGTTGGTGTGATAGCTTCCTACCTGGATCCCATGGACTTCTGCACCGCCCAATTGACTGTACGTGTTAACTCCTGGGAACGAGGTTAGACAGCTTCTTGACTTCCATCCAGTTTGTCTTTGGTTGACAGATGGGGTTTATCTAAAATTTCAGTCCGAGTTACTTAAACGAGAAAAGGTAAAGTTAATTTAAGAGTAAAGGAACCTTATATAGTTACCAACATTTCGAAAAGCAGTGCCTTTCGAAGTAGCGGCCTTTCATGTAGGTCGTTTTATGCGTATTCCCTAAATGATCATAACCAAAAAAGCGCCTTACAAACTATGGAAAGGCGATCAAGAAATTAAAACAAGCGTATTACCATGTGTTTCACGAGTGGGATCCTCGACCATAATCGTCATGACAAGGATCGCGGACTGCTTTCGCCACGACTACGAGTTAATTATAAACAAAAAAAAATTCAGTTAAAGTTAGTCAAAGTTTCCTCTACAGCCTCGTGGGGCGCGGGAGGGGGGGACGAAGACCTCTAGCCCACTCGAAAATTCTTCTCAAAGCTTCAGAAGTTGTGGTTCCTCATGGTTCGAGGTTTGAGACTGATGTTTGACTCGTTAACTCCGGCTCTCCCTGGTTTTTGGGTTTTTTCTGGCGAGTAAAGTTTGAAATTGTTTTTTTTTTTGTATTTTTGTATCCAGTATTTATGCGGACATTTTTTTTTCGAAATGGACGATCCCCTCCTCTTTTATAAGAATCTCGATCGATTACAGCTTATTTTCAAATTGATCGGTGATGATAGTCATAAACCAATAAAGCGCTGCCATTCTTGATAGACTGCTGATTAGTTTATTTTGTGCGATGAAAAGCCCTGAAGGATTAGTGCTTGCATTCTACTCGTTGTCTCATGTTAAAACCATCACTATGGCCAGGGTCTGTTAGGTCGTCACTTGTGATGGCGTAATCAAACGGTAGGGAAGTGTTTCTCCTCCCGTAGATACGGTATGAAGTGGTTAGGGGTTCTTCATTGCTGATGTCGCTCAATCGGTCAGTCATTTAGGCTTGCTTCTAATTCAAGGATGACGGGGTTCGAGTTCCACTCTCCTGTGAATTGAGGTGCTCTTCTGAGTGTCTTTATGATCATCTTGGTCAATCAAATTAGACGCCCTTTAAAATCCCACATAGCAGGATGCATGTTTGGGATTGAATTTCCATGCACTCGATTCCCTGTATCCCGAAGACCTCCTTTATAGCGAGGGAGACTGGAATAATTTGCTAAGGGTTTCCGCTGACTGAATAGGTGGAGCATTCTCAGAAATCACGACTACTGGCAATGATTTACGGCTTGAGAACCTGCGGAAGGCCTAATTGGAAACTGCTCTCTGTTAGATGTGAAAAACATCCAAATGAAATGCCCTTCAGACTGCACAAGTAAAGAGCCAAATGTATTGCAGCTTTTAGTTTCACCATTATCTGACCGTACATAGGGTGGTCGAGCAAAGTTTACACCAGTTACTGTAAGGGGGGTTTCTCTTAAACTCTCAATTTGTGTACGGTAGCATAATTTGGGGCTGACCTATGGATGTAATCCAGAAGGTTTGGTGAAGTGCAGTTATTGTGGCATTGAATCCGGGATGCAGATGCTTGTCATAAGCAATACGGATGACTAACTTTGAGAACGAATGGCTTGTGGAAGGAAGGGAAATTTTTCCTGATTCTTGCAGTGGAGCAGTGTCTTTCCGTACCCTGACACAAAGAAAGCCAGCAGGATCAAGTAATAAACGGCGCTGTTGTACTAAGGGCAGGCGAGTGTGGAGGTAACGAGTCAAAATAAGTTGGCGATTTCATTAGGGAAGGTCAGAGCTCAACAGGTCTTAAAGCATTCATAAAGAGCGTGGTGTCATTCTTTGGAACACAGCGGTTCTATTTATTTCGGTTCGAGTTTCCGCATGTGTCTGATAATCGCAAGACATAGGCTCTCACATGCACCAATTTAGGTTATGTGCTGTATCTCGAGATATCGATGACAGGGTGGATCCCGACTTTCCCTTTTTGAAGGTGTGGTTGAAGAGAAACATCAGTAAGGGCACCTTGTGAGAGTTTCCAATTTGGCCATTGGGTCTCTAACAGAAGCTACTGTGGACCACATTTCTAAAAGAGTTGATTACATGTATGAACTTTGTGTGGATTAAGTTAGCAAGATGGTCGGTTGCCTGGCAATGGTTCCAGCATGGCATGAGAAACCGTCTTTTCATCCGTTTCTTGCGGGTGTCACACCCACCAATCTAGGTAGTGTGCTGTCTCTAGAGATATCGATCCCCGAACAGAGTGGATCCCAACTTTCTCTTGTCGTAGGTGTGGTTAAGATAATCAACAGTGGAGGCACCTTGAGTAAAGTGGGAATAGACGAACTTAAGTTTGAAGTGATAATATAAAGTGGGGTAGTAAATGTCATATTCAATGAATTGTAAGGAAACACGATTTTTTTTTTTACTTGATCACATTTTCCTCTGCCTTGCGAGGCTCGGAAAAGTGCTCAAGTGAAAATTTCAGCATGTAGTATTTACTAAAATGTGCCACGCGTATCGATGCTATTGAAGATTGGACGTACCATTATATAAGTATTCCTTGAGTTTCTTTAATGGAGGATATTGATAATTGTACGATGTTTAATTTTTTGACAATTTTTTGAGGGTTGTCTCCTTTGAACAGCTGCTAAAAGAAACAATTAAAGCAAAAAATAAATAAATTTAGTTTCTCAGTGTTTCATGTCAATGAGCCCTGGGAGTGATAGTCCACATGAAGTCATATTTCCTGCAAGCGTCTGCTACGCAGGTGCACGGGCATTCACATAATGTGAATAATGCTTTTGTAGATGGAGACGTTTCTTCACCTCAAGGATGATCACAGCATTAAACAAACGATGTTAGCGGTTTGGAGAAGTGGCCTATTGGAAGTTTGGGTGGATGGTACTTTGTCTTTTGTAAATATTTTTTGTATATCTGAACAAAATAAACCCTGCAACAACGCCCATGTTAAGGAAAGGATTTCCGAAGGAACTTCTACACATCGGGAACAATGATTTCAGGATAAAGGTAATATCGAGATATGTACAAAATCGACTCTACTTCTTAAACGTTACCGACGCGCATGTTAATCTTAAAGCGGTTTAATTACCAAAGGTAAAGTTTTATTACCAAATGTCTTGGTTTTTGTAAGCATTGAAGAAACAATACCGTAAACTTCCGATTGTAAGGCTTCCCTCACCCCACTTATAAGCGTCCTCCCCCCAGTTATAGGCCCATCGGATCAATTTAGGTTTCTGGGAAATTGCCCACGTAGCCCTCCCCTAAGCTTACATTAATACTTAGTTCTTGCTTAGGGCAAAATGATGGCGTAGGGAATGGGTAGGTGGGCAGTTTCCCTGAAACGTTAATTGACCCGGCCCATGTCTGTAAACAACAGGTAGATAGTTTGTATTGAAATGAATTAGATTTTTTGACGACGGTTTGAAGCTTATAAAGTGTTTAAATTATTTTCATCAGCACTGCTATGTAGCTTTTTTTAAAAAATCGCTTTTTGCAGTCCGATTACAACCTCTTCCTCCCCCCCCCCCCCCCCCCCTCCTGTTTATAAGCCCTGTTTAAACCCCACTAGGAAGTTGTATAAGCTCAGGTCTTGTAAGCAGAAATACCCTTGTTCCTTATAAGCGAAACTTTCCGGTAACTGTTAAGTCCTTGGCTCCGCCCACGTGAATCCGGGTATTTTTTAAACCGCACATACACGAAGTGGTCTTTCGTCCACACGAATCTAGCGAATCTTCTCAACAAAACTGTAGCTTTTTGAAACCGCTCCCGACATTATTTTTTAATCCCAAGAATTTTCGAATTCATGTAGGTGATTGATACCGGGTATATCTTAAACTCGGTTCCAGTCTTAAAAGGGAACTTGCAAACTAAAAATGGCTTCTGTCTTCAACTTTATTGAATCTGAATAATTCCGAGACAATAAGGCCCCGGGCCATTACTGTTCTTGTAATCATGGTGGTAGCCATATGAGCCTTTTTAGAATAATTGTGATCTATTTTAAATTCAGTTGCAGATAAAAAAAACCTTTCAAATACAAAGGTGTGACAATAAGTTTGTTTAGCTGAGTTGTTTGACACATGCATGCCGCTGGTTAATTGGTTCATTTTTACATACGAGCCTCAAATTTGAAAAGGTGATCTTTAGAGAAATTGGGAAGTAATACAACAGAAACAAAAAGCTTTTGTGGCTTTATTTGTAACTGCTCTAGTTTCTGTTATGAACATCATTTCGTCCACAGTCAATAACTAGGCCCCGGTACGTACAAAATCTTTTGGCTAAGGGATTTTGATAGTTTTTCTTTAACGCCTCAAGGGCCTGTTCAGTGGTTAAGACGTGTATAACGTTTATAATTAACTCTTAGGCCACGGTTTCTTGCATTTCCGGACACTTATAATTATTTCCTCGAAGCATAATTTCTCTGTAGGGTGCTTTTGATTAAAGTGTACCACTTAAACAAACACAGCGGGGCTCGAATCTTATAGATTTTAGCTAAAGTGGTCTTGACAAAAGACCAGTTGACGGCACGTATAGTCGTTTTTAGGCTTTTTTTTTTCATTGTCACGAAAACCTCTGCATACTTACTTCCATTGATAAAATGTAATTGTTACACGTGTGGAAGAGGAGTCAGACAGTATCTATCAGTGAGACTTATACGTACTTCGTTTGATTCTCTTTGAAAGTTGCTAGTATGTAAATCTGTCCAGTTTTTCAACAAAGTTGTCAAGGATGGCGTCATGGGGCACTGGTTACCGGTGGCATTATTATTGAACTGAACAGTGAATACTAAAGAATACCAAAAACCTTGGTGGTATAAATTTTGACGTCTTCTTTCGTTGTGTCATGTTTTGGAAAGAATCTTGTGTTATCACTAACAACAAGTTCCATTTTCCCCGGAGCGAGAAATGTCTAATTCTGTTAAAATTTAAGGGTTCACTGCGGAGACCTCCATCGTATACCATAACAGTTGTTAATCGCTTTTGTAATGTTCATTGGGTCTTTAGTGAAGTGTTCTCAGCTTTCAGATAATGCCATTAAAACAAAGGCTTCGTGAGATAACACGTCCTTTGTACTCACTTGTTTGGTTCTTGTCCGTTTTACTGTTTTACTTTCCATGTTTAACAAGCAGCCACGTGCTCACTCCAAAACAAACCCGTCATAAACATATTGATTTTTTTTTTGAAAGACAAATCTCATGGCAGGGACGTCGAGCTTACACTTTTCCTTTGAAATGAATCTTATTATTTACTCGTGTGCTTGTTTATCAAAAGCGGTAACAAAGCTTAACATTCCACTGAACCTTTTAATAATGTTCCGTCTTGCAAATAACCAATTCAAGTCCGTTGGTTCTCCGCGCGAAAAGAATGGCACATACACCAACAATACGTTTGCTTTCTTTATGTTAGATTGAATTGTTATTCTCCGCCAAAATCTGTGTTTATTCACTGATGTCTGTTAATTGAACCCTCAGGCGAAGTAACATTAGGTGACCAATTTCTTGTATATATTTATATCAATATGTTAGTATGACGAGACAATCAATTCATGATCGATGGTGTTTAAAATAAATAGCGTGGAAAAAAAAACTTAAGGGAGAAAACATGAGAGCAATTTGTAAGTCTTATGTTAATTCGTTATTATTTTGATCCTGACTCGGCCTCGGTTCCCTTCATTCTTGTAACAGGAGAAAAAAATATATAAAAGACGGTATGTCATAACATATGGCGTGGTAAGATTTGAGGTTGCACGGGAAGGTCTTAGCACTGATGAACTGGGATTGTTAGTAAAGGTTTTCAATCAGTTGGCTTCTTAGGCAAAATTTATTTGACCACATTGTTTTCTGACAAAAGAAAGGAAACCGCATTTTCCTTCTAAATAATACTTCCAACGCCTCATAAAAGGGCTTTCGGAAGCTGTTAATCAGAAATGTTTCCCTTCTTCTTGACTCGAGAGACACAATTTATCCCTTCCGAAAGATTTTCGCTCAATTTTAATTTTCCAGTTATTCAACCGGCTGTCGTGAAACTATCTAATCAGGCGAGGACACATCTGTTTTCACAAATCTAATAATGGTTTAATTAGAATAAAAAATAATATTATGTGTGAGTATCTGATGTAAAACTGCATTTTAACATTCAAGTTTAAAATATCGTCGCTTCATAGATTTAATTGTTTTGTGCTTTCTTAAATAGCACTCCGTCTACACCATCGTCTAAACATGTTAAAATGTCGTTTAGTTGACAATTAGGTTAAGAAAAATATTTTAACTTTCGTTATATCTTCAATGAGATCTTTACTAGAGGGGACTATTACCATTCAATTACTATTCGCGGTAGCCCAGATGATGTCCATTAGTAAAGGTTCAACGTACAGGTTAAAAAGGTCGTTAAACTAAACGTTGAACATATTTATCCGTTAGTATGATCGGAGTGTATTTTAGTAATAATTCAGACAATTATGTTAAAAGCTGCTTTATTGACTACATTTACCATTTTTAGGCAGTTCGAATGAATGGCATGTTAAAAACACAGTTCAAGATAGGTAGTTCCTAAATAGTAATTAAACTAAACAACGTTCATCTATGAATAAGTGTTGGCGTGAACAGGATATTAATTAAGCACTAATTTAGTGCTTTCCTATAGCTCATCTTTGATGCATTTTGTTTTTAGAAGGGAACCTTCGATTTAATTCAGTATTTTCTGAGTTGCACAACCTGTGTTAAATTAGGTCGTACAATTTTTCATTTTCGGAATTTTGTATTATATAAATTATTATGCTTGGGAACCGAGAATTTCATCTCTTGTAGAATTTCATGTTTCATTCGTGAAGTTATATTCACTATCAGCAGTGAAACTTGGACTCCTAAATTAGTGATTAGCAGTTATCAGCTCTCTCCATCTTTACGAAATGTTTAAAGGCAATTTGGTTAATCATTATTGATGCTTTTCATAATGAGGATAATGAGCGGATTAAGAAATATGGAGTTTATGTTATCAATCTTAATTCGCTTAAAAGTTTTTTTCTGCCTGTGTTTGTGAATTGACTAATCGTATTATCTTAGAAAATACCAAACACTGTTTCGCCAAGGTTAATGCTGTTCAAAATGTTAATCATCTCTTTATTCGCCTGTAAATTTGTGACGTTTCTCACTACTCCTAAGATACCCGGAATCGTGCTATTATGCTTTTTGAAGAATGTCATGAATTAGAAGTTGGTCATTTCTTACAGCAATGTTCGTTCAAACGAAACTTTTTAGTATCGAATAATTAACTCCAATTGGCCAACTTAGTTCGTGACCGTCAAAGACACTGTTTCATTTTTGTTATGAGACAAAAGCTTTTGTTTCCATTCATTTGTATCATCATCATTTCCCGATCATTGCATAGCTTCCCTGCACCTTAAATTATGTTTTAAATAAAATTTTCTAAGTATACATTCTGTATTTTTCGATTAATTTGTTAACATTGCAGAGTCAGTAAATGCCTGATCGGCGTCGAGTTCATCGTAGCCATCGGGCAGGTATCTACCTTTAAATTAAAATAGAAAAAGAAAAGGAACAATTTTCATTATTAATATTAATACAAAATCATCTTCAACACTAGTGTGCTGTGTCTTAATGTTAAATACTTATGTCATTAATGCTGATAGCAATGCTTAAAATCACTTTTTTCACCTGAGGACGAATGTCGAATGAATGCTGGACGAGAATTCCAAGGACTACTTTCGAGAAAAAGCTGTCCTTTCGAGTAAAAGTGCTTCTAACTTTACACATAACATTCGGATTGTCAAATTAGCCTTGAATAACTTAGTGATGCTTAACTGAAAAAAAGTCTCGTCTTGCAAGGAAACAAATATTGCGTTGACTTCATTACTACAGCATTTTTACTCACTGGGTAAGCTTTTCAGTTGTCTTCAGGCTGTTTGTTACTTATTTGGACGCTTTTTTAGTTGACGACTTGTATGATATTTATTGGATATTCTACTATTTATTTACTAAGTGTCCTTATATAACATGACACGGCGATGCATCCCAGCTTTCCTAAGGAAGAAAAGGTATTAGAAAATTACGAGGCAGTACTCAATATATCTCTCTCTCGAGGCAGATGTTATTGTGAGGTCAAAAAATGTAAGGCGGTTAAAACGATATTTCCTTAGCATTTTCTGTTATTTTCTGCTCATTTATCTACTGACGATTTTTCTTGTTCAGTTTTCCTTAAAAAGCGTTAGCTTAAACGTGCTCTGCTATAAAAGCATAACAAGTTACCTTCTGGACTGATACGCTTTTATGGGCCCTTTATTAATATATGAATGACAGTTACCTTTATTGGTTAAAAGAGTTGCATGTATGTTTTGTATGAAAATGATTCGAAATATTGCGAGTAGCATTCGATTATGCTCCGTCATTTTTCGAGCTTGGATTTTTTTATGCTTCGCCTGATTTTGGAATTCCTGATTATTTGTAGCTCCTCAAACGTGTGAGATGAATGTGCCAAGAAGCTTCGAGTAAGCCTCTTTATTTCTTACCGGCATTCAGAAGATTCAAAACCTTTAAAATTTGCTTATCTGATAGCGATCGCGTCACCTTTGAGGTAGCTACATAATAGGAATTTTTTATATATATTTACAAAAAGTCTTTGAAAGTAAACGTCTGTGGATGTGATCGCTGCTGTGTTTTCTTTTACGCAATGCCAAAAAGGGAGAGTCTTGGTGTTAGGCTATTATTCTTGAAAGCAAGTGTAGCTCAAGAAATAGACAACAGATGTGGCGTCCGTGTCATAAATGGATGTTCCGCGATAAAAGGAATCAGCCACTTATCACACTAGAGTTTTGCTCCAGAGAAACTTAATCAGGGTATCAGAAAAGATGGCGCTTCACAAAGATAACTTCAACTTGAACAGTTTTAAAAAGATAAAGCCATGCTTTTCAAATTTGCTTATCGCACAACCTGTCACCGTCGAAATGGAATTCACCAGCGAACAAAGTTCTGTTGAGTAATTTGTGTCTAGTTGAAGATTGCCTTCCAGAAAAAGGCTTACAATACAAACAAACACTTACACCAGGGAAAAAAGATAATTTCAACATAACTGTATTTATAGTATGGTCTGTTAGGGGCTTAGGCAAAACGCTCCAAAATTATCCTTTTTTGTCAAGTATAATTAAGTCTTAGAGCTGTTATTTATTAGGTCTTCAGACTACTGGCGTCTCTCGCTAATTACATCCCAATGGCGATTAATATCTATTTCACCAGAACTTCATAGATATCCGAAGTTATTCAAATTAGTAATCTCTTAGACTAAAGAAGTATGGTTACAATTAAAGTTTATCAATCGAGACATTAGCACAAAGAATGCAGAGGCTTTTCTTCCTTCTTGATGCCTGGGTACACTGCGTGTGGCGAAGTAATCACAAACTTCCTATCTCCGCATTTGGGAAATCAGGCAATCATCATCCTGGCCAAACAGTGAGCAGAGGCCGGGAATAAACATCCCAAGCTCTCGGCCATGTAGGAAGGAAATTATCCAAACAAAGCTCTTGTCTTATCACTAAAATCAATATGGCCCCTCCTCGGCAGTGTTTAGAAGATTGTCAAAGGTGTCATAATTGTTCAATCTTGTCGTCGTACTAAGAAGACTTCTTTTGCCATTGAAAGTTTATTCTTTGTCCCAGAAAATTGCACGTATGGCTTGCCAGAAGCCTCATTACCATATCATTATCTTTGAAGGCACATCGGTTGCTTCAATTACCTCTCAATTACCGGTTACATACACAGATGGAAATTACTTCCCGAACAACCTGATAATAGCGACACGTAGTAATTTGTATTTGAAAAAGCTCTAATTGATTTCCATAAAATTTTGTTTTCCTTTAAGATCTGATACTATCGGTCGAAAGCCCCCCGCTGACGTCTTTTATTTGTTTTATGGATTAAAACAAACAATGAAAAATGCTTGTCTCTTTAGAGCTAAGAGTTTTCGCAAACAAAAACCCTCGCGATGTGATCCGCGATACTGCTGATCTGTGACAACAAACACCATGATGTGTGGGAAAGAAAACGGAGGATGAGGCCCTTGAGGCAATTTGAAATCGCCACAACACTCCTATTCGTGACTTTCGTCACCAGATGCGAGAAGATTTTCATCTCGTAACCAGCCATTACTTTCATTTAAGTACCTTGCATATTAATCCCAATTATCAGACAAGTGGTTTTGGTTGCAAGGTAAAAAAGGCGGTACTTTTGGATAAAAACTTCAAACCGACAGTGTGGGCACGTCAAACGAAATTATTTTGTAAATGGCTCTAAGGCAATTCTAACATGTTTGTAAAATTGTCGTAGCCACCACGCCGACGAAAACAATAGAGCTACCAAGCCGTAAATTGGTTTTAATGCGAGCCAATGGGAACAATTTAGCAGTTATCAAATCTTTTTAAGATGACACCGTGCGCGCCTTGTGGTTGGCTGTCATTTATCAACAACAAATTTGCCTGATAATGACACAATTATCTTATGCCCTATTAGGCAGGGTCCAATATACGCGGACGTCAAACGGGTGAAATGGCTGTTCACAGCGGGTTCTCTTTAATTTGGAACTAAAGCTTAGGACTCTAGAGCAAGTAGACATTCCTAGCTTTCCTCGGTTGCCTACATGCGCTTTACTCAGCCCAACTAACACATCCTTTGCTCATTCTCAAAGAGCTATCCCAATCAATGGAGCAAAACAGACGTGCGACTGCTCGGGGTATATCTTTCAGCGTGGAATCGCTTATATCAAAATCAGACCAAAATGGCGACAGCCAGGCAAATTCAGCACGCGCACCAGGGTTACCGATTAACTTTTCTGTTGAAAGACTGTTGGATAAACAAGAATTTAGGGGAGGAGAAGCTGCGAGGATTACTGAGCCATCCTTAAAACTTGTCAAAGAAAGCAAAGATACAAATGAACGACTAGAGTGGACAGATGACTTTCCGTGGATGCATTCTACAAGATATGACCCTCCACCTCGTAAGTTATGAATAGTTGTATAAACGTTTATGGTTTTCAACATCGTGTTGCGTGCTAATGTTTACAACTGTCAAATTGGTGTAATTGTTGTGTAACGTCAGTAAAGGCAAATCAGCTTTATTGGTGGCCTTGAAATGGCCAGTGTAATATTCAGCAGAATTTACTTATGCTACGTGCTCAACATTTTCTTAGCCACATCCCTTTACCTTCACAGGCATTCGTCCCCGACTGAGCCCTACAAAATGCCAACTCCGGAAACACAAGACGAATCGAAAACCAAGAACACCGTTTACAACTTCGCAGCTACTTGCTTTGGAAAGGAAGTTTCGACAAAAGCAGTATCTTTCAATAGCTGAAAGAGCGGAGTTCTCGGCCTCACTGAGCTTGACGGAAACGCAAGTAAAAATCTGGTTTCAGAATCGTCGAGCAAAAGCAAAAAGACTTCATGAAGCCGAGCTAGAAAAACTAAAACTGGCCAGCAAGCCATATATGCCACAAAGATTTCCGTCGACCCTTGGCGGATCCGGCTCTGTATGTTGTGAACCGTCGCCTTATGGACCACACTTGGCTTTCCAGCCTTATAACTTACCTACTTCACCTTATGGTCAAGCCATGAGCTATTCTCAAAGGAGTCCTTATGTCGCCCATCAAGTTTTTCATAATTTCATGTACCATTAGCTCAGTCCGCTACCAGCAGAACAATTTAATGAAAATTTACCACTCACCATTTGATAAAACCATGCACTTTATCATAAGTGCTACATTTTCAATTTCAGTAACATTGGTGAAATATAAAAAGGCGACTAAGAGTTTGAACGGAATGGATGTTAAAATAGCGAGGGTGATCCTTTACTGGATTTTTTTCTAAAGAAAATTCTTAAATTTGTTAATTTTCGTCACATTATTGTCGGGGGTGGAGATAAATTACTAAGAAAGTACTGAGCCTTGTTTGAATACATATTGAAAAAGCATTTGTATCTGAATGAATTCAACTGATTTTGGTTGTGTGCTGATCAATTATAAAGATGTCAAGCACATTTCTCTGAAACAGTTTCATGATAATTTATGTGAGCCACAGATATGGCTTTCTACTGCAGCTCCTTCCTTTGTCACAAAAACAATGCTAGTAGTATTTATTATAATAAGTGGTGATTAGAATTCGCTTAACCACCATTCACTTTGTGCAGTTTGCCAAAGGAAGCCAGAATAGAAATTATCTCGGTATTTCTCTTATACAACAACTGGTTGTCAAATTCTTGTACCCGCTAAAACTCGTGAAAAGAACACATATGGGCTTCTTTATTTTTCTGCTGGTAGGGCTGTAATTATGTTTTTTCCTTTTTTGCGTCTGCACTGACGTTAGGTTTTGCCACCCTACTTATGCCTGTGTCTTCAAGACACTGGTGGCCATATTTTGCTCGAGGTTATTGCAACACTTCAAAACTTAGTGATTTTTATTTATCCAAGCCACCAGTGTTATTCACGAGTAACACTAGGTGTTACTGCTTCAAGTTAAAATGATTTTTTTTATCTTAAGAGCTATCACGGTCTGTGTAAATAAGGACAATGAGCAATAGAATATGTTAACTTAAAAACTGTGTTCCGATGCCTACTCGCTTTGTTCCATGTACGCGTGTCTTTTTATTAATTTGCCAACTGCGAAGAAGTAGTAACAACTTTTTAATTATCGTGAAGCAACTTGTCTTGGTATAGGTGAACATACCTAAACAGCTTTCGCCCATATGGTCCAAATTACGAAATACGATGTGAGGCTGCGACGCCGTTTGGCGATAAGAAAACCAGATTTTTATTATTTGCTTCTGACCAAAGCGGCTTAACAAACGGCAGCTAAAACTATCATCCCCTCTCGCATCTGGCCCGTGTATGTTTTGAATTTTGTGTATCTAATGGGCTTAAAATTCAGTCAAGGCTCCCAATGGTCTGAATGCACACCCAGTTTGCCTGTGCTGTGAGCACCTTCGCTTTGTACACTGTGTTTTCACACTTCTTGAGGAAGTTTTTGCAAAAGGTACAGCGTACTTCCTTTCCTTATGTTTAACATTTATTCGAGTTTAATGGTCTTATCGTAGTGGAGATGATGTATTTTAAGTGACATGCATAGCTGTGATTCTTCTTTAACGAAAGATGTTTCTGCGCCTTACAAACGCTTTTTACTCCATTGTATTTCGGCACTTGGCAATTGATATTTAGAGAAGTATAATCTCTACCCTAATCCTCTTGGATTGAGGACAATAACCGTTTTCCTGGATCTGTTTTACATTTTGGGTTTTCTATTACCGCAGCCTCTAAGGCTCTGTCAGTTTCTTTCGCTGGCTTCTTTTCTGATTGTATTTTACTTATATTAACTAAATTAACTGCACTTTTACGACTGCGTTCTACTAGCTTTCTCTTATACCTCATATTTTTTCTGCAAAAAATTGCGATCTATAGCCCCCTAAACTGAACCTTAAATCTAGAAGAAATTCATATTCACGATAAAATTGGATAATATATGTTGTGCGGCTATTATTTCAAGTGTACAAAATTGCACAAAATTGTGTAATAACTAATGGCAGCGATGGAATCAACGCTTTTATGCGCTTATAATTGGAGAAACAGCCTTAATCAGTTTACAGACTAGTTCTTATTTACATTTCGGTCAGCTGGAAATCGCTCGTGGCAAGTTTCTATCTCGGTAATAAAAAATTAACATGTTTTCTGAGTTTCGGACATTCGGATTAACGTGTTTACATTTTTCTTCCCGGTTACCTTCTACTTTGTCAAGTTTGTTTTTTGTTCGAATCGAGACGAAAATCCGAATGGTTGGCAAATATTTTTGCGCACTTGAGAAGAACGTATCTTGTGTTTACTCAGCAAATGAATATGAAAACACTACTTATCTCACCAAATTACATACCAATTAGTGCCCAGCGGGCCTCTTGAGAACGCCCGGTGTCTCTGTTTGTAAAGTGATTCATTAATAAGCAATTTTATAAAAGGCAAACTAATTAAAAAACGCTTTCGTCGGTGCGCTTTGTTTGTAGTTTTAGTCACACTTATAAAGGTCTGTAGAATCACTTCAAAATTCGAAGGCGGGCTCAAAGGTGGCGATACAAAAGGTTCAGTGTATACCTCTACAATAAGGAGTAGAAACAACAATGATAGTGACAACTACGTTTGTGTTAAACAGAAACTTACACTGCCATATTTTTAGCAGATACTTTGCCCAGTAGTGCAATTAGTTTCCACTCAATAAAAGTGGTATCAGTCAATTGTTTATGACAAACATCTCGACTCGAGAGCCAGCCTCCTTCTTGAGTACCTCCTGCCGATGTCCAATCACCATCATTCTGACAAGTTTGGGTTTTTGCATACGAGGACGTTGAAGTTCTGTTGTTGAATTACAACAACTGTGATGTGTAAATTTTCACTTAGATTAAGCGGCTTTGCCGCAAACTCGTTAACCATAATAAACCTTTAGGGGCTGTCTTTTAAGGGTCTGATATTCCTTCGCACAATGGACCATTTGGTAGAGACACGATGCATAGCATGCTCCAGTAGCTCGCGGCAGCTTTTGAAATCACTACTAGAATTCCATATCTTCCTCTCAATCATGATATTGCACCTCGACATTGTAAAGATATGACTTTCGCTGAAGAGGAGCTAATTGTTTCGTGGGCGTTCTAATGAAGAAATTAAACGAAGGTCAACTCTTTATGTATAAGTTATTGTCATGCAGATGATTTGTGAAGACTACAGACGATTAAAAATAGACATAAATTGTCTGCAATCCTCAAAGGGTTGGAAGCCCTGAGAGGAAAGAACTGGTTCTCTGTTCTTTTTTCTTTTCTTTTTTTTTTTTTTGCTGGGTTTTGTGGTTAACTTTGAATGGGATTTCCATGCCCCAATAGACTTTTAATTTGTTGTTTTATGGACCATTTGTCTAAAATTTCGCAGATGATCGACCTTATATTCCTTCTTGAGGACGGTATTGTACTGTTGTCCACATTAAATTCTGTGTTAGTTGTCGAAAGTTGTTATTTCTTAGTCTCTTTATCTCCTGTTCCCAATAATACCGATTTACCTATTTGTCATACATGTATTTTTTCAAGCACTCTTCTTTATTGTTGGAACAACGCAATTTGTTTGGCATTTACTGCTACGTTCTTTTAACAAAATTTCGAAAAAACCACGTTTATTCTTTGTTTTTTGGTTGATCGTTTAGTGTTTCTGGATCAGCTAAGAATGAGTTATTTTGAAATCCATAAACAAAGACCTATTGTCGAAAATGCCATATACTCAGCAGGATCGTTTCGGTAATCGTCACATACCAAGAAGAATCATGGACTTTATGTTGTCTTATCTCGAAGTTTCTGCGTTGTTAGCACAGCTAAGTTGCGAAAGGATCAGAAATACTTAATTATCACTAGTTGAATAGTGTAATTACTTATTCTTCTTAGCTTGTTTGACTCTTTTGTTTTCTGTTTGTTATGGTGTGTGCTGATGCTTGTCTTAAGTGTCGATAAATACCTGCTTTAAATGTGCTACTCTGAACAAAACTAAACACGTTGAAAGCGTTAACGCAAACTTGCCAGAGGACACCAATGGCTCATTGTGAAAACAATTTTATATTCTTTTATTTCCATGTCTCTGTGACCTTTAGGTTAAAGGGAAGATACAGGTGAAAAAAGAACGCGAATCTATTTTTGACACTTGTAATCTTGACTTAAATAATTCTGTTGTAAGGTTTGAAAAAGCAGTCTGATATCTTTCGTCTATTCTTGCTTATTGTAAATGTTAATTCCATGAAATGTCACTGGTATATGTTTGATTCCTATTAGTTTAGATAGACTTACCTAAAGACTTTTCAAGAAGTCTTCTTACATAAATAAGCTCTACCTTTAGTTAGCATGAAGTTTTGAATGGAAAGAATCTATATTTTTGAGTTTGACAATGTAAATGTCAAAAACATATCTCCTGAGTACCTTTTCTGTCAGTTGCTCATTAGAATTGTGACATTGCGCAAGTCTGGTTTAAAAGTGGGTCTACGCAAGCAAAAAATTTTCAGCGAGCTCCTGCTTTCCGTCGTTTGTCAACCTGCCAAACAAACTCTTGCAATTCTTCCGAATTAACGCCCTGTTTCAAGTGCGCTGCGCTTAGTTCGTCTTCTTTTTTTGTTCGCCACTTGCAAGTTAATAATTTACTTGGAATAAAACTTGGGACATGAAGCGTAGGTACGCTTGGCATCATACCACGCTAAGCATTTCTTGGAGGACAACTTATATTGTAAAGAATTGACAAGTTTTTTTGGCAGTGTAAATGGAAAATTTGGCAACTTTCTGCCTTGACCGAGGAAAATGGCTAAATTTTACGATCGACACTACCAAGGTAACTTTTTAAGAAAACACTTCCGGTAGTAAAGAGGCTGAAATAGACGTTTCCGGAGAGACATACATTCTCAGCTAAGGAAAAGCTATAACCAAACCAAAAAAGAATATCCATCATCCGAGAAAGATGTATTATATCTCCTCTGTAAACTCTTGTAATATCTGTTGTCCTAGTAAGGTAGACAGTTTCTATTTATTGAAGGGTGTTCAACCAATATGTTAAAGCTTCGATTTACTACCAGTTTCTACTCTCTGTGAAATAATGATCTTTTGAAAAGCGCATCCGCACAGTTTGAAGACATTAAAACAGCTCAGTGAAGTAAACTAGGGACATGCATCACTCCTAGTGAAGTAGTAGATTTTGCAGCGATTCTTTTTTAACCTTCTTAATTTATTTTTTGCCCGTAGACTCTCGGAAGTCTTGCCTTGCATATTCTCTACGGAATATTCCTTTGCAGAGGTTGAAGTTTTTCAAAACGACTCTATTTTCCTTAATTAAGTAACACCAGAAAGGTTTTAGACAAAGACTCAAAATAGATAAGCCTACTGGTTATTAATTGAACTTTATGGAACACCACAAATCTGATTGGGTATTACCTTTCATATCTCATTCTGGCATTTAACTCCTGTCACAGTTTACTTGTCATTTGAAAGTGCTACTTTTCTGTTGTCTAATAAAGCTGGTTGTTTTCAAAAATATGACAAAAGAACTATTCGACGTGTTTCTGCTATTGAGCCACTCTTCATAAACGCGTGCTCCGTCGACTCTTTTCTTTTCTCAAAAATCAGTTATTTTTCTCTCTTTTACGTTTTGTTCTGAAATTTGGCATTAACCCTTTTACTTCCAAAAGGAGAACAATACAAAATTCGAGGAAAATCTTTTTACCGTAAAATGCTAAATAAAAAAAGCAAATAGTACCCATATGATATGAAAATACCGCTGAAGACGTTTCATTTGAATGGCAGCCTGGAAGAATTTAATTTGTACTCTCCACAAACTCCAAAATTAGAACTACGTCCCGATACTGAATAGATAGTAGTACCAGTACCGCTGAGGAGGATTCCTTTGCTGAGTGGTCGTGCAACACCATTGGTTTTCATAACTGCAGTCTAAACAGTTAGTACCATGTGAAAGTGCTACTTATGGGCCTACATTTGAATGATCACACGATGTCGATAGTAATTTCCACAAACTTAAAAGTAAAACTTTAGTATTCTGCCTCCATAATTGGATTTGAAAGTAAAAAGTTAATGGTTTTGTTTTTTCAACTGAAAAACAAAGCTTCGCTTGAAAACTCAAAGGCACCGCACACCTGCTTGAAGTATAACAATTTCATGTTTTCAATTTAGACCGGGCGTTTGGGCATTCAGAATGAATTAGTTTCATTGATACGGTCGACGTCTTCGCAACTGGTTATGAAATGAAGTACTGAATAAGTATAAATGGATTTGTAGAGATTAAAACTACTTGCACAGCTTACAATTCATAAAAACGTTTAATTTTTCAAATTGGGTTTGAAACAATATACCACGATCATTAATTGATATCTCAACAGCTGTTTAGGGTGGCAGAGCACATAACAGTTGTGTCTTGTCTTTGCGAAGACTGCTTTCGCAATCGTCGAACTGGCTAAAGTACAATGTCTCATGACAAGAGACTGTCAGATACGAATTTTCGTACAATGTTCATTGTTCAGCTCTTGTTCAGCTCTTCTGTCTATGGATGAATCCCTACTGGTTGCCTATTTGAATTAAACATTCTTCAGCAGTACTCTTAGGATATTGTTCGTTTTCTTTATTTCTCATGAAGTGAATTCTGCTCTTTTGTGAATCGGGGTCAGTTACACCACTCTTGATAATGAAATGGTTAACTTCACTTTCTCGTCAAAGAAAGTAGCCCTGTCTCCTCAAGTAGGAGGCGTGAATCCACCTGTCTTTTTCCTAGCCAGCCACCAGTAACACGTGCTTGATAAATGCACTGTTATTCATTTCTCTGTGTCTTTTTGAAATGGCTGCAATACTGTTTTGTATTGTCTAAGTTATTGGCTTTGATGAGGTATCTCTTTCATGGGCAATCTTGTCCATACATCTGGTAGCCAATATCCATCATAGTAAAGGTGAATCCAGGCTTTGGCAGTATATTCTAACTATCGCTTAATATTTTCAACAACTCTCAAGTTTCCACGATCGTCCCTGCGTCATTGAGACTTTTTTGTTATAGTTTCCAAAACGATTCCTTTCCTAAGTGTGGTTTGGGGATCATTTCTCTCAACCGATTGTGTTGAGTCTTCTTGAGGGGTCTACTGTTATGTCGAAACTAGGCTTTGTCCATTCCTTAGTCTGCAAAATTATTAAGTGTTACTTGCTGAATTCTACACGATGAAGAAATAGAAAAGTAAATCATGGTGATTATTATAGCATTCTAACGTTTTCACGCAAAAGGAGAAAATGTCTCAGCTGCCTTGTGTAGCCTTCCAATACCTTATTGTTTGTTTTCGTCCAACAGATTTTCTTATCCTGTAGTCTCCTGAGCCCCGTGAACTAAAATATTCTTTTGATTTTTCACGGCTCATATCATGAGTTTGACTCATATTTTCAGTGAAATTTTCCAACACATTCTGGGAAAAAGTTGGAACAAAAAAATTGTTTGAAAGTTAACTCTGTTCATGAACTTTGTTTCAATTTATGAATTACCATCGCCTTGTCAATGAAGGTCACTTGTCATTGTGTCTTATTTTATTTTCTTTACTGAATAAGAAATATCGATGTTCTCCTTATCTGAGCAAGCCATCGGCTTTGGGAGATTTATTTTCCTCTCGTTATAAAACACAGCTTTCTATTTCCTAGAAAACACACTGATGTCGCATTGTCAATCTTCGACAAAACATGTCGATGTTGACTTATCCGCTTAAACGAGCAGACTCGTGTATCACGGGAACTATGATGCTTCTGTTGCTGAAGATGAACGGTGCTTGTCACAATTAAAAATCATGAAATTCATTAACTGATGCCAAATTATGCTTGAAAAATATTTTCCGGCTGAAGATTCCGAATACCACATGGCATAATATTGCTGCACATGGTGCCCACTAGACACAGCTGAACGCTGGAGTCTGCCGATTGCAAATTCCTACTCACGAGTCTCTTACCCAAGCATTTCGAAGCATTTATAAACATAACAGTAGGTTTCGGCTGCCACCCGCCGTGAAAATTCACTGCGTCAAAATAGTAAAACTGAGAACAACCCTTTCCACTCAAAATAAAACTGAATAGGGATTTCTTGTGCGTAGGCATCGTAATATTCTTCCGTAAAGGCGATCACCAAAATCTCTCTCTATTTTTTTTTCTTTGTCAATGAAAGATTCAAACGAACGTGACTTTCACTCATCTCAGGGACACTGGTCGGTACGTTAGAGTTCCTTGCGCTATTTTATGCCATTGAACGTTTTCCGTTCCTGGCAATTTAGTGTAGAGTCGACCTACTTCGTTTTTGCCGTTGAAAATGATACCTAAGATTGTTATAAGACATCTGAGACCGCCGCCTAACTTGTTGAAGTGATTTCTACCCGCAAAAAAGCCCGTACATTAAATTATTTCTCTGTCGATGAAGACTTGCCGCGTGACTACTCTTTATGTCTTTTTGTATCTTGTTTTTTCGAAGATCGCATTTCTTTCAACACCGTTTTTCGTACTGATTGATCTGACTAGCAATACCGTAACGTTAGCTTTTATCCCCTGTTGGGAGTTGAATATTTTCACAAGAACAATGAGCAGGTTAGAGCAGTAGGTTTTAACACGATCTTTTATCTCTTGAGGCTGGTATTGTTATCCTTCTTTACACGAAGGTAGGTAGCTTCCTCATTCAATGTGTTGTATGGTATGGTATCCTCAGCTAAGCTGATAATAGTCTCTCACTGAGCCATAAAAATGCAGTCTCAGTGAATTAACAAATACACTGCTGTTCATTTCTGAGATTGTGTTTTGTGCCACGTGGTGATTTTAGGTCTTTTAGGGAAGAATTCGATCTGGTCTCATTGCGTTTTACTCTAAATGCTTTAAAGTGATTAGAAAAAAAACTTCATTACATAGAACGTCGATGGCTCCCACGTACGATTTCACCACTTTAACTCTAAAGGAAGACTGAGTCACTTTCTATCGCCTTATAACCTAAACCACGAGAATCATAGTACGGCTGAGGACTGAGGTTTTATTTGAGCGATCGCCCTTTGATTCCTTGTAAAATTAGAACTACGTTTCATGACTCTTAACTGAATTTTAAAATGATTTTCCAAAATAGTGGAAGTCTTTTTCGAAATATGTCTCCCATTCAAGAGCAAAATAGCAAATGGCCTGAGGCAACCCAGTTCTTGGAACTTACCGACAGCACCGTCTGCGCTGGTATTCTCCTTACACGCCCTTTGACTGCTCATAATTACCAAGCAGTTTACCAATACATGGTAGTTTATGTCAGAAGGGTTATTTGACAGATAATAGCTCCTTAGGTATTACTGCAACTACTTAGACAAACAACAACGATCTGTAGCCCAATGAAGAAGCTAATATACCAAAATGGAAATCACCTGATCCGAAAGAAAGAAACCATTTTGACCGAACTAGACCCCGAGTTTGCCCTCTATTCCTATCCTCTTTTGAGTTCCTACATATATGCGAAATCGTGGGTGTAAGCCAGACACATTGACCCACTAACTTACTTTCCTCACTGATGTCCTTTTCAATCGATTTTTTTCAAAGTATTGAAATTTTATTTTCTTTTGTCGGTCTTAGGAGATATAGGCTGACGAATGTAAAAAGCGAAAATATGTCGACTTTTGAAGGTGATAAGATGCGATTTTATGCTACTTTTTGTTATCTGACCGTGGATCGGTATTTCCTAATAAACCTCTATAATTCCGTTTGTGTATCAATATGATGTTATCAAGTTAAAGCTTATCAGCTTGAGATTGTTGTAAACAAATTCAACCGACAGAAGTGTGTCTCTATATAAAGAATCGCCGGTATCGCGTCTGATAAACACATTGCTTGTTAGGAAGAGCGAGATTAGATAGACATTCGCATGCGACTGATGATTTTAAATATTTAATTAATTTACCTGACAGTCCTGAGAGGCTTTGATTGTGTTTTGAATGACTAAGAACAAGACACCAAATAACGTTCCATATCTTGTCACGCGCATTTTAGTTTCAAGAACGAGAGAGTGAATTTTCTGAGTTATCATAATTTAAGTTTTGGAGTTAACAATTATGTCGCCGGAATTGTCTTCCTGTAGTTGCTTTGCATGTGATTTATATCTACTCACAGTTAAAATTGGCTACTGGACCGTTTGACTCAGCGACCTTTTTTGATTATCTCATTTATTGTAGCATCCTCTTCATTCTCTTGTATGCTTGTGAAATCAGAAGGCTGGGTCAACAGTGTTACTTTTCAACCACTCAAAAGCATATGTGCAGTAGAATCCTGATTTCTCGACCTCGGTTTTTCCAGATTTTCTACAATTCGGACCAAACTCAACTTCCTTTCACCAGTCAAATACAGTAATTTCACCCCGATATTTAGAGCCAATTTGTTTTTCCCAACGTGGTTTGAAAAATCGAGTTTCCACTGTATGTTGAAGTTAGGAAGTTTTAAAAAAGAGCATAGGTGCGTACCATCGTTGAAAAAAACCTCCAGGAAAGTACATCGCGTGGTAGCTTTTGTTTCTTATCATTGAGCAAAATAAGATTTAGCATTTTTACCAATCTTGAGGTTGGATATAAAGAATAAAAGGATTATCTATCAAAATATGAAAACCTTGGGGCGATAGCGATTTTTAATTCATGACGCAGTGTATCCGGAAACGATCTTTATTGTACAATTTTCCGGTCAAGGGGCAATTCAATTTTGCGGAGCTTAGAAGGGACGCGTTTTCTATCATCTGTGAAAGTAGTATTCATTTCCTGTTGGGCGAGGCTTCCAGAATAAGGTAAGATGGCCGCTTTTTGAATGTGATCAGCAGGAAAGAGGCAATAACCGAAGTGTTTGAGCGATCACTGATTACGGTAGTGGTTGGTCAGGAATATTTTAGACTACAATCGGCGAACGCAGTTAAGAGAATAATGTCCTGCTGCGGAAATTTTGCCCTTTTAATTTTCATGTATTTAACTGACAGCGAAAATTACTTTGAAATGACCTGAACGGCGCTGGAATTGAAATTTGCAGTGGTGGTGGTAAAATCTCATTTGCAAGGAAGCACCATTACTATGAGGTCGTAACTTGCGATTATTGTTTGTTTCGAAACGAATTTAAAAAGACGTACAGGCTAAACTCAATCCTGAATTTAGCCGCTTCAGTTGATGAAATCACATTATTAATGAGCCAGTTGGCCTTAAATCACTAGATAAATGATTGCACCTTTATCCCTAAAGACATCTACAAGCAGCTGCTATTCAGTTCTCTAAAGATTGAATTGGTAAACCACCTCAAACATCTTGCGTCTGGCATTAACTCGCGTAGTAATCGCGTGAGATCCAAACAACTGACATCAACTGAACGTTTGAGATTATCAAATTATACCTATTTATTCAGGCTTTAAGTGCAACTAGACTCGAGGGAAATTATGCAGGTGAAGGCAAACCTCGTAACGTTTACTTAATATATATCTTTGTACTTTTATGTGAATTACCGCTTTCGTAAATCACGTAATTTCTCAAGAGATGGATCCTTTGTCTTGTTGGAGCTGGCATGTGAGCACTGACCAAGCTAGAAAGAGTGTGCAGATAATAGGTTTGCCATGGCGAGGCAGGGGAAAAAGAATGTTCCTTGTTTTTACGGTCAGGCAAGTTTGCAATCTACACTCTAAGTACTTTGTAAAGTCAATGGGAAACCGGGACATTCTCCTCAGGTTGCCATTGGGTCGTGACCACTAAAATAAAGACATTTTGGTCGTGACAAGTGTGCGACCACCCTGCAAGATCTATAAGCCACTGCAAGGAATGGAAAGACATTGCTGACGTTTCGAGAATTTGCTCTTTAAGTACTTAGCGAAAGTAGAAATGTAAACTTATCAAAACAAATATGTTCTGGTGTGATTTATGGAAAATATAAAACCTTTTTTGGGGGGAGGGGGGGGGCGATGGAGGAATTATCGTACACTTAAACCTTCAGGTGTATGTGCCCTTGCCCACATCCATAAATAAAATCCTTTGAATAATACACGCGGTATTGAAGGCATTGTTATTTCAGACTAGGAAGACAAAAGCAAGACTGTTAAACAGCATCTGCTAAAAAAGTGATGATTAGGAAGAATGGCAACTCCGACAAAATCGGTGATTTTAAAAACCTGTGCAACGACGTGATGGATAAAATTAGGTAAAAAGCACGTTTCAGTCAGCGCTTTCATAACATTTGATACCTGGAAACTGTAGAAAACACAATGCCCAGTGCCTTTTAATAACCTCGCTACGGTTATCTTAGTCCACCGTCAAATCACTACGCCCGGCTTAAAGGAGTCTTCAATACCCACTACAGTAAGGCCAACAGGAAGAGGTACATGTAGCTATTGTTCAGGGTGATCAATCACTAAAGAAATGTCATCAGGAATGAACGAGGTACTCACTAAAAGTTCACGCCTTCTTTAAAAATAAAAATTTGTTTGTTCATGTTACTCAAGGCGAAAGTGCCTTCATACATGACGTATTCTCTATTCGCTCTTGCTTAAGCGTTGAAATATCCCTTGAGAAAGACTACCTGACCTTTTGAGTAATTCTGGATGTTGTCTTGTACGTTATACTGTGTTTGAGAACAATGTTACTAGCGTGGATCATCAGCCATTCAGTCTGTTATTATTGTTTGAATGATCTGCATGCGGTCAATGTCAATGTCAATATCAAACGCTTCGGTTAAACAACTTGAAAATAACAATTGGATGGGAACAAATATCAGTAACTTTAGATGTTTATCAAGGTTTCTTTGCAGTTCTCCCTCTCCGATCACGCTATCGCAGAACTTTGGACGATCATCTTGTACTTTTTGTACATCGTTTACTTTTTTGTTCATTGTCTTCTTTTTATTAAAGCCCCCACAAAGAGGGTGCATACTCCAAATCGGTGAATGTATTGAAAGATACGGGTTGCTGTTAACTTGATGACCTGGCTAGAATATTAGCAGGGGAATATCAAGCATATAACTGAATTTCGTTTTTACATTGTTACTTTTCTCATCATTGTAATTATTACGAGTGAATGTCTTTACATGTAGTTCTGTAACGATAGCGTTGGACATTTTGAATAGCTATCAAATAGACGGATCATTGTAGCAACTGAACAAGACTGTGTTTTACCTCGTATCTTTTCTGTCTTCGAAGTATTACATATTTGTAATATAAGTTTTCGGGATTTTAAAAAGTTGTCAAGCATTCTTTCAAAAGGCAAATATTTCGTAGTTGCAGATATCAGCTGTTCTTTCTTCAAGTGATTTAATTTTAAGTTTCCAGCTTTGACTTTATCATCACAAGCTGAGCTATTCTGGTGCTTTTTATTGTCTGACGGTAAATAATAAAAGAACAAAATACCGGGTTTTTCTGTCTCAATTTAGATTGTTATGTATTCGGTCAGATACCGAGAAACATGCATACCAGCGTCCGCGTTCTTTAAGAAACACCATTCACAAGTCAGTCTGTAGCTCACACAAAAAAGTAAAAAATTAGAAAAGTCGCTTTGCAGACTATCGAAAGTCAACTCATCAAACCGGCAACAGAGCACCAAACCTACAAATTTCCTCGTTCAACTGCAAACGTTTCCAGTTTTCGTCACCAGCCAACTCAAACTTCGTCTTCTGCAGAGAAAGGCTCGATTTTTCTTAAATCATTAGGCTGTTTCCGGTTGTCCTTTTTCTTTTAAAGTCCCTTGTTTATCTCGTTTCTTCACGTTAGCATTTTCAGCAAGAATGGAACAGTAGACTTGAAGAAGTACTCAGAATATATCGATTAACAGAAGAACCACGCATCGGTAGAAGGAATACAAAACGAAGATTCGAGTTGCCTTTCCTATAATTGAATTCCCTCTTTTTTTTTTCCAGTAGGAAATAAGTCATAGATTTATGGCCTGTGTGTCGGTTTACCATGGGTATTCTGCAAGAAAACGAACGGTACTTGCTTAAGCCCATTTCAGTTACCTTGCTTTGGATATAAAAGTGCAAGGTTTATGAGGTCTATTGGAATTTTCTTGGACAAAGGTATTCGCAGCTGTCTAAGCTAAGCACGCCGCAACTCAGTGTGAGGTTATTAATATTACCATTCGGTTCTCTTACTTGCGTCCTCGTAAATTAAAACAGATGTTTAAGAGAACTTGCTTTTAAACTGCGGAAGAGTTAATATCTTCATATGTTTTTAAGCAGTAAGAGAAATCCTTGAGTCAGATGCGTTGATTTGTTTCTTTCTCACAGACGTCTGGATGTAACCTAACCTTTTATAGTACACACATGCACTTTATAAATATTGAACAATGGCTTCCGTTGTAGTGCTTATTGTTTGTTGGTCTATTTTTGCATTTCAAAGTTATCCTCTTTTGACTTATTATAATTACCTTTTTTATGTTTCATTATTATTGTTTTTATTACATCCACATGGCAAGCCATGCTGTTTGCCATACGTTTCAGCGTGTGGACTTTTTACCTCAGCAGAAGAATCATTTTTATAGTAACATTATATAAAAAAAACTTGAATTATAACTTTGCTCCCAGACTGGTTGCTTAAGAAACCTTAAAATATCCGCGCCCCTATGGTTAAAATATGTAAACTGTGACTTAATAACCCCCATGCCACTTACGTGCTGTAAAGCTCTTTACACTAATTTCAACTTTTCTTCATTAATGCATGCAATTTTTGTCAGTGCTTTTCGCAATGTAGAATTCACTCATTTTTCTGGCCTTCTTCTTTCTTTTTTTATTGTGATCTGCTACTTGAATTAAGAGGCATAATTACGCAACATTAGCATGATTTGCCAACATTGCCAAGGAAAACCTGCGAAGACTGCTCGACTCAAAATTTTTTTCTATCAGGTACAAATACTTACTTGTTTGACGCGATTGTATTTCTGTCGATACGCGTTGTTTTTCTATCTATATGATAAAAGCGTATGCTTTCATAGCCAAGTTTATCTATCTTTGTTTAGTTGTGCTTTTAGCGCTCTCTACAAATCATGTCTCATATGAATTGCGGTCGTAAATCAAGCCATCACGTCCATTGCGTTCTAATATAGAAAAGTTCCAGTTGACGCGTTTTTAACTTGAAACGTTACTTTCTTTGTGTTGCCGGCATGTTCGTGTGTAAAATTCAAGCTAAAGTATATTTTATGATAGCACGTTGGATTGACTGTAATCCGAAATATGATTAAAAGGAATTAACTCTGTTTATCTCTTTACATAACCGCGCATTAAAATCTGGCTGGCATACAAATTCTAGATATATGCAACGTAAGTAGGCCAACCTACAAGTGGACATGGAGGGGCTTATTTTCGGAATTTTACGGTGTCTCTTTGTATTGTTATTCTGGATTAAAACCAATCGAACTCACCCATTATCAGTACGGAGACAGGTTTCTCTGGTATTAATGGAGCTTCTCAGTGAGTCAATACCTTCATCCGACCGACGTTTACCTTTATATTTTCTTTAATTTTTTTGTTGTGTACACGAAAGCAGACATTACAGTCGCTAACCGGAGCCTACTGATTCTAATAGCCTCAAGATAAAACTCTTCAGTTGACTTTCTTTCCATATTAAAGTCCCCAAGTGAAACTTACTGAACATACCATCAACTTTCTGGTAGTGGGGACTTGCTTTAGTAAACTATAATTGTATAATTCTGCTAACAGCACATTGGGAATAAAGAAATAAGTTAAATGGCTTGGTTGGACTACTTTCTATTTAAACAAATCGTTCGGTTGCAAACTTCGTAAAAAAAAAGTAGTCAATTGCAGTTGGCCTTGTAGGAGAAGGATTCGCTATAAAGTATTTTCAAATAAGCTGGAAAGACTGAAAGTACAAGAAAAAAATTAATCGCTTCAAATGATGTTTGCAATGGCACGAACCATATAAATTTCCATTTGGTGGGTAACCTAAGCCAATTCTCCTGTCACCTCAGGATTCTGGTGACGTTCGAAATGTAGCGTGAAGAAACGAGATTGTAATTCATTTAGTTTGATCATGGTTGGTTTTAATTGTTTCCCAATTTTTCCATCGGACTGCTCCTTTTGCGATTACCGCATGTCAAGAAAAACTGACATTCATGGCACACGATTAATTTATCGCTGTGTTTAGATCACCTCTTAGCAAGGGAGTAAAGAAATAAGTTAAATGGCTTGGTTGGAGTACTTGCTATTTACGCAAATCGTTCGGTTGCAAACCTCGTAAAAAAAAAAGTAGTCAATTGCAGTTGGCCTTGTAGGAGAAGGATTCGCTATAAAGTATTTTCAAATAAGCTGGAAAGACTGAAAGTACAAGAATAAAATTCATTGCCTCAAATGATGTTTGCAATGGCACGAACCATATAAATTTCCATTTGGTGGGTAACCTAAACCAATTCTCCTGTCACCTCAAGATTCCGGTGACGTTCGAAATGTAGTGTGAACAAACGAGATTTGTAATTCAGTTAGTTTCATCATGGCTGGTTTTTACTGTTTCCCAATTTTTCCATCGGCCTCTTCTTTTGCGATTACCGCATGTCGAGAAACACTGACATACGTGGTACATGATTAATTTATCTGTGTTTAGATCACCTCTTAGCAAGGTAAGGCAAAGAAGGTAAACGTGTTTGACTTGGATCAACAGTTATATATGTATAATACAAACAAACCATCAGTCGTTGCTGATTAAATATCAGCTAACGCGGGACAAATAAAGTATTTCACTTAAATCTCCAACTCCGTAAGTTTTATTGCAGTTTGAAATGGAGTTGACGTCAAAGGCGTCAACTTGCTCACATAATATTGTATGCTACTTAGATGTCCTTAACTATAATTAAATGATCTGTACTGATGCTCTCAGCTACGTATGTCTTCGCATGTGTTTCACCATACTAAATATCACTGAGAATAACTATCCGGATTGGCCATCACATGGAAGACCCAATCCTTAAGAAGCGCCACTCTGGCGTAAATCCCATAATAGTTTGGCTCAGCACAGCTCTTGCCCCAGCTAGTATCTCCCACAAGATACCATTTGCCGTTATCCTCGCACACCAGTGGTCCACCTGAGTCACCCTGGCAAGCATCTATGCCTCCCTCTGGAAACCCTGCGCATAGCATTTCGGGGGTAATGTGGTGTGCTGCATACGAGCCATTCTTGGTACAATTATGATTCGATACCAAGGGGACCTTGGCCTGCTGGAGTTCGTCTGGTGATGGTCCCCCTGGTTTTAGTGTTCCCCAGCCGGTTATCCAACATTCAGATCCGGGGGGAAAGCTGATATTGTCGTCGGGAAGACATACCAGACCTACACCGTCTTGAACAATGGCAGGTCGGTCCAAGCGAATAAGGGCAATGTCAAAATTGTAACGGGCCAGGCTGTTGTATTCTTGATGGAAATAGATCTTTTTTATTCCAAAGTCTTGCTCAGAGCCAATCAAAAGTGTGGTATTTTTATAATGCGCACCCATCCTGTGAAAAAGAGAAATAGATCCTATAATCAACATTTGCTTCGAGTCCGGTTACTATATGAAAAGTTAAAATTCCATTATCATATTGTATTTGAAAGTGGCGTTGGAGATACCCCAAGGGGTCTCTTTGACATCTGAAAGCAATAACTAAGTGGCAGTGGATCGAATCAAAATTTTAACAATGCGTGAAAGTCAGACTTTATTTTCAAGGATTCTCTGTTGAGAAACGTTTTGAAATTTTACTACCTGACCATGTGAGTACCGTAATCTTCTTCTCTGATATCAACTACGCAGTGGGCAGCGGTCAACACCCATTCTAGGGTTACCAGGGATCCTCCGCAAAACTGCTTCCATTCCCCTTTGCTCTTTTGGTACATGAGCATTGCCTGCCACGGCCAAGAGTTTGGAATGGCCACGGTGCCGCCCACAATTCGAGTATGGGGTTTGAATCCACAAGAGTGAACAGCTACATATAGAAAGAAACGTAATCAGGTCATCACATGAGCAGAACTAAGATCCGGTTCAAACATATTGCTTTTGAGGAAAATCTATTGTTCGTGCTCATTTGCATTAGATTCGGCGCATGCGAAATGCGACGTTTAAACAAGGCCCTTTTAAGGTTCTTTCGCTGAGTAGCATCAGGTTCAAATCTTCTTTCTAGGATCTCTACTCATACAAAGGACGGTTTTGTGCTCTTCCACAGTCAAACCTTATTAATACGGACACTGTAGGGGCCATGGAAAGTGTCCGTATTAACGGGGTGTCCATATTAAGCGGGTTAAATGTAGGGAAATGTACGGGCTTTCTTCGCTCAAGGACAAATGAAACTGTCTGTAATAATCAGTTGTCCGTATTAAGCGGGTGTTCGTAAAGCGGGGTTTGACTAGTACTTTAGCTGGGTTTCTTTAAGTCTCCTAGGTTGACTGAGTTATGTATTGTAAGGCGTGTAGCGGTTCGTGTAAGGTATTAATTAGAAATTTTTCAAAACGTTTAACTTTATGCAGGAAACGTAGAGAATTGAAGTTAATGGATAGGGTGCGTATCGATTGAAACTTCACGTGACTGTTACGTTATATCGAGCAGACTGAAAAGAACTTTAGTCAGCCATGCAACTTACTTGGGGGCGTGGGAATGGGTGTTGGTTGTGGTGAGCTTGGCTGTGCTGAACTTGGGTTTAAGCTACAATTGCTATCCTTGAACACCATCACGTCATCAAGGGCTATATCGCCCATATAACCCGTGCCAGCCAATCCTTCAAACACGACCTGTGTGTTCAACAACACATTAATTGGTTGAAGTTTCAAGGTTGCCAGTCATAGGTTATACCGACTTACTATGCGTCCAACCTTATGAATTATTAAAGGTTTCTCTCATTTTTAATTTGTTCTTAACTTAGTTCCCGATGCTTAAAAGGTTATCAGGATCGCTTTATTTTGATCATTATCATGATCATTATTATTATTATTATCATTATTATTATTATTTTTATTATTATTATTCTATTCCTTTTATATTTTTTTTGTTGCCCCATTATTAAATTTTTGTGGCTTAACCAAAGCCAAGGAACTCTCGATATTCAAATAAACACAAGATACTCTCAACCTTTATTGTGAAAGAGATAAATTGCGCTATAAATACCATGTGCAGGTATCGAAGTATGTCAAAACCTTTCAATTGATGATCTGGCAGCTTCAGTCCTACCCTTTTAATCAGCCATGACAAGTGTCATAAGTAGGTGGGATATCTTCTTTCGAATAAGTAGTTAAGTGCTGATTAGGGGCGTTGTTGACAGTGACTGACGTTTCCACGACCAATGCGGTAGTCATCAAGTTTCTTTGAATCTGAAGATGACTACCGCACAGATTGTCCTATTCAGTAATACTATTACTTGGAGGATCTCTTTTCACCTACTTATGACATGGGCCTCTAGGTTCATACCATGACCGATAGACCTTATCCCCTTTCCTGGTAATGCTCATCATAAATCACACGATAGAAATCTTGGTGGAAACAGAGTCTCAGAGCATGCGTTTGTACAGATAATACTCTCCTTTGAGGTGGCTGAACACTGTTTTGGCAGTTTGTGAGTATATGTCATTTGCCAAATCACGGCAAGAGAAAGGTTTCAGCTCACAAGCTGAAACTTGGCAGGTGAAAAATTTACTGATGAAAGATTATGATTGACAGGTAAAACTTGACGTTTTCGTAGTTTCCATGGCAATACAAACGATTAAATACAACCGTAAAATTTCACTTTTGCTCAGCTTACATAAAATGCGCTCATTAGATTTTCCTATAAACTTGCACACAGCTTACTGTCATTTGAAACTTATTTGACCAAATTTTAACAGACGGGTTATTAGATAACCAATAATATAATTGTACTGTAATTATTAAATGTGTTACAAAATTCGTCTGTTCAACTTCCATTTTAAAGTTTTCATTATTTAAAATGCGATAAAAGTAGAAATTCTGCCAAAGATCACAAAATTTTAATGAGTAGATTTTGAGAGATCTTCTTCTGTGTACCATTGCTTTTTTCACCGCCATGTTCTGACCTGTTCATTTAAATATCATGATATTCACTCGACTTAGCCAATTCCATGCAAGTGTGGCACGAAACTAATAAAAAAGCAACCCCCCCCCCCCCCCCCCCTCCTTGCTGCTTTTCGCCTCACTTCTCTCTGCGCCGTTCCCTAACTCAGCGTCTGGAATAGGCTAACCTGCAATCTATTTGTAAATTTCGTCCGCCTTTTTTCGCAGCTTGAAAAAATTGAGAACTCCGTACCATGTGAATCTTTGCTGTGCACGAGTGAAAAAGACCACTTGAGCAACGCGTTAAAAATGCTCGATTTTCATTTTCGGTATAGATACATCACCTTTATGGTTGCATCGTTGGGTATGTTTAATGAGACAGAACCAAAATGCCAGTCATTTCCCAGCCTCCCTTGCTTGCGCCAAAGAAGAGTTCTAGAACCGCTATGGGTCTGTGAATATACTGAAAGCTGCCGGATATTGTGGCCATGCATGTGAAAGTAGAAACTGAGACAGTTTCCGTCAGCATTGGAGATCTCGGGACTAATTAAGCGCGCAGCTTCTCGGTTTAAGCGCGGGTAAGATGTCTCGATGTACATATACGATCCTGTTTGGAAAAAAGATAAAAAGCCAACTTCTGTTAATATTGAAAAGGTTAAAATTAATTAAAATTAACGAATAACCCGAAGAATATGGTTTATTTTATAAAATTTAGTAGTTTATTAACTTAACATAAGTACTCGAGAGTTAAATGGCAGAGAAAAAAATTCACAAAACGTAAACTCCATGAAATTTACTGGATTCGTCTCGCATTCGGGAAGGTCTTCTTTGGTACAAAAAGGCTGTGCTTGTTATATCTATGTTCTGTATTTAAGGGAATCCGGAATCCAAGTTTTACTGACAATGAATCTTGAATCCAGAATCGAAGACTGTCTTGAATTACCTTAATTGCATGGTTAGAATCCTATGTATGAACAAACATGTTTCCCTGAAATTCCAGGCATAACGTGTGGATTGGCATATCATTTTGCCTGTATTTCTGAAGCCAGTTTCATTTTGAGCTTTTATATACACTACAAAAAGTGGGCATGTTGATTTACGGTTGACCTGTTCCTGTTGAATGATCTCCCGAGGGTCCAGTGAACGGGCTAGAGGTAGACCCAGTGTTGTTGCTCCATTGAAACTCAGCGTTCGGATCATGCTCATATCCGCACAGACCTCCTTCAAAGTCACAAGTGCCTGACGCTGCAAATAAACACCTATTTATTTATTTGTTTGTTTGCTTATTTATTTATTTATACGTCTTTAGCAAAGCTTCTGTTTGAGTGATTATATAAATCGATTCCCTGTAGAATATTCCCCGAATCAACGAACTAAACCTACAGATTTCGTTTATTCACAATGCACAAGGGGTATAGTGGCTTAAAAATTGTTCACTGGATTAGCACCTAATTATCCTTGTTCCAAAATTGCTTTTTTGGAGTTGACACATCACTGAAGAACAAAATTGTCTCTTGTTCTTCCACTTCAGTCTTAATGGATTACTGTTTTGGGACTCCATCGCTTCTTTTATTGGTTGTGCTGTAAACTGGGTCAAAATTTTTCCCCCAAATCAATTCCCAGCGCAAGCTAATCATGGACAATTCTGGTGCGTTGTTTGGATCATCTTTCCCGTTTATGCGGTGGAAGGCAAGTAGTTCTTCAATAATGATTTATCAACACGACGCTTAGTGTAAAGCAGGCTCGAAGTCTCACTACCATCCTGGTTAAAACGTTTGGGACGCTTAGTCATTTACATATGATCTATCCATTTTTCTACCAATCCGCCTCCCCCTCCTGGACAGTGTTGGGTGTTACGGGTCAAAAAGGTTTGAAAAATCTTTCAAAATGCATGGACTTCAGCTTTGTTCGGGGGTGGAGGGGGAAACCCAAGCAAAGCCATATTTACAATTGGAATTGTCGGTAACTCGCAAATTCCTCACCAAAAAGAGGCGGGAAAAGGAAGGTGTTGCAAACCTTTTTGGCCGAATTGTAGATTAAGAGGACAGGAGTTATAGCTTGTAATAATCCATATCAGTTTTAATTTAATTTGATTTAATTACGTTTGCCAATTCTTGGCAGGGTCACCGCAACAGCGCTTGGCGCCAATTTCTGCTCCACATCACACTGGGGACTAAGTCCCCCAATCTTAGCGAATACTGTGTTGGTTCTTTAACGTCCCACAGAATTTATAATGTGCAAAGGTTGTGAAACGTGACCTACGATTTATCGTCCTTATCCGAGAAGACTAGAAAGTCTAACCGTTTGCAGATGTTTTTACAAAGGCAGCACTTTTTCTTCAAGTTTCAAAAGGCCCTGAGTATTGTTCAGGCCGGTGTTTGAACCAGCGGCCTCCTGCTCAGCACACCGGCCCTTATCCAAATGAACTAACCAGGTGGCGGTTTTTGTCATTGTAGATTTTGTGTAGTGATGTAGTGCTTTCCAAGTCCTGACTATTTGACCCCGATTAAATCAAGTTTCATTCATTTTGCTCTTATTAATTCATTCATTGATGAATAATTTATGATTCTATACCATTTATAGTTATCAGTTCTAACCGGGTAGATTCCAACTCGGGTAGAAATACCACACGGGAAAGGACAAGGCTGTCTGTAGTATTTTGCTATGTTGGGATATAGTAGTGGTCATAAGCTTGAGTGAGCAATTTCATTTGGGATGGAGAAGGTTCATTACCCTAGAATAGCATGACGCAAAGCTCTATCAAGAATTAAGTGTGTTATTGAACCAGAAAGTTTGTTAAATAACACTCGTTTGCTAGTAACCGCTTTGTGTTTTTATTGACATCATTGTTAAATTAAGAAAAGTCAAATCGTACAGTTGGATGTTACATGTTGCGTCCGTTTGCACACTCTGTTGCATGTTGTTGTGTGCTGTTTCGCAAAGTTTGAAACCGGTCACACTTTTAGCCCCGTGCAAACGGACGTAACATTGTTGGCCAGCAACTCCTAACATTTTTGGAAGTTGTTGCGTCCGTTTGCACGTAGCTTTACTGAAACAATGAAGACACCCAACATCCAAAGTCAAGATCTTAGGCAAGGTACAACTACTTACTGGCGATGTTTTTGTATTATTATTATTATTATTATTATTATTATTATTATTATTATTATTATTATTATTATTATTATTTGTTTGATTATTTTTGCATTGCTGTTTTTGTCATTCTTAAGGAAGTATTAAGAAAATTGAAATAACATAACAAAGAGTGTGCCCATCTTGAAAACAGGCCTTGTTAACGAAGAAGGAATTTCTGAAAGCTTTGTGCGAGAGTTGTGAATAGAGAAGCTAAATATGATTTTGATTCTTATAGTTTTGCCATATCAGTGAAAAGACAATACATTTGTTTTCTCAAAAATGCCCTGTAAAATACTTTTCTTTTGAGATTTTACTTTGCAATTGTATTTTTACAACCGTTTTCACCGAAAACGTGCAATGATATAATGCATAAGCAACGTAAAGTATAACACTAGTCATCTGACCCTAGTAAGAAATCGCACAGTAAACAGGGGCCCTTCGCGACTTAAACAGCTGCAAACAAAATCCATAATTTGCCAACAATGAATAATAGAAAATGATAAAGGTTTGACCTGTATTTTCAGTTTTATTTGTTTTGCTTTTTTAGAAAAATCCCGTTCACATGTCTCTTAATTGGCTCTTTTTATCCCTCAAAGACCTTAAGATCGCTTCGCTCGCGGCATAATCCCCAACAGGGTTCCTGGATACACAAAGGCCTAAGATAACCTAACTTTGGAATCAGAAGGCTAAAAACTGAATACTTGTAAGCTATGAGAAACTTAACAGGAAATCGAAAAACTTGCTGATCTTGTTCGAGCGTCACACTTCCAACTAAGATCAACTCTCCGGCAGAGGAAGAGTCTAGTTTATGTGTTTACAATTTGACCGGTCTTTCTAAAAGCATTCTAACCTGAATTAGTACTTATTTTGTGTGTGTGTTTTTGATATTAAAGCTGGATATTTTTCTCAAGTTTCATAATGACCGTCCCTAAGGGGACACTTTCCACTTGTACATGGTTGTACAAGCACAAAGTTTTTGGTACTGAATGAAAAATCAAATAAGGAAGAGAGAATGAATGAAAGAAAAATTTACCTGCAGTGGCAGTAGAAATAGCTGCGAAGTAAAAAATAAGAAAACCAAAGAGAAGGGAGATTGCCATGACCTCTTCTAAAGATTTATCCAGGGATAACTGAAAAGAGTGCTTTAACGATTGCTTTTAGTATTCGGTGTGTTAGCAGCTGTCGTGCGCGCTTGACAGTGAATGATGCCTTTTCATTGTACTCGTGCAGAGAAATAATGCACGGTTTCCACCTGATCAAATCCTTTGACAAAAGGGGAACAATTAATCACACTTTCTTCACTTTGCCAAAATAATAGTTTGGGTGTTTGTTTGGATATGTTGTAAGAATTTTTTTTTTTTTTTATCTAAGGGCCTATTTACATGAAGGTGGGGGACCCCAGGTAGGTGAGGTAACATGTGGCGGGTTACCCCACCTAACATGTAAACGTGATCACAGTAAAATGAGAGATTGTATGGACAGGAGGGTTACCTCACCTACCTGGGGTCCCCCACCTCCATGTAAACAGGCCCTTAGTTAATTTTTATTTTTCCATTATTTTTGGCTATGTGTGTGTAATAAAAACAGTAATAAGGAAAAGTAAAAAAGGTAGTAATAATATGTATGCTAATAAATTTGAAAAGAAGGAAAACAAAACTTAACTGAAAAAAAAAACTACAACAGATACTTGCATTGTCAACTCCTAGGCTTGAGCTCCTAAATATAAAAAATGTAGGGAAAATAAAATCGATGTTTGCCAACATAATATAATCCTTGGTGAACATCATATTTTCCTTGTCTATGAGCATGGTCATGTATAATAATGGTGTTAAGAAGAAGAAACATTTGCAGCCAAGGATGACATTGAACCTTAACGTAATCATTACGTTATATAGATATGATTAGGGAGACTCACTAATAAGCGTCCTGAAGGCACTTGAAGCAGGCTTCAAAAAGACTGCAAAAAAGCCCGTATTGTTGTCCAGGTTAAATACGCCAGAGATAATTAGAAAGATCTGGGGTGCGGGTGAGAACGGAGAGTAAGACAGGGAGCAGACACGAAAAAACTAGGAAAATAATGAAATAATGTCAGGAAATAATGTTTGGTGACTTTCTCGATAGCAAACAAACCCTTACAGACAAAAATGTATCTCTTATATTGTCACCAAACTGAATTTTTTTCTAGAGCCGTTAACCCATGATTTGGGCCAGACAAATTTGGAATTTTTTCATCCTTTGTTTTTGGCCTGAAAAAGCAAAGAAATAATCTTTGGTGATGTTCCCACTAGAAAACATCCCTTTATTTATTTTTATTTATTTTTTTTAATTATTATTATGCCTATTATATTCGTGCTTTGTTTTTGCATAATGTTTGGTGATGTTCTACATGGAAAATAAGCCTTTTCAGGTTATAAAAATTTTTATTCTACAGTCGTTGATTTAAAAATTGTTTCCAAAGAAGTTAACCTTATCATTTTGGTTAAAAATTTGAAATTTTTTCATACTTCTGGGCTAAGAAATTGCATAGAATAAGGGCTGGAGATATTCTCAATAGACACAAGCCTATCTAGCCAAAGACCCTGTTCGCTCTACACAATTTTGTTTCTTTTGCAAAACAATCTGTCACCAGTAAGCCATTTCTAGTTTTCTCCCACCAAACTTTCTCAACTATCACCAAACTTCCACTGAAAGATACCGTCGAGAACATTTGGAGAATGGACAAATCCAAGGAAATAATCCTTGATGATGTTTCTGGACTATAAAACCATGCATGGTATATGTGACCCTCCACAGGATTTTAATGCTAAAGGTGAAAGCACGCGCACGACACCCTTTCATTTTAAAACAAAAGAATTTATTTAACACGCTTTAGCAGGCTTGCAATCTTGCCTCATTAGCAATTTCTTTTGTTTCAGAGGACACGCTTGAGACAATTAAGCGTGAGCAAGTCGAACAAAAGAGCGTGTTAAAGTTTTCAAACAAAAGCTCCGTGCGAAAAAGCACAACACGCTTTCAGTGTGCGCAAAAGCACGCAAGGCGTGTTATCTATAAGCTAAATAAATTTCCTCTACAAAAAGGAACCGTAAGTGATTATGAACGGCACCCTTTTTTGGTAACTATCGAGAAAGAAAAAGTTATATCTCAGCGATCGAAGCGATAGTATCTGATTGAAAAAACGTTGTCGCTTGAAAAGTATAAACAGTGAACGGTGGGACCTACTGGATTTATGGGTAGAACTATATTAGCATTGCAAAATCAAAGTTCTTTGCAGAAATGTTTACTGACGAAGCTGTGCAAGGGTTATCTTAACTTTCCTTAATTTAAAACACATTTGCAATTTTCTCAGAAACAGTGATCTTTCGGACTTAAGTCACTTTCTTGCCGATCGCAGCAATCGCGATCAAATAGAAATCATCAAGTGCCAGGGTCGCTAAATTGTATTTCTTTTTTAGCGATTGCAAGGATCGTAGTGATCAAATGAAGACCAGCCTGCTTTTCTAGATGTACCAAAATTCCAAAACGGTTTCAATGTTGCTTAATTGATCCGGCCGGCAATAACACAAAAAGCGAAACCGGTATTTAAACAATGTATCCAGATTTGTTCTTCTTGAAATATTACATTGCGTATGCTTCAGTCTTATTGTCCAAATTCCGTAATCATCCTGTTGTCTTTCTTGTGATTGCCGTCTGCTTTACAAGTACAACCATCTAAACAAACATTCGCGTATGAAGTTACGGCGACCGATTTAGCGTCATCAGAAGTATTACGGCCTACAGATATTTAAGTGTCTGAAATAGTCTGCTACACAGCCGTTTTAGTGTCGTCATAGCAGACTATCATTTAAGCGGCGCGAAAATAATTTTTTATTATGTCGCGCTAGTTTACTGCTTCTTTCAAATGCCTATTCTGATGCACGAGTGGATTTTTCACCCTCCTGAAACTTGGTAGTGCCTTGAGGACTAAATTAAAACAAAGAGGAATTTAAGATAAGACATAAAAAAACAGTCGCTTTTATATTTACAACCAATCCTCCCCCATTCTACAGTGTTTTTAGTTTACAGATTCTTGTTTTTTTCGTCCTGTGAAGAACGAGATATAGTACACGTTTACAGCGCTTGATTCGTCTTAGCATAGCACAACGAGATATCTTCACATAAATTATGATTGATAGCCCTTCTTTCGTCAGGGGCACCTGACGGCGATTTCCTTTTAAATGCATCCTAGCATCCTAGGACAACTTCAGTCGTTTCGAAATTACAAGGGCTTCAACATTATTTCCCGAAAAAGTTAGCTTCCAATTGGAAGTTTTAGGAAAGTGAGAATTTTATCGTATTTTCGGTTCCGAAAATTTTAGGATTCCTTAATTCTCTACGAAAAATAGCTTAACTTGGGGAGTGAAATGGAAAAAAATTAAACTTCAGAAAATCGTAAGGAATTTATTAGATAAGCTTCGAAAATTGTACATGCATGGAACGGTCATCTAGAAATCTTTAGCCTTCCTCAACCTATAGAAAATTCTAGGCAGTTTTTGTTTCTCCGATTTAATTACCTCCGTTCGTCTCAACAAGGCTTAAAGAAATATATTAAACTAATTTATTCAACTTCATTTCTCTGTGCATTATGTTCTACATGGAAAATAAGCCTTTCCAGGTTATAGAAATTTTTATTCTACAGTCGTCGATTTAAAAATTGTTTCCAAAGAAGTTAACCGTATCATTTTGGTTAAAAATTTGAAATTTTTTCATACTTCTGGGCTAAGAAATTGCATAGAATAAGGTTTGGAGATATTCTCAGTAGACACAAGCCTATCTAGCCAAAGACCCTGTTCGCTCTACACAATTTTGTTTCTTTTGCAAAACAATCTGTCACCAGTAAGCCATTTCTAGTTTTCTCCCACCAAACTTTCTCAACTATCACCAAACTTCCGCTGAAAGATACCGTCGAGAACATTTGGAGAATGGACAAATCCAAGGAAATAATCCTTGATGATGTTTCTGGATTATAAAACCATGCATGGTATATAGTCACAAAAACTGTAGATTTTTCAAAGGGGTTAACCCATAATTTTGGTCAAAAATTTAATTTTTGTCATAATTCGTTTGAACTTTAAAATGCAATAAAGTAATGTTTGCTGGTGTTTTCAAAGGAAAATAAGCTTTTCAAGACCGTAAAAACATGCATGTTATTTAGCCACTAAATAGGAGATTTTCCAAAGTAGTTAACCAATTTTTAGCCAAAAATTTATTGAATTAAAATTTATTTAAATAATAACTGGTGATATTCTCGATAGAAAAAATAGCCTTTCTAGTCAATGAAAAAGTGTATGTAATATAGTCACCAAACTGGAGATTTTCAAAAGGTGTTGACCCAAGACTGGCCAAAAATTTAATAAATTTTTTATGTTTCATTTTTGACGTTAAAATGCGATGAAATAATATTTGGTGATGCTGTCGATAAGAAAAAAACTCCTCTCTACACTATAAAAAAGGCATGTTATATAGTCACTAAATTGGAGATTTTCCAAAAGAGTTAACCCATGATTTTTACCCCCAAAAAACCTTTTTTCTTCGTTTTAGACTTTAAAATGCAATAAAATAATGTTTGTTGATGGTGTCGATGAGAAACGATCCTTTCTAGAATATTCAAAAAGAATGTTTTATAGACACTAAATTGGAGATTTTCCAAAGGGAAAACCCACGACATTCGCCAAAAATGTGAATTTTTTTCATGCTTCGTTTTAGACTTTAAAATGCAAAGAAATAATGTTTGGTGATATCCTCGACAGAAAACAATCCTTCCTAGACTATAAAGACGTGCATGTTATATAGTCAATAAATTGGGGATTTTCCAAAGAAATTTGAAAATGTTTCATACTTCGTGTTAAGTGTGAATGAAAATGTTTCTTAATGTTCGCGATAGAAAACAAGCCTTTCTAGACTATAAAAACGTGCCTGTTATACAGTCACCAAAATGGAGATTTTCCAAAGGGGTTGACCGATGAATTTGGTTAAATATATGAAATTTTTCATACTTCGTTTTAGATAATAAAATCGAATGAAATAGTGTTTCATAATTTTGTCGATAAGAAACAATCCTTTGTAGACTATAAAGACATGCATGTTATATAGTCACTAAATTAGGGATTTTCCAAAAGAGTTAATTTATGATTTTGGTTGAAATTTGGCCGAATTGTAGATTAAGAGGACAGGAGTTATAGCTTGTAATAATCCATATCAGTTTTAATTTAATTTGATTTAATTACGTTTGCCAATTCTTGACAGGGTCACCGCAACAGCGCTTGGCGCCAATTTCTGCTCCACATCACACTGGGGACTAAGTCCCCCAATCTTAGCGAATACTGTGTTGGTTCTTAACGTCCCACAGAATTTATAATGTGCAAAGGTTGTGAAACGTGACCTACGATTTATCGTCCTTATCCGAGAAGACTAGAAAGTCTAACCGTTTGCAGATGTTTTTACAAAGGCAGCACTTTTTCTTCAAGTTTCAAAAGGCCCTGAGTATTGTTCAGGCCGGTGTTTGAACCAGCGGCCTCCTGCTCAGCACACCGGCCCTTATCCAAATGAACTAACCAGGTGGCGGTTTTTGTCATCGTAGATTTTGTGTAGTGATGTAGTGCTTTCCAAGTCCTGACTATGTGACCCCGATTAAATCAAGTTTCATTCATTTTGCTCTTATTAATTCATTCATTGATGAATAATTTATGATTCTATACCATTTATAGTTATCAGTTCTAACCGGGTAGATTCCAACTCGGGTAGAAATACCACACGGGAAAGGACAGGGCTGTCTGTAGTATTTTGCTATGTTGGGATATAGTAGTGGTCATAAGCTTGAGTGAGCAATTTCATTTGGGATGGAGAAGGTTCATTACCCTAGAATAGCATGACGCAAAGCTCTATCAAGAATTAAGTGTGTTATTGAACCAGAAAGTTTGTTTCCTAACTTAAGCTCGGCAGCCTGCATTCTTAGGACGATTGTTTCCTTGTTTATGGTTGGTAAAAACCATAGCCTAGAAGAGGGAGTTAAATAAAACTCGTTTGCTAGTAACCGCTTTGTGTTTTTATTGACATCATTGTTAAATTAAGAAAAGTCAAATCGTACAGTTGGATGTTACATGTTGCGTCCGTTTGCACACTCTGTTGCATGTTGTCGTGTGCTGTTTCGCAAAGTTTGAAACCGGTCACACTTTTAGCCCCGTGCAAACGGACGTAACATTGTTGGCCAGCAACTCCCAACATTTTTGGAAGTTGTTGCGTCCGTTTGCACGTAGCTTTACTGAAACAATGAAGACACCCAACATCCAAAGTCAAGATCTTAGGCAAGGTACAACTACTTACTGGCGATGTTTTTGTATTATTATTATTATTATTATTATTATTATTTGTTTGATTATTTTTGCATTGCTGTTTTTGTCATTCTTAAGGAAGTATTAAGAAAATTGAAATAACATAACAAAGAGTGTGCCCATCTTGAAAACAGGCCTTGTTAACGAAGAAGGAATTTCTGAAAGCTTTGTGCGAGAGTTGTGAATAGAGAAGCTAAATATGATTTTGATTCTTATAGTTTTGCCATATCAGTGAAAAGACAATACATTTGTTTTCTCAAAAATGCCCTGTAAAATACTTTTCTTTTGAGATTTTACTTTGCAATTGTATTTTTACAACCGTTTTCACCGAAAACGTGCAATGATATAATGCATAAGCAACGTAAAGTATAACACTAGTCATCTGACCCTAGTAAGAAATCGCACAGTAAACAGGGGCCCTTCGCGACTTAAACAGCTGCAAACAAAATCCATAATTTGCCAACAATGAATAATAGAAAATGATAAAGGTTTGACCTGTATTTTCAGTTTTATTTGTTTTGCTTTTTTAGAAAAATCCCGTTCACATGTCTCTTAATTGGCTCTTTTTATCCCTCAAAGACCTTAAGATCGCTTCGCTCGCGGCATAATCCCCAACAGGGTTCCTGGATACACAAAGGCCTAAGATAACCTAACTTTGGAATCAGAAGGCTAAAAACTGAATACTTGTAAGCTATGAGAAACTTAACAGGAAATCGAAAAACTTGCTGATCTTGTTCGAGCGTCACACTTCCAACTAAGATCAACTCTCCGGCAGAGGAAGAGTCTAGTTTATGTGTTTACAATTTGACCGGTCTTTCTAAAAGCATTCTAACCTGAATTAGTACTTATTTTGTGTGTGTGTTTTTGATATTAAAGCTGGATATTTTTCTCAAGTTTCATAATGACCGTCCCTAAGGGGACACTTTCCACTTGTACATGGTTGTACAAGCACAAAGTTTTTGGTACTGAATGAAAAATCAAATAAGGAAGAGAGAATGAATGAAAGAAAAATTTACCTGCAGTGGCAGTAGAAATAGCTGCGAAGTAAAAAATAAGAAAACCAAAGAGAAGGGAGATTGCCATGACCTCTTCTAAAGATTTATCCAGGGATAACTGAAAAGAGTGCTTTAACGATTGCTTTTAGTATTCGGTGTGTTAGCAGCTGTCGTGCGCGCTTGACAGTGAATGATGCCTTTTCATTGTACTCGTGCAGAGAAATAATGCACGGTTTCCACCTGATCAAATCCTTTGACAAAAGGGGAACAATTAATCACACTTTCTTCACTTTGCCAAAATAATAGTTTGGGTGTTTGTTTGGATATGTTGTAAGAATTTTTTTTTTTTTTATCTAAGGGCCTATTTACATGAAGGTGGGGGACCCCAGGTAGGTGAGGTAACATGTGGCGGGTTACCCCACCTAACATGTAAACGTGATCACAGTAAAATGAGAGATTGTATGGACAGGAGGGTTACCTCACCTACCTGGGGTCCCCCACCTCCATGTAAACAGGCCCTTAGTTAATTTTTATTTTTCCATTATTTTTGGCTATGTGTGTGTAATAAAAACAGTAATAAGGAAAAGTAAAAAAGGTAATAATAATATGTATGCTAATAAATTTGAAAAGAAGGAAAACAAAACTTAACTGAAAAAAAAACTACAACAGATACTTGCACTGTCAACTCCTAGGCTTGAGCTCCTAAATATAAAAAATGTAGGGAAAATAAAATCGATGTTTGCCAACATAATATAATCCTTGGTGAACATCATATTTTCCTTGTCTATGAGCATGGTCATGTATAATAATGGTGTTAAGAAGAAGAAACATTTGCAGCCAAGGATGACATTGAACCTTAACGTAATCATTACGTTATATAGATATGATTAGGGAGACTCACTAATAAGCGTCCTGAAGGCACTTGTTGTCCAGGTTAAATAATTAATTAAATAATTAGAGATAATTAGAAAGATCTGGGGTACGGGTGAGAACGGAGAGTAAGACAGGGAGCAGACACGAAAAAACTAGGAAAATAATGAAATAATGTCAGGAAATAATGTTTGGTGACTTTCTCGATAGCAAAAAAACCCTTACAGACAAAAATGTATCTCTTATATTGTCACCAAACTGAATTTTTTTCTAGAGCCGTTAACCCATGATTTTGGCCAGACAAATTTGGAATTTTTTCATCCTTTGTTTTTGGCCTAAAAAAGCAAAGAAATAATCTTTGGTGATGTTCCCACTAGAAAACATCCCTTTATTTATTTTTATTTTTTTTTTTTAATTATTATTATGCCTATTATATTCGTGCTTTGTTTTTGCATAATGTTTGGTGATGTTCTACATGGAAAGTAAGCCTTTTCAGGTTATAGAAATTTTTATTCTACAGTCGTTGATTTAAAAATTGTTTCCAAAGAAGTTAACCGTATCATTTTGGTTAAAAATTTGAAATTTTTTCATACTTCTGGGCTAAGAAATTGCATAGAATAAGGTTTGGAGATATTCTCAATAGACACAAGCCTATCTAGCCAAAGACCCTCTTCGCTCTACACAATTTTGTTTCTTTTGCAAAACAATCTGTCACCAGTAAGCCATTTCTAGTTTTCTCCCACCAAACTTTCTCAACTATCACCAAACTTCCGCTGAAAGATACTCTCGAGAACATTTGGAGAATGGACAAATCCAAGGAAATAATCCTTGATGATGTTTCTGGACTATAAAACCATGCATGGTATATGTGACCCTCCACAGGATTTTAATGCTAAAGGTGAAAGCACGCGCACGACACCCTTTCACTTTAAAACAAAAGAATTTATTTAACACGCTTTAGCAGGCTTGCAATCTTGCCTCATTAGCAATTTCTTTTGTTTCAGAGGACACGCTTGAGACAATTAAGCGTGAGCAAGTCGAACAAAAGAGCGTGTTAAAGTTTTCAAACAAAAGCTCCGTGCGAAAAAGCACAACACGCTTTCATTGTGCGCAAAAGCACGCAAGGCGTGTTATCTATAAGCTAAATAAATTTCCTCTACAAAAAGGAACCGTAAGTGATTATGAACGGCACCCTTTTTTGGTAACTATCGAGAAAGAAAAAGTTATATCTCAGCGATCGAAGCGATAGTATCTGATTGAAAAAACGTTGTCGCTTGAAAAGTATAAACAGTGAACGGTGGGACCTACTGGATTTATGGGTAGAACTATATTAGCATTGCAAAATCAAAGTTCTTTGCAGAAATGTTTACTGACGAAGCTGTGCAAGGGTTATCTTAACTTTCCTTAATTTAAAGCACATTTGCAATTTTCTCAGAAACAGTGATCTTTCGGACTTAAGTCACTTTCTTGCCGATCGCAGCAATCGCGATCAAATAGAAATCATCAAGTGCCAGGGTCGCTAAATTGTATTTCTTTTTTAGCGATTGCAAGGATCGTAGTGATCAAATGAAGACCAGCCTGCTTTTCTAGATGTACCAAAATTCCAAAACGGTTTCAATGTTGCTTAATTGATCCGGCCGGCAATAACACAAAAAGCGAAACCGGTATTTAAACAATGTATCCAGATTTGTTCTTCTTGAATTATTACATTGCGTATGCTTCAGTCTTATTGTCCAAATTCCGTAATCATCCTGTTGTCTTTCTTGTGATTGCCGTCTGCTTTACAAGTACAACCATCTAAACAAACATTCGCGTATGAAGTTACGGCGACCGATTTAGCGTCATCAGAAGTATTACGGCCCACAGATATTTAAGTGTCTGAAATAGTCTGCTACACAGCCGTTTTAGTGTCGTCATAGCAGACTATTATTTAAGCGGCGCGAAAATAATTTTTTATTATGTCGCGCTAGTTTACTGCTTCTTTCAAATGCCTATTCTGATGCACGAGTGGATTTTTCACCCTCCTGAAACTTGGTAGTGCCTTGAGGACTAAATTAAAACAAAGAGGAATTTAAGATAAGACAAAAAAACAGTCGTTTTTATATTTACAACCAATCCTCCCCCATTCTACAGTGTTTTTAGTTTACAGATTCTTGTTTTTTTCGTCCTGTGAAGAACGAGATATAGTACACGTTTACAGCGCTTGATTCGTCTTAGCATAGCACAACGAGATATCTTCACATAAATTATGATTGATAGCCCTTCTTTCGTCAGGGGCACCTGACGGCGATTTCCTCCTAAATGCATCCTAGCATCCTAGGACAACTTCAGTCGTTTCGAAATTACAAGGGCTTCAACATTATTTCCCGAAAAAGTTAGCTTCCAATTGGAAGTTTTAGGAAAGTGAGAATTTTATCGTATTTTCGGTTCCGAAAATTTTAGGATTCCTTAATTCTCTACGAAAAATAGCTTAACTTGGGGAGTGAAATGGAAAAAAATTAAACTTCAGAAAATCGTAAGGAATTTATTAGATAAGCTTCGAAAATTGTACATGCATTAGATAAGCTTCGAAAATTGTACATGCATGGAACGGTCAGGCATGTTATTTAGCCACTAAATAGGAGATTTTCCAAAGTAGTTAACCAATTTTTAGCCAAAAATTTATTGAATTAAAATTTATTTAAATAATAACTGGTGATATTCTCGATAGAAAAAATAGCCTTTCTAGTCAATGAAAAAGTGTATGTAATATAGTCACCAAACTGGAGATTTTCAAAAGGTGTTGACCCAAGACTGGCCAAAAATTTAATAAATTTTTTATGTTTCATTTTTGACGTTAAAATGCGATGAAATAATATTTGGTGATGGTGTCGATAAGAAAAAAAACTCCTCTCTACACTATAAAAAAGGCATGTTATATAGTCACTAAATTGGAGATTTTCCAAAAGAGTTAACCCATGATTTTTACCCCCAAAAAACCTTTTTTCTTCGTTTTAGACTTTAAAATGCAATAAAATAATGTTTGTTGATGGTGTCGATGAGAAACGATCCTTTCTAGAATATTCAAAAAGAATGTTTTATAGACACTAAATTGGAGATTTTCCAAAGGGAAAACCCACGACATTCGCCAAAAATGTGAATTTTTTTCATGCTTCGTTTTAGACTTTAAAATGCAAAGAAATAATGTTTGGTGATATCCTCGAGAGAAAACAATCCTTCCTAGACTATAAAGACGGGCATGTTATATAGTCAATAAATTGGGGATTTTCCAAAGAAATTTGAAAATGTTTCATACTTCGTGTTAAGTGTGAATGAAAATGTTTCTTAATGTTCGCGATAGAAAACAAGCCTTTCTAGACTATAAAAACGTGCCTGTTATACAGTCACCAAAATGGAGGTTTTCCAAAGGGGTTGAACGATGAATTTGGCCAAATATATGAAATTTTTCATACTTCGTTTTAGATAATAAAATCGAATGAAATAATGTTTCATAATTTTGTCGATAAGAAACAATCCTTTGTAGACTATAAAGACATGCATGTTATATAGTCACTAAATTAGGGATTTTCCAAAAGAGTTAATTTATGATTTTGGTTGAAAAATTTGAAAACTGCATTTTAGCCTTTAAAATGCAAAGAAATAATGTCTGGTTTTCTTCTTGACAGAAAACAATCGTTTATAGACTATAAAAAAACATGCGTGTTATGTAGCCAGTAAATTGGAGATTTTCCAAAGGGGTAAACCTTTGATTTTTGCCTGAAATATAACATATTTAATACTTCGCTTTAGACTTGAAAACCATTGAAATAGTGATCTTTCAACGTTTTGGGATCTTGTCGATAAGAAATAATCATTTCTATTCTATAAAAACATGCCTGTTATATAGTCACTAAAAGTTAAAAGGTTAAACCATGTGTTAAGCCAAAAGTTTGATATTTTTTTCATACTTTGTTTTAGACTTTAAAACACATTGAAATAGTGATTGTTGATGTTCTCGATAAAAAATAATCCTTTAAAACATGCATTTTATATAGTCACTAATCCGGAGATTTTCCGAAGGGATCAACCCATGATTTTGGCCAAAAACATAAAATGTTTTCCTACTTCGTTTTAGACTTTAAAAGTCTTTGAAACAATTTTTGGTGATGTTGTCGATAGAAAACAATCGTTTCTAGACTATAAAAACGTGCACGTTACATAGTCACTAAATTGGAGATTTTCCAAAGAAGTTTCCAAAAAAAATGAAATGTTTTTAAAATTTGTTTTCAAATTTTGAACACATTAAAATAATGTTTCGTGATGTTCTCGATAGAAACAATCCTTTCTAGACTCGAAAAAAATGCATGGTTCATAGTCTCTGAATTGTAGTTGTTCCACAGGGATTAAAGCGTGATTTTAGCAAAACATATAAAATTTATGCATACTTCGTTTGAAACATTAAAATACTACCCAACAATGTTTCCTGGTGATCTGACGATAGAAAACATTCCTTTCTAGACTATAAAAACAAGCGTGTTATATAGTCACTAAATTGGAGATTTTCCAAAGGGTTTAACCAATGATTTTGACCAAAAATTTGAAATTTGTTAATTCTTTGATTTAGACTTTAAAATACATTTAAATAATGTTTGGTGATGTTCTCGAGAGTAAAGATCCTTTCTTGACTCGAAAGGCATGCATGGTATCTAGTCAGCACATTGGAGATTTTCCAAAGGCATGCATGGTATCTAGTCAGTAGATTGGAGATTTTCCAAAGGCGTTACCCATGATTTTGGCCAAACGCGAAATTTTTTTTTATATTTCGTTTTAAACTTTCAAACGCATTTGAAATAATATTTGGTGAGGCTCTCGAGAGAAAACAATCCTTTCTAGACTAAAAAAACATGCATGTTATATCGTCCTTTAATTGAGGATACTCCAACCCATGATTCTGGCCAAAAATATGAAATCTTTTCATACTTTGTTTTAGACTTTAAAACACATTGAAATAAAGTTAAGTGATATTCTCGAGAGAAACCGATCCTTTCTATACTAGAAAAGCATGCGTGGTAAAGAGTCATTAATTTAAAGATTTTTGAACGGGGTTAACCCATGATTTTGCTCAAAAATATGAAATTTTTCAATACTTTGTCTTATACTTTAAAACACATTGAAATAATGTTTGGTGGTGTTATATAGTCACTAAACGGGAGATTTTCCAAAGGGGTTAACCCATAATTTTGGCCAAAAATATGAAAATTTTTTTCTACTTTGTTTTAGACATTAAATCACATTGAAACAATTTTTGGTTATGTTCTCGAGAGAAAACGATCCTCTCTTGCCTCGAAAAGCATGAATGGTATATAGTCATTAAATTGGAGATTTTCCAAATGGGTTGCCTCATGATTTTGTCTAAAAATATGAAATTTTTTAATGCTTTGTTTTAGACATTAAAACACATTTAAATAATGTTTGGCGATGTTTTGCGGAGAAAACAATCCTTTGTACACTTAAAAAAATTAATGTTATATAGTAACTAAACGGGAGATTTTCCAAAGGGGTTAACCCATAATTTTGGCCAAAAATATGACAATTGTTTTATAGTTTGTTTTAAACTTTAAAACACATTGAAATAATGTTTGGTGATGTTCTTGAGAGAAAACGATCCTTTCTTGACTCCAAAAGCATGCGTGGTATCTACTCAGTAAATTGGAGATTTTCCAAAGGGGTTAACCCATGATTTTGGCCAAACCTGTGAAATTTTTTTCGTTCGTTTAATCTTTAAGATACATTGAAATAATATTTCGTAAGGTTCTCGAGAGAAAACAATCCTTTCTGGACTAAAAAACGTGCATGTTATATCGTCCCTTAATTGAGGATATTCCAAGCCATGACTGTGGCCAAAAATATGAAATCTTTTCATACTTCGTTTTAGACTCTTAAACACATTGAAATAATGTTTCGTAATGTTCTAGAGAGAAAACTGTGCTTTCTAAACTCGAAAAGCATGCATAGTATGTAGTCATTAAATTGGGGATTTTCCAAAGGGGTTAACCCATGATTTTGGGCAAAAATATGAAATTTGTTAATACTTTGATTTAGACTTTAAAACACAGTTAAATAATGTTTCGCGATGTTCTCCAGAAAAAAAAAACAATCCTTTCTAGACTCAGAAAACATGCATGTTATATTTTCACTAATCGGAAGATTTTCCAACGGGGTTAATCCATAATTTTGGCCAAAAATATAAAAAAGTTTTCCTACTTCGTTTTATACTTTAAAACACATTAAAATGATGTTTGGTGATTTTCTCGAGAGAAAAGGATCGTTTCTTTACTTGAAAAGCATGCATGGTATCTAGTCAGAAAATTGGAGTTTTTCCAAAGCGGTTAACCCATGATTTTGGCTAAACTTGTAAAAAAAGATTTATCCCTCGTTTTAAACTGTCAAACACGTTGAAAAAATGTTTCGTGAGGTTCTCCAGAGAAAACAATACTTTCTAGCCTCGAAAATCATTCATGTTGTATCTTCCCTTAATTGAGGATATTCCAAACCATGTTTGTTGACAAAAATATGAAATCTTTTCATACTTCGTTTTAGACTTAAAAACACATTGAAATAACGTATGGTGATGTTCTGGAGAGAAAACTATCCTTTCTAGACTCGAAAAGCATGCATGATCTCTAGTCAGTAAATTGGAGATTTTCCAAAGGGGTTAACTTATGATTTTAACCAAACATGTGAAATGTTTATTTATAGTTCGTTCAAGACTCTAAAACACATTAAAATAATGATTTGTAATGTTCTAGAGAGAAAACTATCCTTTCTAGACTCGAAAACCATGCATGATATATAGTCATTAAATTGGAGATTTTCCAAGAGGGTTAACCCATGATTTTGGCCCAAAATATCAAATTTTTTAATGCTTTGTTTTTTACTTTAAAACACATTTAAACAATGTTTTGCGCTGTTCTCCTAAAAAAGCAATCCTTTCTAGACTCAAACAAACATGCATGTCATATAGTTAGTAACCGGGAGATTTTCCAGAGGGGTTAACCCATAATTTTGGCCAAAAATGTAAAACTTTTTTTTATACTTCGTTTTAAACTTTAAAACACATTGAAATAATGTTGGGTGTTGTTCTCGAAAGAAAACGATCCTTTCTATACTTGCAAAGTATCCATGGTATAGAGTCATTAAATTAGAGATTTTTCAAAGGGGTTAACTCATGATCTTAGGCAAACATATAATTTTTTTCAGTACTGTCTTTTAGACTTTTAGACACATTAAAATAATGTCTAGTAATGTTTTTGAGAGAAAACGATCCTTTCTAGACTAAAAGAAAATGCGTTTTATATACTCACTAAACGGAAGATTTTCCAAAGGGGTTAACCCATAATTTTGGAAAAAAAATATAAATTTTTTTTAATACTTTGTTTTAAACTTTAATACACATTGAAATAATGTTTAGTGATGTTCTCGAGAGAAAACGATCCTTTCTTGACTTGAAAAGCATGCATGGTATCTAGTCAGTAAATTGGAGATTTTCCAAAGGGTTAACTCATGATTTTGCCCAAAAATATGAAATTTGTTAATACTTTGATTTAGAGTTCAAAACACATTTGAATAATGTTTTGCGATGTTCTCCAGAAAAAAAAACAATCCTTTCTAGACTCAAAAAACATATGTTATATAGTCACTAACCAGGACATTTTCCAAAGGGGTTAACCCATAATTTTTCAATACTTTGTCTTAAACTTTAAAACACACTAAAATAATGTTCGGTGATGTTCTCGAGACGAAACGATCCTTTCTAGACTCGAAAAGCATGCATAGTATATAGTCATTAAATTAAGGATTTCCCAAAGGGATTAACCCATGATTTTGGCTAAAAATATGAAATTTTTTAGTGCTTTGTTTTATACTTTAAAACACATTTAAATAATTTTTGGCGATGTTCTCCGGAGAAAACAATCCTTTCTAGACTCAAAAAACATGCATGTTATATAGTCACTAATCGGGAGAATTACCAAAGGGGTTAACCCATAATTTTGGCCAAAAATAGGAAAATTGTTTTATAGTTTGTTTTTAAATTTAAAAAACATTGAAATAATGTTTGGTGATGTTCTCGAGAGAGAAGGATCCTTTCTTGACTCGAGAAGCATGCATGGTTTCTAGTCAGTAAATTGGAGATTTTCCTAAGGGTTTAACCCATGATTTTGGCTAAAAATATGAAATTTTTTAATTCTTTCTTTTATACTTTAAAACACATTTAAATAATGTTTAGGGACGTTCTCCGGAGAAAACAGTCCTTTCTAGACTCAAAAAACATGCATGTTATGTAGTCACTAAACGGGAGATTTTCCAAAGGGGTTAACCCATAATTTCCGCCAAAAATATGAAAATTGTTAATACTTTCATTTAGACTTTAAAACACGTTTAAATACTGTTTTGCGATGATCTCCAGAAAAAAACAATCCTTTTTAGACTTAAAAACCATACATACTCGAAAGGCATGCATGGTATCTAGTCAGTAAATTGGAGATTTTCGGAAGGGGTTAACCCATGATTTTGGCCAAACCGGTGAAATTTTTTATAGTTTGCTTTGACTTTTAAGACATTTTGAAATAAGATTTTGTGAGGTTCTCGAAAGAAAACAATCCTTTCTAGACTAAAAAAACATCCTTGTTATATCGTCCCTTAAAAGAAGATATTCCAACCCATGATTGTGGCCAAAAATATGAAATCATTTCATATTCCGTTCTAGACTCTAAAACACATTGAAATAATATTTTGTTATATTCTAGAGAGAAAACTATCCTTTCTACACTCGAAAAGCATGCATGGTATATAGTCATTAAATTGGAGATTTTCCAAAGGGGTTAACTCATGATTTTAGCCAAAAATATGCAATTTGTTAATACTTTGATTTAGACTTTAAAACACAGTTAAATAATGTTTTGCGATGTTCTCCAGAAAAAAAAACAATCCTTTCTAGACTCAGAAAACATACATGTTATATATTCACTAATCGAGAGATTTTCCAAAGTTGTTAATCCATAATTTTGACCAAAAATATGAAAAGTTTTTTCTCTTTTGTTTTAAACCTTAAAACACATTAAAATAATATTCGGTGACGTCCTCGAGAGAAAAGGATCGTTTCCTGCCTTGAACAGCATGCATAGTAGATAGTCATTAAATTGGAGATTTTCCAAAGGGGTTAACCCATGATTTTGGCCAAAAATATGAAGTTTCTTTCTTTAAAACACATTGCAATGAAATAATGTTTGATGATGTTATCGATTGAAAACAAACCTTTCTAGACTATTAAAACATGAATATTATATAATCAGAACACTGGAGATTTTTCAAATGATTTTCCTTAACTGCCTTTTAGAAACTTTAAACTACGCTGAAATAATGTTTCGTGATGTTTTTGATAAATACAAGCCTTTCTATACCGTAGAAACGTACATGTTATACAGTCTTTAATTTGGTGTTTTTCTAAAGCGTCAACCTATGAATTTTGGCCATGTTTACCAAAGTGGGTATTTTCCGAAGGGGTAACTCATTTTCTTCTTCTTTTTTATGCTTCGTTGAGGCTTAAACATGGAATGAAATAATAATTATTTTGTTATTTTCCGGATAGAAAGCCTGTACAAGAAAATCGTCCATCTTATGTAGTCACGAAATCGGAAAGATAGCGAAGTACGTTGAGTAATATTTAGAGAGCGAGAAGTAAGCCATATCGTGTTGTTTGGCCCTCTCTTCCCACTAATTCTCGGTGTTTTTTCCTTTGGTACCTTCCCCATTATTTAAACGTCATGAAAAAGCTATTTGCTTTGTTTTTTCCCTTATCTTTTACTGAGTTTTTTTGTTGTTGTTCTACTCTTTCATTTAACTTTTTTTTTTTTATGTTTATTATTTTCCGCGAGATCCTGAAAAAAAAATTTTTTTCCCCAATAACTAGTCCCATTACAGCGCGCGTGCTGACGTCTAATTTAAGCGCCATTTTGACGTTGAAATCAAGACTGCATAAAAAAGTGTTCCCAGTCACATGGCAAGCAGCTGTGCGAATGGACCATTTTCGATATATTAAAATTCAAAATGAAATAAAACAAAAGAATGTATTATTCATCGCTGAGCCTCAAGATAATTTGTTTTGTTTTATTTCCCCAAGGCTAGCGTATCTGAGGACACAAAAGTTTCACTCACAAGCCATTATTTCAAGTGGTTTTGATACAGAATTACAGTACACAAGACTTTTTCACAATTTTTTTTTTATTGAATGCTAATAGGCAGGTCAGAAAAAAAGATACAATGTCGAAAGAACGAAGAAATAGAAAACATGTGATGATCTACATCCGAACTTCTTGTTAGACCTTATCGCATCAATTAAAGGGAGTAACTATTTTACGGTCTTTGTAGACCAAGAAAAATTTCAGAGCACGATTGACTCATTAGCCACTGTCGACAAAGTAGGCAATGCAAGAATTAATAAACATCATGTTCAATAAATTAAAATATCTTCTGTATAATTAATTTGATAGAATCTCTCGTATAAACTGAAGAGTCCTCAGATACCGTTCATCTGTTTGGCTACTGGGCTTGCAAACATCCACATGGTCTACATCCAGGGGTACAAATTCCCCTACACCCAGATCTGTAAAGAGCGACAAACAAAATCAATAGACAAAAAAGCGCTCCGGCTCCCTCGTGATTGTGATTTGCTTTTTGACACCGGTGTGTGAAAATTTAGACCGGTAATAATGTATAATTATGGTTAATAGCCGAACCATAAACATGACAAGAGGATAGGGATATTAACACGTAACTGCTGGGTAAAAGGGTAATCAAATCCTCTAGCCATCTATGTTTATAACCGATGCGTAACGTTACTTCTTCTTCAGTGACAAATGCAATCAAATTTGCGCGTTTGCTGTAGATACTTTTTCTTTTCAAAAAGAGACTAACACAAGATGATTGACGCCAGTTTCATTGACTAATGGGAAATAATGGATACATAGATAGACGCAAGGAAAAAATGAACTAATGGGCGCAAGATTTGATGCTTGAGTGGAAGGACACACGAAAACGAAAACAAACATCCAAAGACGAATCAAGCAAGCAAGATGGCTCTATTCTTGGATGACTTAATAATTGAAAATGGATTTTTAATTAACGTCTAAACAAAACGCATCAAAAGACTGGTTGTCACTGGGTACAATAGACACCTTAAGCATCAGGTTTTTGTGGTTAACGGCAAACGGAAAACTTAAGGATGTCACGTGACCATGGTGTTGCGATCATGCTTGCGGTTTGCAGTTCACGTTTGAACGCTAGGAAGGGCTTCCAGCGGTAAGTGATGTAAGACAAGAATTTTTTGCCATTATGAATTGCACAGCCTCACCTTTAAAGGCAAGAAATAGGTTTCTACATCCACCTGAGATGTGCTACTTAAAATGTGAATTCGAATCAATGAACTCTTCATGTTTTTTAGGCGATCAGAGTGAAGCTCTTCCAATTGACGAAAAAAAAACGTGGCGGCACTAAACAACGAACGTTTTGCTAAAATTCAAAATTTGAACAAAATTTTGAAATCTGCAAGCGCGTAACTGCAAAGTGCAGTTTACCGTTTGCGGTTTCCCAAGAAGAAACCTGACGCTAAAGGTCTGTAATATCTGACGCCGGTTAGTGATGGCCACTCACCTGCAGAATCATTGGTGACAAGCACCGTTTGGAACATCCACGTGAGCTGCATTGGTACAGTCTCTCCATAACTGAGTAGCCTTATAGGGTGGCGTTTTACCAAGTCCAGAAAATTCTCATGAAGTCGAGCCAGGAAAGGCGATTCTGTTACGAAAAGAAGCATAAAAAGTATAGCCTAAGCATAGATAGTATACTGTATACTCCTCTAACCTAGAACATTTTAATGAAAATTGTTCAAGAAGATGGCTCCAAGGCAGTCAAGGAATAACTGTACCTGGACAGCATTAGATGAGGTAATTGTTCGCTATTAGTACCAAATTGCGAGGCAAACCAACAGTTTGTGTCCGCTAACACTGTCCGCAGTTCTCAATTTAGTACCGCTTCAATCGCTTCTTTTTGACACACACAATGAAATTCCTACTGTTTCTAAGAAGGTTGCAGATGATGCCATCACAACGAGGTTATACAAAAGAATGAAAAGAAACTAGGTAACATCCACATTACGACAGAAAAGCTAAGGGTAATGGTTCATGAAGACTAAAAGCACCCCGCCAAAAAAGCCTACAGAATAAATGTTAATCACTTAATCAATCCCCCATATCACTTAATCAGCAAGAAAATTAGTTGCGACATCTTAACGACGCTTCTCCCGTTTTACCGACATATGAACCTACTTCAAAGCGAAAAATGCGAGCTTTCCTCTTACCCAACAACTCCTAAACAATACTATAACGCTTCTTACCTGTAGGAAACAATAAACAAGTCTACATTGGTAAGGTTGTGAGGGCGGGGCCCCGATTGTCTTGTTTTCCGTATAATACCCCATCTAACGACAGTACCAGGACAATTTGTCCCCGAAAGTAGCAATCTTTTGCATTCATCGAAGAGGGAAACAACAAAAAGAACCACTTACTTTGGCACAATTCTTTTACTTCTACTGATGGGAGGATCAGGTGACGAGCCTGGGATGAGTAAGAGGCTAAAGCTGAGCCCAAGTGCGGTGTACTGTAAAACACGACACCTTTCGTGTTGTCGTACATGCAACTATAAACAGTTAAAGTCTAATTCATCAGTGAGAAAAACAAAAAACAAAAACAAAATAGAAAGAAAGGCGTTGAAAAGAAAAAAGAAGTAGCCAAGAAATTATCGAGGACATATTACCGAAACTCGTCGTTCCTCTCTGCATCCAAAAGTAATTGCTTTACTAGCAGACCTAAAAATGATGTGCATCAAATATGAGAAAGGTGAAGGAACCATCTGGTTGCAATCACTATTAAAAGAGAGGTTGTTACTTGAAAATCTTAATTGACGAGAGATGGCTTTTTACCAGTTTTCGAAACGAAGCTAGTGAATTTGAACTACTTTATATGGATCCGATTCCATTCTTTACCGCAGAAACGTTATCGGCGTTTATAGGACGCACAAACGAACATGAGGTGTAAACCTATTTTATTGATCTCTTAAATACAATGAAAGTATGCATAGAAAAGTCAAAGTCTTCCTGTTCGGGAATCCTTGAATCCTGTGTCACGAAATTTATCAAAATTCAAACAGTAAGATTGAGTTAAACATAAAAATGACTACTCAAAACGATAACACAAGGTGTAAACAACACCGCAAATACAAAAGGAGACACGGATGGACAAACTTGCATAGGATTGAAACGGATTGCAATTGTGGTTTTCACAAACTTGTTAGCCTAACAGTTTTTCAAAATTCATTTGTTGTTTGCAATGTTTGAAATATATCTTGCGGGGACATATTTGTTTGACACAAAGCTGTGATTTTGTCATTCACAAGTAATTTCTCAATTTCATAGCGAATAAGGACGTGTTATTGGCATCATAAACAAAGTGATCTAGTTAGCCCTGACACAGCCCCTTGAAGTTACTGCCAACAGTGTATGAGCTTTTACGCTCGAAATAGGCCGAATAAATTATTTACTTCGCTCAGCAGGGGTAAGGGGATAGCACGTTTACTTTAAGCGGTGATTGTTTCATTTCTCTTTTAACCTGAATGTACTATATTTGGATTTGGTTTTACTATGGAGAATCTCCATGATTGCCACGCCCGCCACTGGACGGAAGAAAACTCGCTGACTTTGACACGATTTTTCCTCAAATTGTATTGATATCTTTTCCTGCTTTCTACAAGTCATTGGTATCGTTCTCATCATTTTCAATCCGTTCAAGTTTTCACGGAAAAGAGTAAGAGAATGCGATTGACTAAAAGTAAGGTCTTTTATCTTCACGAAAACCTTACCTCCCATGGAATGCACCACCCATATCACAGGCCTTTTACCCACTCCTGCCTTTCGTAACTTGCGTCTTATTTCCTCGCTTCGATACATCAAGGACCGACTAACAAGGGAATATCATAAAGCCTATAATGAGTTGTCGATCTAATCATCATTGTCTAGGGATAAGGAGTCTTTTTTGTTTGCTTTAAGTAAATGGGTGTAAAAAGGAATTAGCACAGGACGCACCTACTCAAACCTGTGTTTGAAAGCACCAAAACATTTAATCAAAGCTTAATGACACAGTTTCAGATTTATCAAGTTACGCCAGTAGTGACCGGTACAGCCGTGATAAGCACTGAAGGACCCGCCACCATTTTGTCTGGTTTGTCCCTATTACTAGGATCTTCCTAGCGAAGGCCGCTTAAATGGAGCGAGGATCTTCCTACCCTTCAGCTAGGAAGATTCTAGCACTAGGGACAAGTACAACCCCTTACATGAACACAGAATGCAGAAAACATGACGCTAGGATGATCCCCCCTCTAGGATCTTCCTGGTGGTACAATCTTCCTCCCTCCAAGTAAACATCCCCTAAATTAATGCTAAAAAAATGACCTCTCTTGATGCAAGAAAAAATTATTTAGAGAATGGAGGTGAGACACTAGCACTTGTACGCGCAAGCCAAGCATCAACAAGTGAACTTAAACTTACGTCTCAGGTTCCTGAGGACATTGGGAAACCCAATGTGAGAGTGAAGTGTCATACTCAACCATAAGGACACGGATATTAGGAATATCACGTGCCAGCCATGACTACAAGAGAACAGACGCACGTTTCAAGTAGAGGATACGCTTACGCGCACAAATGTCCTCGAATTTACATTACAAGATAGTCTTACGATGATCACTAGGATTTTAGGCCCTTTTCAGCCAGTCTTTGCGTGGTACAAACCACCATACCAGAGAGCAAGAGAGGCACTTGGAGAAGACAACAAACGACAAAAGAGATTACCATTTTAAATGATGTAAGCTGTTTGTTTATCTTGTCCCAGTGCGTCTCTTGCTCTCTAGCATGGGGATATTGTACCCGGGAAATGCAACGCACCTAATAGAAGATAATATGGCCTATTCCGCGAGCGGGCACGTAGAAGCGATGATGCGTTCCGATTGGCTAACCGAGCGCTCAGAATTCTCGGCTTTGTCCCGCAAAAACAGATTTTGTTTTGGCCATATCTTAAATCCAAAACTGTTTGGTATTGGCCTCGTTTATTTATTTACCTCGACGTCTTTTAATTCTCTGTCGATAAAAACGCCAACAAAAGCGATCTTGACCTCACGCTTGGTCAACAACGCAATATTTATCTAATAATTAACAATTATTGGATGAGGCTGAGTATCATCTGAAGAATTTATATGGAGAAGGAGGCTGTTAAATCGGCCTCGGCGATAACATCCCCCGAGATCCACATAATTCTTCTGATGATACGAAAGCCGAATTCAATAGTTATTTTATTATTCATTCAAAATAATTCCTAGTTTAAAAACAAGCTAAACCATGCTTACCTCCATCGATGTTAAGTTCATCTTCAATTGCCTATTTATCGGCAAGTTTAGGAGAAAAAGGGTTGTTCAGTTCTGCAAATATTCTCCTAATAGCAGATGTCGTCCCCCAAGTTGTATTATTAATGTTGTTGCTATCGCGAAACGAGTGAAATGTTCCGCCATTTTGTACTCACTACCAAAAACAACCCAACCTCGTCCCCAGGTCTTCTCGGTTAACTGTCCAGTATTCTGGCAATTATGCTGTAAAATTGACGTCATTTTTCAAACATCGCATACTTCTTCCAAATTTGGTCAACTGTAGCTGGTGATGATGAATTATTCGTGTGATTGTAGCCAATCAGATTCGGAGAAATGTTTTGAACAAGAACGCTCTTAAAAGTCTCCATTGCTGGGAGATTAGATAAGAAATGATGAGGCGATTAATTCTACACGAAACAGGATCTCCTCGCTAAAAGTTTTTCACTTCCTACTTTATCGATGGTCGGGTATTCCTCAGGATATTTACTTTTCATATCGTATTCGACGATTTGTTTCTGAATTGATTAAGTACGTGTGCGTAAATACACAAAAATCAAGGGCCTGGATTTGAGAGAAATTACATCATTGCCAAAGAGCAGAAACGAAATTAACATGGCACGTGATTTCAATCATCACCGAAAATAAACGGCATGCTCATTACAAGACATATTTGCGTCCAATGAACGTTTACGAGACCCGACCAGTTAGCCTCGCCGTCGAAGTATTGCATTAAGATTCTTATTTTTTCCGGCAACTGAAGTAATCACTTCTTCCAAAGTAATCAACGCTTTCAAGCGATAGAATTCGTGGACTGACCCGTTCCGGAAAGGCTCAGCATCTTTCGCCTTAATCTTTTCTAGGCTTTCTATGCATGGCTTTTGTCACGCCGCCATTCTTATTCCCACTTCCCATGGTCTCCGCTAAGAACTCCTGGGGCCATGACTCCCTATTTGGCGCGCGCACACGAAAACAAAAGAAGAAACGCTTGTATTTTCAGAGTTTCGCAGCTAAAGGAAGAGACTAATGAATCATACTTGGTGTTATGAAATTTTTTGCTTACGTGTTTGTAAGTTGCAAGATATGTTACGTCTCACAGTTTTACAAGCAAATACCTTAGGCCAGCAGTCTGTACCGTCTTTCTTCGCAGCCTTCTTTTCCTGCTGCCTCCAAGTCATGAAAGGACCTCCACGGAGCCCGTGGACAAAGATGACGTCAGCAGCAATCCTAGAGCTGAGGGAAGAACGAGAACTTAGCCTTTCCTCACTTGTATATTTTACTTGTTTAGTACACGTTTTAGACAAGAGACCTAACATCTTATCTTTTGCCAGCTCAAAATGCAGACCCCATTCCAGACCAGTAAGAAAAGCATTTCTCAATTCAGACACCAAATTTAAACTCTTCACCCCACACTTTGGCAATTTCGATCCCAGAACCCATGTGACTTCAATAATCAATCAAACCCTCTTAAGAGGAAGAAATACGTCTCTTTAAGTCTGAATTGTAGCTCCGTGGGATTGTAACAAAAGTATTCTACTTACGAGTACCGTCCCTCGGGATGAAGAAGGTAAACACCGTCCTCGTAACACTCATCCTTACAAAAGTCTCGATCAAGATTCGCCAGGGTTCGGACAGCGTGACTGAAAAGAGCCAAGTCCTACAAAAAATGTCTTGCGGTCATTTATCTCACATTTCTTAGGTTTTCCGCTTACCACCACAGTGTGTAAAAATATAGATTGAAGTCTTGTCTTCGACTTTGGCTACGTGCAAACGGACGCAACATTGTTGGCCAACAACTCCCAACATTGTTGGATGTTACATGTTGCGTCCGTTTGCACACCCTGTTGTATGTTATTGGATGTTGTTGCGCAAAGTTTGAAACCGGTCAAACTTTTCAGTCAACAACTCCCAACATTTCTTTTGTTCCGTGATCGCCGAGGCGTAGCGCAACAATGTTGGATCCGTTTGCACAGCTCTTCCAACACTTGGTTTACAAAGGCTTATGGGTTGTTTTTCCGACGATGCACTGCAGGTCCCAACATTGTTGGGAGTTGTTGCATCCGTTAGCACACCACTGCCAACACGGACGCAACGACTCCCAACATTGTTGGCGCAACAATGTTGGGAGTTGTTTCCGTTTGCACCAAACTTTACTTCAAAATTTTCGGAAATAAATTTCTAAGACCTTGCTTTTTGCTTGATCAAACGACCTACTCTCCCCAACTGTAAATTCATGCGTTAAATCTTATGCAGCTTCTACATTTTTCATTCGTGCGGACGGAAGGCCGATCCGTGCAAAGACGTATGCGGTTTCAAAAATATCCGGATTCGTGGGGACAAAGCTTAAGTTCCCCTGCGTGTTTTCAACTTACATCAGAGTACAGCCACGAACGTAGAAGCGGTAAGCAACCTACAAAATAGAAGGACAAGGGTGTGTTAACTTAAGATTGAAGCAAAAAGCCGACTTTTTGTGATGCGAAATAAACTTATGGTTTTGATAAACGGTAAGAGAACACACCCGTCTTAACCGAAAATTATGATTAGGATTATGAAATTCTAGTTCTCAAACAGATCAAGTTCCCGTGACTTAAAAAGTAGTCCGCGTGGCGACAGCTGCCGGAAGTGAAATATATATTTTCGATCGTTACTGCGCTCGTTTTCGCAGTTAACTTTAACTAGTCGTTTTAGAGCATTCACTAAGCAACCAACCTTGTTCCACCATGCCATCATGGGCACTTTCCTCCAGAGCCAGGTTACCAAGTAACATACCGATTTCTCGTTTGATTCTCAGGCTGTGAAAGCGGTGCTTAATTTCACGGCTTATCACATCTAAAACTCCATTTTCCACCATTAAAGAGCGATGGCTTGGGACCTGCAATGATAATATTGACTAAGTTACTATTTTGGGAAAATGAATTTTGCGACAAGTTGTGATGAAACGAAAGTACACTGCCCGCCTTTTGATCACTCCCCCGAGACGAATGACCACCTCGTTGACTGATTCACCTATTCGCTTTGACAAGGCTAGCCCAGTCACTCTAAATAATGTCCCAGACAAAATCCTTGGATTTAGATTTTTTCCCTGCTGGGGACCTTTCGCGCGGAGGAACGTCTGCCACTCAGGGGCAGAAATTCCTTACTGATGAGGTAAATTAACGTTTACATAATAAATCCGGTAGTCATGGGGTTCCAAATATAAATTTGTCCAATTTTGCGAGTCTTCTGGTCGATTTTGGTAAAGTGTTGTGTTCATCTGCCCACGAGCTCCAGCAAAAACTCAAATGCTTCTTCTAGAGAAGACTATATTCCACAAATAGTGGCTGTTTTGTTAGAGATTCTTCGCGTTTACATTTGACCTTTGTGGCCTTTTGTCTTTTGTCTGTCATTCGTAAACAATAGCTAAAACAATGTAACTACTCCGTCGACCAATCAGCGCTTCTGACCGGATTCCGGACAGATTTAACGTCATCAGTATGGAATTTCTGTCGCTGAGTCGCAGACGTTCCTCCGAGCGAAACGTCCCTAGCGGCGAAGAGCGAGGAGAAACGGTTGTTTTCGCAGGCTAGATAACCGACTGCTGGAATAGTGATTCGTGTTGTATATTTAAGATTGAAAGCTAAATGCAATCATTGACAACAACCTTTTCTGATAAGTAGAAAACTAGCGAGGCAAAATTCAATGAAAACAAAACTATAAACAGAGCAAAAATGTCCAATAAACAGTGCATAAAAGCAAGATTGCAGTACTTATAGCGCCCTTATAAAGGTAGTGAAGCGACATCACGAGCCACCTGTTTTGCTTTTCTGAACGGTTTTCCTGGCTGACTTGCTTGATTCTCCCTTCAAATTTTTTGTCTGAATAATGAAATTCACTTTTCCCTAGCTAATGCTAATAATAGCGCAAGTTTAAAAATGACAGTTTTCGCTCATTCACAAACAACAAACAAACTTGTGAATGAAGCTGCCAACGATTCCGCCCGGGTTAGCGGGCAAGATCGTAAAATACCGCCCGCTCTCGGAACTAATCCGATTGCGGGATTTGGAGGATTCCGCCCGCTCGCAAGCTTTGACAAAAATAAAGATAAGAGATGAGTTCGAATTTATAAGATGACGATAAGACGCGCGTGTCATCGTTTTTCGAGTGTGCTTCTTTACCTGTAGTTCCTAAAGCGACCCACCCATTTCCAATTTGGGACGTCAGAACTGGCCGGCCGCACCGGTCAGATAGTCCTGATTAATAGTGTAATTCTCCTTACGATTGGACTGTCTGGCCAGCCAGTTCTGACATATGGTAAGCGCTCAAGATCAACAGGGACGTACTACTATGTAGCAAACTGTATTTTTACCATAGAGTGCCTGGTAAGAGCTTTGAGGTAATACAATTCCACCAGTTCTGCTGGCATAGAGCTGAGCGTGTGCGCAAAGGACAAGCTATCACCACTGAAACTCCAAAACAGAGGCTGTGGATATCAAGGAAAAAACGACATACAACAATTAGCATGAAGATGATTTCCTGATGAGCGTCCAATCACGACTTTGTTAAGCATCGTTTCGTCTCGTTTTCACGATTTGCCTGTTATTGCAATAAAGAAAATTCACGTTTTGTCGCCGTCTGTCGGCTTAACAAAACGGCAAACATACGCGCTACAATTCATCAGACCGATCTTTCTATCCTTCGGAAAGTTTCGGGAAAAATCTGTTTAAAATTGAGCAAGTTTCTAAAATTTGTTGTAGTCTAAAAGATGTAAGAAAATGGGGCTGATTATTGTATTCGCCTCACGTTTTGGGTCCCAGATTGGGCAGACAAATCGTAGCGTAAAAAAAACCTGCTAAGCCGGCCTTAAACCAATCACAACTGATCAGAAGTAAAACATTACTCGTACTTCTTTTCCCGCGCTGGTTTACACGTAGAAGTAATCACTAGCATAAGAATGCAGAAGAATGATAACACGCGCAATGTAAACGTATTGAAATTTGGGCGACGGATGCAACTGAAGGACCTCGTGACGGACGCCATGTTTTAAAGGCTTCTGCTTGCGTCGCGCCGGTTTACACTTCCCACACAGGTATATTAAGTACAAGCACAAGAAAATTAAAAAAGTTTCCTTTTAATGCATATGCTTAAATATGCCTGTGCTTATATTGCATAGACCCGGTTTTTTATTTACTTTTCATTTATATATGCTTATGCATAATTATGTCAACACGTATTATTAGTCGGCCTATCGCTATAAAGATGAATTGTTGTTCGCAGCAAAATTACCAAACGTTAAATGATTTGCTTAGCTCATCTGTTAGTTCTCCGGTCGGTGAGGCGAGAAGTTGTGGACTCGATTCCCCGCTGGACAAATACTTATATTTAAATAATTAGCAAACGGTGAGGGCAGTATGTTAGCCCTGTAAACGTTTAATTATCATCACAAGTGCATATATCTTACCCTGCGATGCTGGCTTGCTGACTTCCCGGTTAAGATTGCATTCCTGGTGAACCATATTGTGCAAGGATCCAGACCAGAAAGAGGTAACTTCAACAGTAAGGCTTTCAGATCACTTTCAATGGATCCAGGGGATGGTATTTCAACCTTCCCGCCATGCAGAAGAAAAGAAAAAAGAAAGAACGAGGAACGAGGTGAGACGGCCGCCGTATTGGCAGGCAATTGTCACTGTTGCCACACTGTCTTGCTCGAAGGCGACGGTAGACTTCCTCGCGATTATTCCATCTCTCAAAATGTGTCAAATGAAGGCAAATACAACGGACATGTTAAAACCCGGCACACCCGCTGAACACCCCGAAAACCTGGCGGTTGGTACGTATGTAAAATGAAAAACCACAAATAGAAAACCTAAACCTAATCTGTATAATATTAAAATCAAATGCTCTTTCTGCTGCTTTATTTGTTTGACATTTTTTCTCCTGGAGTGACTAGAGTAGGATTCTTAGGGACTGCACTCAATTATAAAAACAAACAAACAAAAACAACAAAAGAGATCGAATTATTTGCCACAGCTTGTTACCATCTCCACAAAAATTGAAATAATTAGGAAATTTTATATCGCAGTCGCACATTGAAGGTAAACAAACAATACCAAGTGCAGATGGTAGTTGTTAAGCCTAATAAACCTGTTGCGGTGTTTTTGACGTTCTCGTTGTCGTCCGCCACCATAGTAACATTATTTTTTTAGTTTTAAACAGCAACAACAACTAAAAAACATTTTCCAGACGCTCTGGAAAACGTTCTTTGCCTTAACATCAGCTTGTCCCAGCTCGTTCCAGAGAGTGAGAGGGTAAATTAGTAAGCTTTACCCAGTTTCCTCACATTTTTCTCGCAGAAATCTCGTTTGTCAATAAATTAAGTTTCACGTCTTTCGGAAGTTTAGTTTTGCGCAAGGTAATTTTCTTGTTTGTGATATTTCTGTTTTTGTTATTTTTTGTTTGTCTGTTTGTTTTTACACAGAATTAATAATTGCTAGATGTAAATGTAAGTGTACCTCAGATTCTAGCCTATGTATTCCCAGGAGCCTGGTGTCAAGTCCTGGTAATCTGGCAAGACCAATCAGTATTCTGTTATCACAAGATGCAACCAGTTCATTCAGTTTTTCCGTTTGTTCAGGCTCTATATTCACAAACCAGCAGAAGAGAACTGGTATAAGCAGAATTTTTTATTTTACTTTAATACTGTTTATCGAGTTATTAACCGATAATCACTGAACACAAATGAATTCAATCATATAAAAGTTGTCCACGCCTAGAGATTCCCTCAATTAAAAGAATCCAGTTTTGCGAAGTCAAATCAGTTAGCAATGTCAGCCAGCCTAATATGATGGGAGGGTACTAAGGAACATGTGGACGGCTTGCTACGAACTGTGGGCAGACTACATTCACCAAAAGAACAGTGGCTCTAGTGAAAGAAATATAGCTAAAATACAGGTCAAAAGTGTTGGGAGCTTAAGCAAAGACGTGTTTGAGCAATGCACATTAACCAAAAGTGAGACAGTTTCCCTTTTAATCTGCAAAAATGCTTCAAAATTTGTATTCCTGCGGGCCTTTAGTTTTATAAAGACAATTCAGCCAAAAATTTGGGGAAAACACTGCCCAATACCAAAAACAGACTACTTCCGCTTGACGTGTGTTGCTCCAAAACGTTTCACTAATAGCAAAACTAGTGACCTCACCCCGCCCAATCCAAACAAGTTAAATTCTGAACAACATGGGTGGAAATGAGTCTTTTTTGAGGGGGGGAGGGAGGGAGAAAGAGGGGTTTAAGTGATGAACCCAAAGCCAATGTTATTAGGAGTTACACAGACATTACATGTACTTGGAAAGGTTTTTATACAGTGTCCCAAGTTATTTTGACCTCTGTTGTAGTCCGGACCCAATTTAGCATTAATATTCTTTCATCCTACAATTATACAAAAAAAAAAACCCTTGAACAAAGACAAAAACAAAAAACAACTACAAAAAACAACAACAACAACAAAATCAACTGTAATATTATTAACACTTTACAACACACCATCATTGATCTTGAGTGATGCCAGGATTTGAGTCCCAATTATCCGAACGTCCTCGCTATCAAAATCTTGAAGGAAACTTAGGAACTTCTGGGGTGCTGACAGGCTAAATGCCAGAGGAGATGAGAGAGCTGATGAAAATAAACATAAAAATATTATGTTGCAATAAGTAAATAAATTGCAAAACATCCTCATGGTGAAATAAAAATAAAAGATACCCCGGTACGTACAATGCATTACTTGGGATTCTAATAAGCACAGTACTGTGCCTAACCATAGAGGTTCTCAAATCAAATTAAATTATCTAATATTCAACATAAAGATTTACTGACTGCGCTTTATTGATTCATGAAATGTGTTTTCCTTGGCAACCAGTTTGGATTTTGCCGGCAGCTTGTGAGACATCTGGAACCAAGAATACAGTAATGTAATCCTATTACTTGGCAAGCGATAGGACCTACCGACTTTGTCAACCCAATACTTCTTAGTTCCATGCACTGGCCTCACATTGCCTGACCATAATATTCATAATGGTCACTTAGGGAAAACAAATTCCTCATGCAACAAATTAAGTATCTTTATTCAAATATTACAATGCGGTCTCAAAAAATATCCATACCTCCCCCACAGAAGGGATTCTTCCTTACACCCCCCCCCCCCCCGACCCACCTCTCTGGAAATTCCAATCATGTTTCATAAATTAATTTAAGATTTTGGGCCTTTGAGAGCCCCCCACCCCTCAGGAATTTCCAATCTCTTCTGTTGGGGGAGTATGGTATTTTCTGGAACTACACAATAATCTGTTCTTTTTTTTTTCGAATGGTAATTTTATGTTATGTTAGGCCCGGTTCAGACGCCGTACTTTTCATGAGCCGAACCTAATACATTGAATTAAGCACATGAAAAGTTCGGCGTCTGAATCAATTAGGAACGCCTGTTTCAATTTGGAACGGCTCACCCGTTCTTTTCGCCTAGCCCGGCCGGGAATTTCGCCTTTGGATCGACTTTGGAACGCCTTTGATTCAGACGCCGAACTTTTCATGTACCGAACCTAATGCATAAATTCTTATAACGTATTTTGTAAGCAGTTTGACCAAAATGCGCATTTTTCGCCTTCTGAATTTAGTTCGGCTGGAATTAAGATCGGCGTCTGAATCAATTTAGCCGGACTAAATAATTTGGGTCGGCCTTAATTCGAATTAGGTTCGGCTCATGAAAAGTTCGGCGTCTGAACCGGGCCTTGTGATGTGATGTGATGTGAGGTGAGGTGAGGTGAGGTGAGGTGAGGTGAGGTGAGGTGTAAGTAATGTAATGTAATGTAATTTTATGTTTTGTTATGTTATGTTATGTTATGTTATGAAATGAAATGAAATGAAATGAAATGAAATGAAATGAAATGATATGATATGTTATGTTATGTTATGTTTATATGTTATGTTATGTTATGTTTATGTGATGTTATGTTACACTTATTTTGTACAGAAAGTCATTTGTGGCTATTTTTCTGTGAAGGAATTTAAATTGGGATGCTCTAAGCTTTGACTCTCTTGTACACTGAAGATAAATGATCGGCAGTGCGTATTTTCCCAGTTTACTATTATACTAAGATTACAATGTATGTCTCTGTCTTCCAACCACTTTCCCTGACTTCTTGGTGGTATAGAAGCTTTTTCGTTTATTAGACATTCATAAATTTTCTTGGAAACTTTGGTGTGAGACAGAAGGGTATCAGCTGGATCCTTTGGAGTTGGGTCATGATAAGCTGTGTACTTTCTTGTAATGTGCTACAGCAGATATCACTTTGTGATATTCGAGATAGTTGGTTTTGATGCTATATTTATCTATGCAGGCGTTATAGCTTACAAAATTCTGGTCATTATCTAACAGATCTCTAATCTCCTTTATCCCCGCTCTCAACCATGATCTGTAGAAGAATGGACGATTTTCAATTCTAATGTGAGAGTCGTACCATATATATGTCGAGGCAAAATCGAGGTTATCGTCTTTGTAATTAAATTTTGTCCAATACTGTATGACTTCTTTTAAGAAAGGGTCCTTGACGTTGAGCAGTGTAGAATCTTGATGTTTCAAATTGCTTCGGAACAATAGTTTTCCTCCGTACTCCCCTAAGTAATGGTCAAAAAAAAGTTTCCACTTCCCTTTATTTTCTTCATTTAGATACCCTTAGCTCCATTTCATTTTCAAGGATTCATTAAAGCTTTGAATATCTAACATCTTAAGTCCTCCTTTCGCGTAATTATTTATCATTGTCGTCCTTTTGATTAATTTTTTATCGCCGTTATAACCGTCCCACAGGAAATCGTACAATATAGAGTTGATTGTCTTGAGTATGTCAGGAGGTATAGGAAGAGATGACAATATGTAGACGATTTGTGATACGGCTAGAGTTTTATGATTGTAATTTTACCCAAGAGGGTCAGTCTTCTAGCCGACCAGTTATCTAAGATACTCCTTATTTTCTCAATTTTCTCAAGAAAGTTAGAATTTAGAGACCTATCTTCCAAAGACTACACAATAATCTAGAAGCATGTGAGATCCTCCCAATCATCCATGTACTAAGTGTCACTAATGTTAATATCTATTTTCACACCTTTTGAGAATTGAGCAATCAGTTCACTTGGTATTTGTATGTTTGACCAGAATATTTTCTGCCATTCACCTGCATGTGAAAATTCCCAAGCTTCATCCAGCCATGGCACTAAAAATAATTAAAGGCTCTTATGAAAAGCCTTTTTAACACAACATGTAATAGGCATTAGAAAAGAGAAAAGAGAAATTCGGGTGCATGAAAACCAGAGGGGCTAAATAACATTTTTGCACACTATACTTCCTCCTTCCCTTTTTGAATGATTACCACACAGGTTGACACTATTAAGGGTGATGTATTATACAAAAACTGGTAAACCATCCATTTACCAATCTGGCTCACAGATAATATTATTATGAGGATAGCATCCTACAGTGTAAGCCAACAGCTGTCCACAAACTTTGATATTAGCAAGCTTAGAATGCTCGAGAAAATATCCTGGATGTCATAAATAGCAACTGAAGTTTGAAGTTTCACTTGACGGAATGGCACAACGATTTTGACTGCTTTTGGTTTTTAACTATTCACAATGTTGCTGAGTTTAGCCTTGAAAGAAAGAAATGATTTTAAAACTTCTGGGATCACCATATTTTACATCTGGGATATCCATCAATACATTTTGCTTGATAACTCACTTTTATCAGTAGTGAGTCCCTACATACTAAGAAAAAGGTCCTCACCCCAGATGTTATGTAACCAAACAACTTATAAAATTGAGTCACGGATTTCAATCTGAAGGTTTTTTCTAGGTTAATTCAAGGAGCTCTTTTTTCATTAACATTGTTTCATATTCTCATTTTGTTGCTTCGGTATTATCGTAAATATTTATTAATTTTATGATCAATTCAATAATTTAAACTGTAAACCTTTCACACACTCAGCCAGATCAGGGTTGCTGTCCTCTTCATTTGTATTCACGGTCAAATCAAAGCCTGCTACACCAATTCTCTTCTCATCTTTAACTAGAAGACTGTCAATATTATGAGCAATTTCCCATGTCATAAAACCAGCACTGTTAAAAAAAACAAGATCGACGAGCATGTTCATACAGGGTGCCATGAAATATTTAAAACTGAAATATTATATTCTTAGTTTTCTACCTTAAAGAAGGAAATTGAAAATTCCAATGGATCAGAGGCAAAGGACTGACTCAAATCACCCAAAATGAGACACAAGAAATTAACCTCAGGTATGTATAAGCTTAGGAAAAGCTAAACAGGCTTCTTTATTAGTCAAGCTGTCTTTTTTGCTCAACTGCGCCTTCAAATTAAATTAACCCATGTCTTTTTTTTCCAGAGCAATTTGAGCTGGTGCTGAGATATTTTTCAACCAGTGAAAGTAGCTGGCAGCCCACAGCTCTTAGAGACATCCCTGCTAGTATTTTTTTACTAGTACAGTGTACTGCATCAATAATCTGATGCCAGTCTTCCTTTGTCATGATGGTTTTGAACAAATAGTGAGTGTCGGAGGTGGACATGGTATCAGAGCTACAGGTGTATAACTTATTTTTCTCACTTGAAAGGTTTAAAGGTTCAGCTAAGTCATCACAGACATTGGTAAAAAAAGTTGGTTTGAATTTGATGCATTTTGCACCTTTAACAAATAATATTGGGCACAGTAGGCAGGGTATTTTCAGGAAGACTCCGTCGTCTACTTATTCACTGCAGCAATATGTTATTCTGTTGGCATGTCAATTCAAATGTGCTCTTAAACGTACTAGATTTTTTTCACAACGTGCAAAATGCTAGTCTTCAGTATCAACTTTTTCCCGACAGCATGTCTGACCACAGTTCAGATTTTATTGGACATAAGCCAATTTTAGTCAGATGTTGGTTAATGAGCAACCATTATTTCCAGCTCTGGGTGTAGTAGAAAGTAAACTCTTCGAAAATGAAATAAATTGTTCATTTAACCTGTTTAGAAAACATAGGTTTTGTTAGGGCAAAAGGAGACTTATTTGGACACAGATGCACAAGAGGACAAAAGGATAGGAGGTACACGTAATAATGTTCCCACTGTGTGCTATATAAAAACTAACCAAAAACAATTACCAGCACCTGCCTCGGGGGCTATACTTTATTAAACAGATAATTCTCAAGGAATGTTTTTTCAACCTCTTTACTGAATTTGGACTGTTGCAATTGGCACCAATGGAAAATCTATACAGGAGCATGAAATAACCACCAACTACAATTATGCATTTCCAGTGAGTTCTGAAAACAATTTACCCACCCTGCAAGAATGGATGCACAAAGCTGAAGAGGACCTTAGAGAGAAAAAAGCCATACCATTACTATAACAAAATTAATTGAAAAACAGATAGTTACGTTTTGACAGACAGTTGCTAAGGCCATCCCCTTTTTTGTTTTTCATTTAGCATTGAATGGGTTTCCTGAAATTGCGTCAGTCAGTCAGATTGAAAACAAAAAAAACCTTTAAAAAAAATTCACAAGAAGTCTTGGAATAGGAGGCCCTGGTACCCCAGGATGACGTTAAAAGTTAACATTTACATATTTCGATTAACAAAATGCACAATATACTGTAAAAAATGTTCCTGTTTTTGTTCCTGTTTTTCTCTACACTGTTACTATGTTCATTTTTCAAATAAAAATAATTATTTCAAGTGAAAAATGGTTTAACTGCATCGTTACTTCTTTTTTTTCTTTTTAAATGCCAAAAATTTGGGTCAGTTGGATGATGCTAAACAGAGAAAAAAATAGAGGATGGCCTAATACAGCCTGTGGATTATAATAATATAAATGTGGGATTATGAAATTTCTTTTCTTATTGAAAATTACATGTACTTACCCAAAATAGACAAATGGCTCAAATCTTGTCTGTACACCAGCCCAATATACATACTTTTTGTACTTTTAAAAACCTCCCCCCCCCCCCCCCCTCCCCGACTACTTAACATCAAAGTTCCATAGTTTTCATCATTCTAAGCTTGGAGGACCCATCACAGAAGTTCACATTTAAACACGATACAAACAAGACCTGTTAGGCTGCCAAAATTCTGCCACGCCAAGGTTGAAGGTCATGATTTAAAATTGTTTCTGGTCAGTACATGTGTATTAGCTCAGTTTTTAGGATGACTTTCACAACCCAAGGCGAAAGTTAATAACAGTGCCAATACAATCTCTCTCTTCAATCTTTAAGAATTCAATTCTTTCCTTTAAGACTCAAAAAATTTTATACCAGCAGTCTCTAAACACTCTAACACAAATTAGAGTATGTAAACATGGTTGTGACGTAAAGATGTTTTGTTTTTTGCGCGCTAATCAGGAAACACGAATTTGAAAAAGTTTTTTAGTTCAAAACTTGACAAGTTTACTTTATTTACCCATTCCTTAGTCGGCTGAAACTTAGCTCAATTGTTAGGATTGATGACTTTCACAACCCAAGGAAAAAGCTAATGACAGTGCCCATACAATCTCCACTCAGCAGACATTAAAGCTTCGATCTTTAAGAATTCAATTCTTTCATTAGACTCAAAAAAATTTATACCGGCAGTCTCTAAACACTCTAACACAAAGGCCACCAAAATAACTAAATGCTATTCCGATGGTGGCTGTTGTGTAAAAGTTTGAACATATTTCTAAGAAAGGATAAAACTTAAAGCCAAATTTTACCAGTTACACTATAATCAATCTTACAAAAAGGTATGGAATTGTTACACGTAACTTTGTCTGCAGTGAATCTAAGTCCCACTCTGAAGACTACATGAATCAAATTAAAGAGCACGCAGATAAAAAATACCTCTCCATGACATAATGTAGTCAAATCATCGTTTCTTCGAGGTCCTTTTGCCCAGTGAAAGAAGTAATAAACCGACACAAACGCCTAAATTGCAGAACTCGCCATTCAAACTTCGCATCAAAACAAACAGGCGTTGCTCGTAGCGAGCCGCCACTTTGTCCCAGTCCTCGGTCCCTCCTGTCACGCTACTCTCCCGAACTCACAACGTCATTGTTTATTTTTGACATTTTTGTTTTAGAAAAAAGGAAGAAATACAACTAAAAGTAATTTCATATGCATATTTTGATAGATAGACAACGAAAGTTGATTTAAACAAAAATCAATCAAGAACTTCCGGACAGGAAGTTCTTTTGTAGCCTAGTTCCAGATCTCTTGCTGCTTGGAAGAGCAGGTGTTGGACGACAAAATGGCGGAAAACGCGCTTACAAAAGCCGTTGACAAAAAATACCCCGGTTTCACTTACGAAAAAGAAGGAGAGTGGAAAGGATCTTTCTGCTTTATCCATGCTTCAGATACACAATTTGGCCTTATAGATTCGTGGAATGGTGTTCCACTTGAAGAGCAAAACTGGGAAAAAGAAATCGTCCTTACGCGCAAAGCGATCGCTGCTGCAAACAAGCTGTCACCAAAACCTAGGTTCTTTGTTGTTTGCGGCGATCTCGTGAACGCTTTTCCCTGGGAAAAATTCAACGATCCACAAGTTGCAGATTTTAAGAAGATCTTCAATGAGCTCGACCCAAATATCCCCCTGATCTGTGTTTGTGGGAACCACGACGTTGGCGATTCACCAACACAAACATCTCTGCAAAAGTACAGGAGCAATTTTGGGGATGACTTTTACTCCTTTTGGGTTGGAGGTAAACTTTTTTACATTTGATTAGGAAAGGTACAATTTACAATGAAATGTTAACAAATTAATTTTACCTGCACTTCTTCCGCAAGGAGGGGACAAGCAATATATTTTCGTCAATTAGAGGTTGTACTCACTCTATCATGGTCAATTGCATTTCACAACCTTTTTTTATTCATTTCAACGTTCTTTTGACAGGGCAATGGAATTTTAATTTTCTTTCCCGGAGAATGCTAAATCCGTCGTGTTTTGAAGAACATCTGGGTTCTTTCCTTAACATTTTTGTAGTCTTCTTTTTTCTTTTAAGCTTAAGTGTAAGAAATGTTTTATAATAATAATGCCAGTTGCTGGTTGTTGGTTCTTTTTGTTTTCGTTCGCTTTGTCAGCTTATTAACGTTGCGTTTTCGTGAAGCTTAACATGCCAAGATTTTGTTGCCTACTTCTATTTCTGCTAGCCCAGTTTGTTGATGATTGCTTATTTTTCAAAGGGGTTGATAAATTTTTGGAAAAAAGAATATAAACAATTTCGAGTGTTTTAACCAGGTTTTTTTAAGTGTGATCCTCAATACATTTCGTGCTGATGGGAGTTCCCCTAATATTAAGGAAAAGCCGGAAGTTTTAAGCTTTCCTGTTCTTAAATACCAGGTGGAATCTGGAGTGAAAATATTTGCCTTGCATGTACAGTATTGTATGTGCTACAGGTATAATACAAATATGTTCTAAAGCATTTCGTAACATTTTCAGTCAATTCAAAATTATTTTAATCTAGAATTTCAGATGGGATTGATTGCCGGCATATCTTTCTCAGTCCTTCCTACCCCCCCCTCCTCCCCCCAAATTTTTGGTAAATGTAAATGCCTTTGGTGAAGCACACCTGTATTATGATTAGTATGACTTGCCCTAGTCTAGCGGCTATAAATATCATTTTACACTATAAATGTTAATAATAAAAATTAATTGATGGAAAATGTTTTAACATTGTTAAATTAATGGAATGCTCTCTAGGCTGTATACTGTATGACAAAATACAGAAAAACAAAACAAAACAACAAAGAATGTAAATCAGAAAAATAATCCTCTCTTAAAACCTGTCCCACCAACTACAAGAGCTTTTTATTATTATTGTTTTTAGCTTTTAATCAAGAACCTTTGAGGGGGGAGACAGGACTACATGTAAGCAGAGAGAGGGTCTTATTCAGTTTAGCAAAATTAAATGCAACTATCAAGAAATGAGAAAGGATCAGAGTGGAGTTACAGTACTCTAATTTATTCCTGTTTTGGATGGGTGGGAAATATGACTGTTTGACATCAGGATTTGAGTGATATTATTCAAATTTTATAAAATCACTAAGATACCACACGCACTCTGATTGGCCGAGAAGAGTGTTTGCATGAGAGTATGTAAAAAAGGTTTTGACGTCAAGATGTTTTGCTTTTTCCATGCTTATCACACAAGCACAAATTTGAAAAAGGTTTTTGAGTTTAAAACTCAACAAGTTTACTTTATTTCCCCATTCCTTTGTCGGCTGAAACTTGAAAAATCTCTACAAACAAGCTGTGTCAATTTTTTTTTCACTTAAGCTGACATTTTAATCAAGCAAAATCCGTATTTTGGAAAGCATCTTGTTGCAAAACAATAACTGATTACGCGTGTAAGACTTTGTGTACAAGACTTTGCGACTGGTAAAAATTTCTCTTTTAATCAGTGCCATAACAAAGAATTTTGCCTTTTTTCCCGGGAAAGTTATTTTATAAAAGCGGTAGAAAACTTTTTTTTCCGTGTTTGCATAGCCTGAAATAAACACTCCAGGGGTTGGGAGAATTCTCAACAGTTATGCAAACCCTCAACTTCATCTCAGGTTTGCAAAACTGTCTTGAATTCTCCCACCCTCTCGTGTTTATATCAGGCTACCATATTTCCTCAAATAATAGCCGTCCCTTGATTAATTGCCTCCTTCGAATAATCGCCCTCCTTTGACGGAAATATTTGAAATGGTCACCTCCCTCAAATAATCGCCCCTTTTGCCATATCTTCTCTTCCTTTTATGACCTGCTTGTCAAGTTGAAGCAGTGCAATGTAATCCAGCAAGATCAGTGACGATCAAGCTCTGAAAATTAATCAAGGAACTAAATTTGGAATACTGTCTTGAAAAGACCATGTTCAATTTATTTGATGAGATTATTTTTTTGATTTAATGGGAAAATAAAAATATATAATATATATTTAAAGGGCACGACTTCCAGTGAGCAATATTTGAAATAATCACCTCCCTCGAATGATCGCCTTCCCTCGAATAATCGCCTCCTTTTTGGGCGAAAAAAGAAATAATCACCCCCGGCTATTATTTGAGGAAATACCGTATGTAAACACGTAAAACGCTTTCTATTGCTTTAATAATTACAGTGTATCACTATGGGGACAGCTCATATTACAGGGCTGTCACTAAGAGCCCGATGGGCAGGGATTTTCCCCAGCTACTATGAGTGTGAACCCCAGCTATTCTTATAGGAAACAAAAGGGAAATGGAACCAAAAGAACTTCCTAGCATGTACAATTCTCCTACTGCCAATTGCATAAACTGGGCAACTTGAAATTTTAGCGAAAATCCGGTATTATTTTTAAAAACACAAATTTTTATTTTTTGGTTTGACTGTAAAACTTTAAGTGACTGTAGAGGAAGGGGCCTGGGGGCAGGCGCTTAATTAATTCTCTTGTGGTTGGGATGTGAATGAAATAATATTTAATGAAGTATATTGAATCTTTTCTTCAAAATTTCACTAAAACCCATCAGTACCTTGAATGCTATTTAGGAATAGACCGATCTAGCCTGATAGTCTTGATTAATGGTGGAATGATTTTTTTATTGGACTGGTCTGGCCAGCTAACAAATGGTAAGGATTGTTGGTAACCCAGATGAATTTTTCTCTTTGTTCATCTCTGGAGTTTACATTGTATAGCAAGAAAAATTACTCATCTGACAAATAGTATTATTAAATCTAAACTCAATAATCCATATTCTCCAAGTATTAGTTCATCCACTGTGAATACCAATTTTTTTTTGGTTCACTCATTCACACTACATCATAATTATTGTTTTTCACAGGTGTTTTCTTTCTTGTACTTAATAGTCAGTTTTATAAAGATGCCAGCCAGGTGATGGAACACAAGCAGGAACAAGATCAATGGTTAGATGAACAGCTTTTGTTTGCATCAAGCTGCAGAGCAAAGCACGTTGTCATTTTTCAACACATTCCTTGGTTCTATGCCAACCGAGATGAAAATGATGATTACTTCAATATTGAGACAAATGTGCGTAAAGAGATGCTTTCAAAGATAAAGAGTGCTGGTATTAAGTATGTCTTCGCTGGTCATTATCACAGAAATGCTGGAGGTTTTGACGAAGGTTTGGAAATGGTTGTCACAAGCGCTGTCGGCCAGCAAATTAACAATGATAAAGACTCAGGGATGAGGATTGTCTGTGTCACGACAGATAAAATAACTCATGAATATTATGAGCTGGACAGTGTTCCCACCAGTGTAACTTTGTGAAACAAAAAAAAAAGACAATGCTGCGTGTGGAGAAGGATTTTGATAACGTCTGTGGAGCAAGTGACTAGATCTGGAACGACTTATCATCCTTTTACATGGTAATCACCATGGACACAACCTGCACAATAACTGAAGGTCCACTGTACAGGTAGTTTTCCTGTCACCAGGAGCAGCTTTTATAGTTCAGAAAACATCTTGATGTTGTCCAGTTCATATTAATAACATATGCATAAAATGTGCACAAGATTGAATTTAATACAAAATAATTTATAGCAGTTGATAAACATCATAGTCATCTGTAGTCTGGTATACTAAATATATTGCTTGATGGTACATGGTACATCTGTATAAAGTTCCAGTGATAAATTTTTTGTTGGTATCAAAAATTAGGCTGCAATCACTAGTGGCTGTTTTTCGTTCTCATACATGTAACAGGTGATGGCCATGTACGCTGTAGCCAGGTATACTTAAATGTAGTATTCTAACTTAGATTTATTGGGTTATTTATTTACTTTGATTTGAGAAAAAAAAATTATAATTATGTACAGCATAGATGTTGTCACTGCCATGGCTAAAGGGCAGGCTTACTCTCAATAAATTAGAATGACTTTAATCACAACCAAGTTCTTGTTATACAAGAGTTTGTGATTTCAAAATGTTTTTTTTTTTACAACAATATTTTTGAAATTATTATTTACTAACTAAAATAATTTGCTATTGTTTCACTTTTCATCAGCATAACATTACATACCTGTTTTTTTTATGACATTATATTATTTTATGTGCTTGATGCTTAATGGGCCATAATCTTAAATACATGAAATCAGCTTTGATTTTGCCACGTTATTTATTTCTATTATTTTTGCATGAATTCCCTCATATCTTGGGACAGTCTAATCAGAGATGTCCTCAAGTTGTTACCTTGATATTGTCATTATATTATTGACAGAGTATATTGGATTTAGGGTACAGATTTAATTTATACAGGCATAAATTAATGATCCTGGAAAGTGGACTTATTAAATGTCACTGTTTTTTCAGCATACTGTGTAACAAATTTTACAATAAATGACTGTAGTCAGCAATCTTTTTCAATAAATTATAATGGTTGTATAATTATACCATTGCATACATGTAGTTAGTACATGTACATGTATATTTTGTGGTTATGGATTGTGTATTATTGATGAAATTGTATGCAGGAATGGAAATGTGTACATCTGATATATCTTCAACAAAACGTTCTGCGCAATAATACAATGTGTTGTAAAAATCTAGGCAGAAGCCTGTCCTACAATTTTTTTTCATTGCTACTATTTGCATAGTTCGAAAACCAACCATTCTTATCTATACGCAGTTTTACTGACCTCATAAATTGTTGTTTTTAGTTAATAATAATGATAATAATAATGGAATTTATATAGCGCTTATACATCACTGTTCTAAGCGCTTTACAATGAAAAAAGGACATAAGAATATCATTAATCACAAGCTTACATATAACCCTACTGTACATATTGGGAAATTTATAGCATACATATCTTAAAAAGGAAAGAAAACAAAAACAAATATGATGAAACTAAATGTCATTATACCTTTTTAAAAAGAAACGTTTTCAACTTAGATTTAAAAAGATTAAGTTACCTTCGTTGCTTTGTTTTGTTTCTGTTGTTATCATTATTCAGCTTTTGTAGAAATTAAGTTGAAAATTTATCATAACAATTTTTTCTTTTTTTCAGTTTGTTTGCTTGTTTTTTGGCCTAAAGGATTTTACAGCTGAGGGAAAGTGGACCTCAACAAAATTATTCCTAGTTTCATTTTAAAATATAAAAGCAAATACACAGCACTCATGCCATAATTGACTCATGGAGTAATGGCAAATGCTCCTTGCCTTGTTTCACTAGCAAACGCAAGGAAATGTGCCAGAAAAGATCTCACATTCCACAAGAAGTCATTGACGGCTTTGTATAAAAAAATGTGCGCTGTGCATTATTTGAATATTATACACTTAGGATTCATTGGCAAATTTTGTAGTATATTTCTCATACATTGTAATTTACCTCATCCTCAAGACGCGCCTTTTACTCCCAACCCGACTGACTGCCCCTGGGTCTCCGAGGATGAATTTACCTGTAACAAAGGTTGTTTCCAACAACTTATAGTATAACATTATGAAATACACCCAATCAAAGTCTCCAATCACACCTGAAAGGCTGGCAAAGATCTCAGCAAGTACTCACTGCATGCAGTTTCCATTTCACTCTACTAACTTTTCAATCTGTCAACAAAATCAGCAAAGAAATAGATTGGTAAACGACCTACTGAAAGAATTGATTTTTTCTATCTGATTTTTTCTGTTTATTGAGAGCAATATGTAGAAATATGAACACATGTACTGGGTAAAACCCTGGTTAGTCATATAGATCTGTCAGGAGTAGAGGCTCCATGTTAACAATGATTTTTTTGTGCTATTATTACTGCAATTCTAGAACCTTGGAGAAAAGTGTCTCCTTTGAGTCCACTCCTGCAGAAACCGCTTATAGAAACTGGGAAATTATTCAACATAAGATCACCTCAAAATTGCCGCTAAAATTGCAGCAAAGATAATTGCCAAAAAATCACTTCGTACATGGACCTCATTAGTCAGCCTTTATGATGTCTGGTTCTTGTAACATTCAATTCGCAATTTGATTATTCTAATAACTATTACAATAATTATTATAGTATTTAATTAGGAATGTTATTAGTGATATTTTGGTAGCTGTCTTTAAAACACAGATTTGAGCAGATTAAGTATAAATAAACTTTTTGAACTGCAATGGACTCTTGTTTTCTCTGCAAGGCCATACAATCAACATAGTATTATTGTGTTCAGCATGTGAACGAACTCTGTGAAAAGGCACCTTTCTGCGGTGGTCACTTACAGATGGTTCAACCCCCTTTGACTGTAAAACTGTACTAAGCCAGACTTGTTCCCTGTTGCTTCTAAGACAAAGTTGATAAGAATGAATTACAGCAAGGGAACTCTGAACAAAATCGGGTAGTGATGTAGCCTTCCATGCAGGCTTTCTTAAGGGCTTTGTCACACGTTCCTTTTTCACTATAATAAAACAATGCTGGTAGTGCTGTCCCTAACCCCTCTGTCCTTCCCAGGGTTTTATTGCTTTCAGTAACTAAAAGAGAGTGAGAATTAATGAGTCTGTTACCAGAAAGGCACCTCTGTCTCTGAATAACCACGACTACAGTGACAACTTGTCAAATTATCTATCAGATCATTATGGCGATTATGGGGATTGAACTCTTTTCTCATGTAAAAACTTTCTTTTGTTTCAAGAAATTGCATATCTGTGGAACATGTCAGTGAAAATGATTTGTTCTTAACTGCTTGCAAGAGACTTTGCAGGTCATTTGGTCGAGCACTGAAAAACCTAGTCCAGAGGATGCAAGTTACTGTCAAACTCATTAAACCCTGAACACCTGAAAAATTTCAGGAATGTTGATTGTGTACTGGCCAATCACAATAAAGTTTAGGATACGCTAGCAAACCTTAAAAACACAAACTAATTACCATTGCTGTTTGCGGTTTAGTTATCTCACACAATTGCTTTATTTCTTGTAAGACAATAACATTCCATAAATATTTCTGGTCAGTGTTCACAGTTTTGTGAGTTTCAAGGTAAAATCTCACTAAGGTCAAAAAAAATAATAGTAATACAGTCAAATCCTGTTAATGTGAAAACTAAGGTGGCCATAAAAAGTGTGCATATTAACAGGGTGTCTGTATTAAACGGGTTGAATTAAGCAAAAATGTAAGGGCTAATCCCCAGGGGCAATAATGAGGTATCCATATTAAGCGGCCGTCCATGAAGCAGGGTTTGACTGTATTTCTCTTTTCCTGCATGAGTGGTGATGCTTACCTACAAAAAACACTCTCGTAGTTGTAATGCAGTAGGTTGCTCCTTTCTAGACTTTTCCTTACTTCCTTTTATGCAACTGCAAGATCAAGCTCCCTTAAGGACAAGACAACACTCCCATGCCAAGGCAAAGATTGATAGTGTTCTATCCACCAGTTTTTACAAGCCCAGCTTATAAGCCAGCTAGTCATCTACTTAGTACATTAGCAGGTCTACTACTTTTGTACTTGACCAGCCTTGACAGACATGAGCATATCCTTGTGGAATGGATTTCGACTTATTACATGTAAGTGAATACATTTTATAGTCTCTGCCGCTGTTTATGGACAGCCACATACCCCCCCCCCCCCCCAAAAAAAGGGTTTCTTTGTATGGCGTGACAAAATTGCATCTCACTAACTGCAGATTTAAAATATGGATTGATATCATTGTTAAAACACTAGTAAATCCTGTCCTTTTATTAGAATTTTGATCATCTTAAATAATAATTTAATCTCAAATAATAATTAATAATAATATTATTAACTCTTCAGTTTTCTTAATGTGAATACCACATAACATACATTGAGGTAATTTTTTCAAAGACATGATGTCAAAGTTCAATGGCAATACTGAAATTGCCTTCATAAAAAGGACATAGTAATACATGTAAATTGTAAACATCCTGTATGACTTGTTTAAGGAAACTACGTTTACAACACAACTGTGCAAAACAACGCACAATTTACCAAGCATTAAATTGAATGAGAGAAATAGTAAAACCAAAAAATTACATGTATATTCTACCAACAAGTTCAAACAATAAGGAGTTTCTAGCAATCATGACCATGATGGCAGGTAACAATACCACAAAGTAATGTAATCTTATTACATAAGAATGGCCAGCAAAACAAGCTTTTACACAAGCGTACATATTCTGGTTCATTCTGCTAAGGGTGCTCTCCATTAACAATCATGATGTCTCACAGTAAATTTGAAACTCTTCCATACAGAGTTAGTTTAAATAAATACAATATAAATAATAGCTAAATGACTGCCTCTTAAGAAACAGTCAGTTAAGTTCAAGTAACAAAGTAGCATTAACATCAAAGAAATTTCCATACTGGATGATTTCCACCAAAATTATGTGTAAAGCATGCCAACAGCAAAACTCTTAATACTAATATTGTTATTATTCTACTATTGATGAAAACACTAAAGGCTGGGGATTTCCCCGGCCTTTTATTGACATGGACCCCACCTACATTCATAAGAACATGGTTCATACACATCATTTTATACTACTTTCCACAACAACACTTTGCAAAAAATGACTTGCAATTATTGCATCTGAGGTACAGAATAGAAAGAAAAAAAGAAAAAGAAATGAAATATTGTTTACGTACACGTTACCCATGAGTTCTACAGGTTCTTACATCGATGATGGGCCAAATTTTCCTCAGTAAAATAGTCTTGTTTTACAGAAAATCGTGGCTGGCGTAGACAAGGTAGTGAATTTCAAGGACTCTTAATGGCGTAATAAAGAAATCAAGTACTTTTCAAGGACCTTAACTGAATTCAAGGACTTTTCAACATGAATGCTTAATTTCAAGAACTTTCAAGACTGTACAAACCATGACGAAACCAAAGGAAAATAGAACCAAATGGACTTCCTAGATGTGATCCCACCTTCTAATGGCTTACCACCAGCAACTTGAAATCTTATTGACAGCCCTGAGAATACATTGTACTGTACATACTGCATAACGATAATAGTTTTTATAATAAGTTTTTCTCTTACAAGGTTTAACGCAAAGCTTAGAAAACTGTGCACGGTAGAAATACTTCTGGAATGTTACAGGTGTAACGAGTTGCAAGGAAAAGGCCAATTGGACATTTGAGTGGAGTGAGTGAGTCACTCCTGGCAACCATCCACTGAAACCATTCTCTAGATAAAGAACTCCTAAAATGAGTTTTTTTGCCACATTTTTGGTATCGCAAGTATGGTTACTTCAGCTATACAAGCAATCGTTACTGCTACATGCTTGAAAACGTTCATTTGAGGAGGTGTTTGAGTAAGCAACCTCAACTGCTGCAGTGTCTCATGCTCTCTTGCAACAGTGTAACAAAATTACCAATCAATTTGTAATAATATTCCGCCCTAGTGTGACGGGCTGTTATATGTGTAGGTTAAAGTCAGAGCCAATTACACCAAGTTCAGGCCAGGGTTTAGATCACTTAAAGAGTGTTCACTCAAATGCTGATTAATCGAGAAAATGCAGCAGAGAGTTTATCATAAAGCACCATTTACAATAATAGCAATCAAACGTCTTTATAAATATCTTAAATCAATATTTCATATCATTGCTTTTAGCAACACACTGTGCAAAACAACGGGTACGCATTGAAGCAAAAGGTTTTTGACTGTATGCACTACTTCAAAACATGCAATGAATCTGTCACTTTGCAAAGCATACGATCATCCGTAAAGAAGGCAGTTGAAAACAAGTAAATTCAAGACCTCAGTCATGCTGTGAATACACGTTTACACATAGGTCATTGAACTTGTGGTGCTGGTATCTTGGCTGTTTGAAGCAGGACTGTCCTCGATGGCTGAATTTGACAGCTTTACACTTCTCTGTCTCCGTGGCATTTTTCTCTTAATAGAATCTGTGAATTTCTTTAAGGAACCACGGCTACGAATCTTCCCTGTTGTGGTTGCGTACTTTCGGTCGTTCCTCTGAAACTGCCCGACATTCACCAAATGAGAATCGACCTCTCCAAAGGACTTGCTTCGTCGCACTAACTTTTTCTCCGGCTTGTAGTAAAACGCCTGATACTCCAAAGCATCGTTGACTACTCTATGGGCGGCCTTGTGACCGAAATGACCGTGAAATCTGTACGAAAAACTCCCTCCATCTTTTCTTTCCTCAGAGTAAACAACAACATATAATTTCCTGTTCTGATCAACCAATGTGATAATCTCGTGCCAAGGGAAGTTTTCAATCGTATTTCCGGAGATTCCAAAGTTGTCTACAGCGAGGACAAGAAGTCCCGTGTTGCAAATAGCTAACAGAACTGCGTTCCCGTTGTTATCCGTTGCCCCATGGTGTAACGACATACCGTAGAAGGGAAGACTTTTGGCGATGTCCAAAAAACCCAGTTTCGCTTCGCAAGTAGTCAGTCCCTTGTGCGAACGATGCAAAGTATGAACCATAGTTTCATATTTATCTTCGCTTATTTCATAGTCCGAGTTTATCCCATTAGGCTGGGCGAAAAATGATCCCAATAAGTCCTCTAAATATCCACGTTTGTGAATCTTGGGTTTAAAATCACCCAGAATAGCCTGGGCAAAGAAGCCATCCAAGATAGCGTGTTCATTGACGGAGGTGACAAATTTCCCTCGAATCAGGGAATCTTTGATTTGTAAAACCAAAAGGTCAAGAACTTCGTTGGGCACACTGCTTACATCAGACGGATAAAATTTGACTGCAAATTGAAAGGAGTAAGGTTTTTTACGCTGTGGTCTTACTTGTCTGTCGAAATCCAACCACGTTAGTTCTCCATCAACCCCGTCAACAAATTGCACACCGAAGTGGTTCCTCCCATTTGGCGGCAGCGACAGTTTTTCACAAACGCGGTCGAAAAGCTCTTGTCCTTTTGTTGACTTTCTCTCAAATGTCGCCACGAAAAGCGAATTGTCTAAAAGAACAACTTGACATTGAAGCTTACCCACTGATTGTCTTTTCTCTTCAAATTTAACCGATTTGGGTTTTGTAGTAAAAACGGTCGACGGCATGGTTATCGACGATTTGAAACCGAAACTCCGCGAAAAAAACTGTTTCGCAAAGACGTTCCAAAATTAACGTTGTGTTCCTTACAAGAATTCTACTTTCAAGAGTCTAGACGGCAAAGCTGCTCCCAACTAGTGCGTCTTGATTCAAAACTACATATCATCGAAGGGAAGATGTGTACTGTAGTGTTACTCCCAGGAGTTAATCCTTCAATCTTATTGGTTCACTTACAAAGACAGCTTTCGCGCGCGAATGTCGCGCACTTGCTCACACGGAAAAAGGAAACATGGCTGAAAAAATATCACTTTCATTATAATTTTATCATCTCAATGCGAAGAATGGTCTAGCATCTATTTAATACAGTGGAACCTGGTTAATACCGTCACTAATGGGCCAAAAAAATTGGCCGTATTAACGGGGTGGCCGTATTTCCGGGGAAGGCTCAATTTCATGACTTGAGGGCCGTAATGACAGGACAGGAATAGACCGTACGTCGCATTCACCGTACTGTTCTCATTAATAAACAACCGCAATGTAGCTATCGCGTACAGTAATTGAAAAAAACTTGTAAAATTTTCATTTAGTACGTGAAACTCTTTTAAAATTCGGCTATAAATCGCCACACGTGCATTTATAAGTGTACTGTAGTAAAAACAGTACGAGAATGAGCTTAGAGTACTATAGTCAATGAAACTGACATGTCACTGGCATTTTAATTTTCTAAATTTCGCACGAATGGCCATATTAACATGGTGAAATTATAAGGGATTCTACAGTTTCAAGGGATTTTAAAATGTGGCCGTTGGCCGTATTAACGGGTGACAAGAGCTCTCTTGCGGGTGATGTATGGCCGTTTCGCAGGGCCGAAACGAGGTGATGGGCTCCTGGGTGACCGTATTGTCGAGGTGTTCGTTCTACTGTAAACGGAAAACCCCTTCATCGATGTAACCTTACAATTTCTGGAGATGAAATTGTGAAGAAAATCAGCAAGAACATACATAGGAATAATCCTCTTTTGGCTCTTTTGAATACCGTGCGGTGTGGTAGGAATTTTTTTGGTCCGGACACTCCCATATCCCAGTGGAAAAATCAGTGGGGACTAGATTGGGGACGCAGAAGTTGGCCGATTGATGATTGCGTTTTGGAGGAAGTTCCGAACAGATTGCGGTTTGAGGACGGAGTGATTTTCTTGCCGGGAATTAATTTTGGCGCATTTCAGTAAAAGGCTCAGTTCAAATGAATTAAGAACATTTCTGTTTCCTTTGAAAGTACAGTGTACGTGCGTCAAATGTTCTGTACTTCACCTTGCCGTCTCGGTAGGTCTACAACGCGAAACTTCCTAATTTCAAGTTTAGACGGACCGAAGAAAACAATTTTCTTTTGTTGAACTTACAGACAGTCCTTAGAATTCAACTGGAGAAAAATTCGCCACTATTTGACAAATTGTACAAGGTTATTTGAATGTCATTCGAATCGCACACAGATCGTGGCGCGCACATACAATTTCTAAGTGTTTTCATATGACTGTAAACTAGCTAATATTAGAAGATCCAAATCACAAAAACTCGATCGTAATAAGTCAGTTTTAAATTATCAAAATTCTCACTTGACTCCGAGGCTGGCGAGAATAAAAGAAAAGAAATGAATTATTCGATTTCTTTTGTTTTATAGTCCCTCATCCTCGTAGCCAAGTTTGAATTTTAATAATTGAAGACGCCACTGTAGTCCTCCTGTAGTCATCTATCCCACAACAAGAGCCCACAACTATGAATTGACCCAATAAAAGGGTCTGTAATTAGCAAAATATGTAACTATGTCAGTTAATTGTATGTTTTACTGTCCAGCATCTGCTCGCACTTAGACGTGCCTATCTTTCCTGCTCGGGATTTCCCGCGTTGGTCCCGCACGAAAAAAATTATCTTTGTAATGGGGTGCATTTAATAAATCCTTTATTGACCACACTACTTCAAGATGGCTGGATATTGGCCTGGTCCCTTTTTTACTTTTTATCGACCTCGACTTCGACTCGGTCGTGATAAAATGCAGGATATTCGAAGGACCACTTAAAAACTCGAAAGGAACTTGGCCATATTGACCCTCCCACAATGAGGACAAAAGAGACACGCGCGGCTGCATCACAGGCTATAATTTACATTAGTACTTTGAATGTATATTGTACCTGTTTGATTGTAAATTAAAACAACAGTTTTACACATTCCATAGTCACTATACAACTGGCTATAGATTTAATAGTTGGCGCCCGCGAAACAAAAAATAAATAAATAGAAGTCAATATCCCAGTGGAACATTCGATACAACTTCACACATCTTCAGTTTTCTTCATCATTCTTCTTAAGGTTGTTATGTTGGACCGGTTAATGTTGAAAACTTATTGAAATCAACTTGACCTAATGCAATATCACTAAGGTGAGGTGTGATCAGGTCAATTATTCATACTTTATTCAACTTATGATAGTTTGCATAAAAATACAACAGATTGTTATCAACGTGAGGAAACATAGCAGCACACGGAAAAAGTTTCCCTTTCAGAGAAGTCAAGATGTCTTTCAAGTTTTTACGGGCTTCGTCAAGTGTGATTGAATGCCACGTTGTTCTTCTTGATAACTCACAATTCGTCACTATGTTTGACCAAGAAACGGTTGTGGGAGACGAGCTTTTCGAAAGAGTGTGCGAAAGACTTAAAGTCCCATCGTATGACAGGCAGTACTTTGGTTTACAGTACATTGATACCGAAGACGGAGATGTCAACTGGCTAAATCTGGATAAAGAAATCCGTCCATCCAGAAAATCGAATCCGTTGATGTACCAGTTTGCAGTGAAAGTATTTCCCAAAGACCCTCTTCACTTGGATCAGAACATGCAAAAACAGATTCTTTTGCAGTTGAAAGGGCTGATCAACAGAGGCAAGTTCAACCTGCCCGTAAGTAAACATGCGTCAATCGACGGCTTCTTCGCGCAAACCATGCTCGGCGATTTCATCCCCAAGCAACACAAGGCGGGTTATTTAGAGACTTTACTCGGAATATTCTATTGTCCTCCAACCGGTATAAACTCCGATGGAGACATCGACGAAGAAAAATATGAGCTTATGGTGCGAGATTTGCATAAATCTCACCGCGGGATGACCCGAGAGAAAGCTGTGTCGCATGCCCTTGATATCTCTAAAGAGTTACCCAACTATGGTGCCTGTGTGTACTATGGAGGGACTGATCTTGACAGCGGGGATGAGGTTGTTTTGTCCGTTTCTATTCAAGGAATACGCATCTGCCAGTTAAAGAACAAATTTCCTGAAGTCGGCGAAGTATGTCACCATTTCCAGTGGCGCGACGTTATCTCCATTCTTTGTGACGATGCAAAGTTGTACGTACACCTGGCAGAGGCAGCTAATGGTAACGAAGAGGACACGTCATGTCGCGCGTTCCGTTTCAAGAAAGGCTTGTACAGTCACAAGGTCGCGCATCGCTTTAAAAAAGACGCAGAAAATCACCAGAACTTTTTCTTTGAAGAGAACCCTGAACGAGCAAGGACCATGAGAAGCCTTTCCGTGGATGTGAAATCCTTGAAAGGGATTCGTAATCTGCGTTCTGGATCAGTAGGATCAGGCCGTCAGTTTCTTGCATCTAAAATGACTCTTCCTTTCAAGAGACAAACAACGAAGAAGTAATTTAAGGAAGTTGCTAATCGATATGATCGGTGTATTTGTAAGCACATGAACCATGAGCAAATCATTCTCAATAAGCTAGGCCAGATATAGTTACAAAGACAAAAAAAAGGACGATCTTTATACTGATTTGTTCCTTTGACTTTTTGAGCTTTTGGGAAACTTCATGTTGTTTTATTAGTTATTCCCAACATCCACTTTCAACGGCTATGTGTTGATATTATCCTGATGCTATCCGTTTCCGTCAATGGATCAACAACAAGGGTTCTGCAGATCCCGGTTACACTTAAGAGATATGTCAGATAAGTTTTTTATTTATGGCATCCCTGACTTGATTAAATAATTTTCGTATTTAATGTTCATTGAATTATTTGCACAAAATGGCCTGAAACTCAAAGACCATTCCTGATCGTGAGTAGTGCCATCCATGTTTGGCTCTACAACTTGTTTGCATAAACTAGTGCGGACGACTCCACCATAATTGCACCTGTGTGGACGGATACGGAATGTTCGAACGAGTTAGTGAAGCGGTTCTTAGAATAGTCAAAAAACAACTGTATGACCTGCAATCCTAGTAAACGTAAAGAACTTGCCTTTATGAAAAAAGGCATTGCACAGATCTTTGATAGAGTCGCTGGAATACCTCAGGTCAGGGATCTTGTTTTGCTGGGTGTTACTTTTCAGTCCGATACCAGTCCATTACACCATGTAAAAAATAAACTCACAAATGCAGACAAGTCTTCACGTACTCAGGACGCTTAGAAGAGAGGGGTACAATCAGAAAGAAATTGACTACCTATTCAATTCTATTCTATTCAATCTCATACGGGGGGGCTTGCGGTTTATAGAGCGGCTGAAGCTGAACTAACAACGATCCAGCGTTTTTTTGGATAGATGTAAGAAGGGTAGGTACAGCTCGCATAGCATTGATATCCACGATCTTTTAGAAAAACAAGATAAACAAATGAGCACTAAAGTTATAGGCTTAGAGGGTCACCCGCTTTATGACATGTTGCCAAAGGTTAAGAACACTAGGTACCACCTTAAACGAAAATCAACGGTGAAACCTAAAGTAAACACGACGCGTTTTACGTGTTCTTTTGTAAACCGCCTAATTTTTAAATACGAGTTAGTTTTTTAATTTAATTAGATTTTAATTGCCATTTCATGTACCCTAGCTTGCTTTTTACATTTAACAATTTTGTAACATGAGATATGTATGTTTATCTTATGAAATAAAGACCTGTTATTATTATTATTATTAAAATCATTATTATTGTTATTACGTTTTTCGAATACACATGAACAGTAACTTGACGACAATGGTTCAAGTCACAAAATTTGATGTGGTAAACTGACTTTTATGGATGATAAAAACTAATATAAACAAACAAGCTATCTTTTTACAGACTGCCGGAAAAAATGCCAGCACCGTGACTTTATTAAACATACTTCATGCGAGTGGTCTGACGAAGAACTTTCCCTCGCTCGCAGGGGCGTAACCAGGAGCACAACTTTTCAAATTTCCTTTCTCCCTCCGTTAAGTCCCAAATCTATTACCCCCTGATTAAAGGTTACGCTACAGCGTATAATCCAAAGCGTTTTATTGTCTATGAAATGACGTCAGAAAGTTGCAGATTTCGTGGTCGACTTTTTGGGCTTGTTTAACAATTAATGAATGAGGCTGAGTATCTTATGAAGAATTATGGAACTCGAGGAGGGTGTTATCCGTCGAGGCCGTGGGCCGAGGCGGATAACACCCTCCGAGATCTCCATAATTCTTCAAATGATACTAAAGCCGAATTCAATAATTGTTTTATTTTTCATTCAAAATAATTCCTAGTTTAAAAACATAGCTAAAACAAGCTTACCTCAGGGGCACCCAACGAGAATATAGTTCAAAACCACTTAAACATAGCATTGTTAAACGTATTTTAGTATTTAAACGGTAGATATAGGCATATTTTTATCCCCTAAAAATTTTTCATCTGTTCGGATTTCCTAGCTGAAAGTCGCGAAATCCGAAAATCATAGGGATCAAAACTTACCTTTTCGAAAATTTCAGCCAGAAAAAAGGCTCCCGAAAATTCTAGGTGAGCTTTTTAGGGTAAAAATCCGTTAAAAATGGGCAATTAGACCAAGTTTTAGATGTTCGAAAATCCTAGGAGAGGTAGGCAAGCAAGAAATTTTACAAAAAATGTTCCGAAAATTCTAGATCTCAAATCGTCTTCCGAACAGATATTTTCCGAAAATTGGCGTTGGGTGCCCCTGTTACCTGCATCGATAGTTTACGTTTAGGTTTGTCCAGCTCCGAAAATGTTCTCCAAATAGCAGATGTCGCCCTCCGAGTTGTCTTCTTGCTGTTTTTAATATGTTTTTAACCATTATTTCGCCTAGTTCCAGCTGTAGTTCTTACTCTTGATCTGAAACGAGTGGGCGCCATTTTAGTTTTTACAACGAAAACAACTCAATCTTGTCCCCAGGTCTTGTCGGTTAACGGTGCATTAACATGAGGAAGGCTGCATTTTTGACGTCATTTCCTCGTTAAACACAAAATTCTTCCAAATTTGGTCATCAGTAACTGGTTATGGTGAATTATGCCTGTGCTCTTAGCCAATCGGAATTGGGGAAATATTTTGAATAAATAATAATATAAATTATTGCTTTAGTATCTCAGACTTTTATTTACAAATGATTGATTTCTTGTTTGCCACATTGTCTTTGACTGACAAAAGCACTCTACGCTGATGTGATCTTTACCAGTTTATTCTATATTTTTTTTTTACTCTCGACTCACTTTCATTATCAGGTACGCACGTGCGTAGCGTACGTACAGGTAGCTACGCCCCTGGCTCGTCAGGAGCTGGTAATCGGCTCCTGCACATGTGCTCGCATGAATTGGAAAAATTTTTCACCTTTTCTCAGGGACAAATCTGACGATCCTGTATGTGCACTTATTATGGACATTTTCCTGTGCACCTGCAAGTGGGCTCGATTTTCGCGGGCTCATTTCCCGAACAGCGGCTGGTACTCGATCCTAACATGTAAGGCGAAGGGATATTAGTTCCCAGACCCTTGACCGTGTGACAAAAAGCAAAGAATAAATGCATGAAACCGAGATTTAAAAATGTAAATATCAAAACAGTTCCAAGCTATCCGGAAGATTCTTGATATGTTGGAAACTTTAGGGTTCTGGTGATCTTGTCTTTCCGTCCTTTTTTCTGCTCAGCATCAGAGCTCTTTCTCGGGTTCTTTTCGGGTTTCAAAGTCCGTTTATTGGTTTATTATATTGTAAGTATTGAGTTAGCCCGGAAATTTGGCTGATATTAGTAGTCAACCAAAATCTCCGAAAATAGCATATATATTTGACAAGTATTTTACTTTTGGCCCCTGGGGGGTGCTCCCTTATATAAGCTATATGGGTATGTGCCGCCCATCGGTTAGGGTTTTTGCGCCGTTTTGGTCTGAAAACGGGTGTACACTTCACCCATTTTGGTCTGGAATCGGGTATGGTTTTCAAGGGAACTACGGGAGTGTATGAACGTATTTATAGTTTCAATTCCAAATGAGTAAGAAAGAAAAAGAAATATGCGAATTCGAAACGAATGTGAGGAATTGTTTTTGTCTGCGCTGTAATCTAAGTAATACTAACATAATTTCTGCCTAAAGGCCAGGTCTGAAAACGGGTATGGATTTTAGAGGTCTGGTCTGAAACGGGTATGGAAAACGGCATATTTTGGTCTAGACTGTTCACAGTCCCCTATTTTTTCGTGAGATCGTTTAGATATACCGTGTCTTACCGTCACGGGTATCTTGATTTTCAAATGTACCGAGGGGGCGGGCGTCGGGGATTATAAGTAGTTTTGACGCTCATGCAAGATGGCAGCCCGTAACACAAAGCGCTCGATCTCGATGATCTTACGGGAAAAATAGAGGACTGTGAGCAGTCTAATTTTGGTGTGAAATAGGGTCAGGATTTAGAGAACCGGGCGGAACACCCCCACCAAGAATTCCCAGGAGTACCCCCCGGGGGACGTTATAATAGATGTATTATTTGTGATTCTTGAATAAATTATTGAATTCATCATTAATATCTCACCTAATCATTGAACTCATCGAACGTGATGCCGTATTGTAATGTATTTTATCGGGATTATATAAATGAGGACATACGTAAAGCAATAAAGAAACAAAAAAAAAATCTCGAGAATAAAAATAATTGCAAAGAGTTTAACACAACGTTTCGAAGTTGCTACGACATCATTAACAAGTGACAAGACCAAAAAGTAAACGGCTACAAAAATAAAAACAAGAAGGTAACCTATCAAAAAAACATGATATCATGTAGCAGTCGGATGGCTTTTTAACCGTGCAGTCACGCACTGAGTTTTTGGTCACAAATCCTTAATATTGTACATCTTTGATAAATATGCAGGTGTAATATTTGTAGCACTGGCAGTTGTCAGCGTCCGCCAGAAGACCTAGGAAATTTGTTTACGTCATAGAGGAACATTCGATAAAGTTTCAACTGGTTTCTACTTCTGTTTATTTAACGTTGCCAATCGCCAGTAACCTGATATATTAAATTAGAAGTAGCACGTACATGACACCCAGTGCAATATAACCAAAGGAGGTGTGTCCCTGTGTGTAAATTATTGAGAAAGTAAATAACTTGCTACGATAATTTCAAGAAAACTACAACAGTTTGTTTCCATACACGCGGCGGGAACAACAGAAAAGCCAGAAAAGACAGTATCCTGCAACAAGAAGGGGTAAATCTGTTTGAGACAAGTGGTGATATTTGTAACCTCCTTTAAAATATGTCTTTAAGGTTCCTTCGGTCAACTTCAAGTGTCATTGAATGCCACGTTGTTCTTCTTGATAACTCACAGTTTGTCACAACATTTGGCCAAAAGACAGTCGTAGGAAGAGAGCTTTTCGATAGAGTGTGCGACAGACTTTTAGTTCCTGCAGGTAGTAGGCAGTATTTTGGTCTACAGTTCATAGATGGCGCTGATGGAGATGTCAACTGGCTACATCTGGATAAAGAAATCCGTCCACCCAGAAAATCAAATCAGGTTATGTACCAGTTTGCAGTGAAAGTATTTCCCAAAGACCCTCTTCACTTGGATCAGAACATGCAAAAACAGATTCTTTTGCAGTTGAAAGGGCTGATCAACAGAGGCAAGTTCAACCTGCCCGTAAGTAAACATGCGTCAATCGACGGCTTCTTCGCGCAAGCCATGCTTGGAGATTTCATCCCCAAGCAACACAAGGCGGGTTATTTAGAAGCTCTACTCGGATTGTTTTACTGTCCTCCAACAGGTATAAACTCCGATGGGGAGATAAGCGAGGAGAATTATGAGCTTATGGTGCGGGATTTGCATAAATCTCACCGCGGGATGACGCGAGAGGATGCTGTCTCGCATGCTCTTGATATTTGTAAAGAGTTACCCAACTATGGTGCCTGTGTGTACTATGGAGGCACCGATCTGGACAGTGGGGATGAAGTTGTTTTCTGTGTTTCAATTTACGGAATGCGCATCTGTCAGCCAAAGAACAAGTTTCCTGAAGTCGGCGAAGTATGCCACTCCTTCAACTGGCGTGACATTATTTCCATGTTGTGTGACAACTCAAAGCTCTATATTCACCTCACAGGATCCGGTGACAACGAAGGTGAAAACATGACGTGTCGCGCGTTTCGTTTCAGCAAAGGTTTGTACGGTTACAAGGTCGCCCAGCGCCTCCGAGAAGACGCCGAAAATCACCAAAAGTTTTTCCTTGAAGACAATCCTGAAAGAGCGACTATCATGAGAAGCCTCTCCTTGGATGTGAAATCCTTGAACAGGATTCGTAGTCTGCGTTCAAGATCAGTGGGATCAGGCCGCCAGTTTCTTGGGGCTAAAATGACACTTCCTTTTAAGAGACAAACATCGAATTAACGAGGACAATCATCTTTACCGGAGTCAAAGCCACTCATGATTTATAGCGCAGACGTGAATGTTATCAGCGACCTCGCGAGGGCGGGCGGGCATAATACACGCAAGCACTTGAACGAAACAGAGAAAATTTCCCCTTGACTTGTTTCTTCTTTCCAGCCTTACTAAGTTTCGACTCGACTGACTGAACAGAAACTTAATTCCTGCAGTCTACTACGCACCGGGTAGAAAGGGATCTGATCAAAATAAAGAAATAGTATAGTAATAACAGGTTACAACACTCCATGAATATTAAAGCTTCGGTAAAACTGGCGCTGAACAAAAACGTGCAACTTGTTTTGCAACATTGCTACAGAGCGAGCTGAAAAGCGGTTTTGCGCGTTTTTCTACCCAAACCTCCTTGCAACAAATGAAGGTTGCTGAAAGGCTACATGAATAGTATTCGTGCAACTTTCAGAGTACACTCGTTTTTTTTTATAAGAATATATTTTATAAGAATATCGAGGCTGAAATTTGCGAAATATTAAGAATATTTTAAGAATAAAGCCAAGGCTGAGATTTTGAAAAGGATAGATATAATTTTGTGTGTTGAAACATCTGTAAATACAATACAATTTTATGTTTTTAACTTAACCGTATAAAATTATTCCTTTCTCTGAACGGCGAAACTAGCCAACAAAACGAAAAAACCTGCTCTAGCTATAGCAAAATGTTCAACGCTAATGTCAGTTCGATGAACGGTACATGTAATATATATAGATATACCCCAATAAATTCTAAAACGGAAATGTCATAAGCTTTAATTTAAGAATAATACAAGAATATTTTCAGCCTAAAATCGGCAGAAAAATAAGAATATTCAGCCTGGGCCGGAAAAACAATATTCTTATTAAAAAAAAAGAGTGTACTGACTTGTGACTGGATAAACTTACGCGCAAGTCACGCAATATACGGGAATTACCTAACTTGCTGCAAAACGAGTTTGCCTTGGACCAGTAAAACGAGCAGCATATGTAAAGATTTTGATGTAAAAAATAGAACTTAAAGGAGCTGTGTCACGAAATTCAGCCAAATTAGGAAATTACAAAATGCCCGTTTAATTAAGAGAAACATAAAGATAACCACTTAAACTCTAAAGGAGGGTTAAAATAACATAACAGAAACAACAGATGCCACAGGTGGGCAAAACTGAAGAGGATTGCAACGGATTGAAATTAGGGTTTTTGAAAACTGTTCAGCCCAACAGTTTTTCAAAGTTGATCCCTGCTGCTTGCAACTTCAAAAATAATGCTCAGGAGACATATTTGTTTGTCTCGGATCTCTGATTTTGTCATTTACCTGTAATTTCTTTGCTTACTTTAAGTTCCATAGCGCTTGAGGGCGAGTGATTGGCAAAATTAAACAAAATGAACTGGACTACCGTGACACAGCCCCTTCAAGTTAAACTACTATGTACTTTCTGCAACAAATTTTCGCAACCTGTGACAACCTTATTTGTAGTAAGGCTGGTTTGAACGTGGCTAGTAAAACGTGGCACATTGCCTTTAAACCTGTTTCGCTGCAATGTTGACAAACACGGTACTGATAAGACGTTTATTCACCCACATCCTTCATCCTGTTTTCCATATACTTTGTATAGTGATAACAAAGCAGAATTTGTTTAAACTCTACACAGGAAATCAACTATGTTCTGGCAAACTTGTATTTAGCGGTCACCCCAAGCATTACTTACATCAAACGTCACAAACAACAAAAATGAACCGTTTAAAAAAAGTGTTATGGGCTACCAAGAAACTAGCGCAGAAAATCCATGCTGATAACTCGTTACTACTCAGATCTGGGTGGTGCCTTTTATTGGTTAAAGCAAATTTTCAGCCCAGGTCAGTTTTAAAGACTGATTCGTGGCTATGATTTTCGGGCCTTTTTTAAGTGACCGCTATAATTAATAGATTAGAATACAGGTTTGATAGTGTATCTTCAGCAAAAACGACGATGAGGAAGAAGATATTGGATGATTGGGTTGGAGTGCATTCATTCCAAATAAAACGCGGAAAGCAAAATGTGATTGTCCCCTATGAGAAAAGACTATTTATGTAACCTTTCAAAAACAAAATGTTTCCATCAATTTGTCAATTTCCTTTGTCTGAAATTTTGCCTAATTATTTTACTTAGGCACAAGACAACCTCAGGATTTCCATTCGGGGAAAATTTCTTACGGTTCCAAGTCTCCTGGCTCCTTCAGATTTTCCAAACAGATCTTCAAAATAGTTGAGTTCTAAGCTCTTCGCCCAATTGCGGTGGTGGTTTACACGAATTACTGTAGTATGAGCTTGAGTACCTTGTAGACTATATTTTTATCAGCTTAATCATTGTTGTAAGATATGTATACACTATATACGGTTAATTATGAAAAGCTTAAAAATTACGTCTCAGCCAAAGAGTCGTTAAAAGTTAAGACCCTATTGAAAAGCTTATGCCTTCGGAAGGCAACAAACGCTTGTCCTATTAAGAAAAAAAGGTAAACCTGAAAAATCATAATATTGATATTTTCAAGGGAAGTTACTTCAATAGTTAACTTTGTTAAAGTATAGATGTATTAAGTTGTGTTATTGTATAAAAAATATTGTGGTCTGTTGAAAAATGATTATATTACAAATTGAAACTACATTCGTTGTAAAAGCTTTAAAAAATGTACAGGCTGTTTGCACAAAGACGTCTTTTTAGTATCATTTCGTTTTTCTCTCAATTAATCTTAATTTGGTAATCCAAGTGAGGTTTAAATTACAAAAGCCCAAATTTTCACAAGAAAACAAAAACAGCCTCAAAGCCCTGGTATAGCAGTGACGCCATAATGAAAATGGGCTATTCTTCTTCTTGTAAAAAATCCTTAGTGAAAACGTTCTTTAGTGTTTAGTATGTGCTACACTAGAATTGAAGTACCGTAAATGATCGATTAAGCGCTGCGGCGCCTACTTCATTTTCCCTTTTAAAAGTACGGCTCTTATTTCATTTTCCCTGTTAAAAGTGCGGCGCTTATTTCAACCACGGGTAAAACTTTCCTCTATGCAAATACAGCCGGGTCAGCTTTGTCTAGGTGAAACAATCAGTGCATGCGGAAGCGCTGTTAGCCTGAGTAACTTCTGGTTAAGTCTGTCTGCGAAACAACGCGGACATCCCTGTTCGGGCCCCCACATGTGTACCAGAATTTGAGTACACGCCATGATTAGCCTGTGAAAAAAGCCATTGTCAATTTGCCAATCATGTTGAAGGGAAATTCGAAACGCATTTCCGGTAATTTCTTGAGCCCGTTTTGGGGCAGAGAACAAGGATATCGGCGCTTCTTCGCAGACGTTACTAGCCGGGGTTAGATTACGTCTGCTACGCAGGCTAAAACGCTGTTGGCTCGCTGGCAAAGGGGTAAACTTTTTTCTCTTATAGCCTCTCACTAACGTTGACTCGGGAGGGTGACACTTCTACCCAGGTCAGGTTTTCCCAAAAATACGAGGCATAACTAGGTGCCATCACAGCAAACACTGTGTTAACTACTTCGAGATATTGAAATCTTGTAGAGCTTGTCTGTTGTCAAGCTTCCCAACTGAAGACGTACAATAAGGTTTTGTCACGTGCCACTCAACTAAAACATTTTCCGTTTGTGAATTTTACTACCTCTCTGCATCATTCCCGTTGGCGTCTCTGCGAGGATTCCGTGCAACACCTCGAAGTCTCTGAACCAAGTGCAGAGTTGATTTATTCTGGACATTGTAATGATTCAGAGTAAGGTCGTCTTCTAGTTTCTTACCAGCAAATACCAGACGTAGCTGATCTGATGGACATTTGCATAATCGGTGAATCTTCTTCTTAACACTACTGATAGAGTCGCTCGGGTTCACTGCTATGGTGGCCAATGTATCATCCATCATCTTGATTGAGATTTGTATTTCATCTGGGAAAAAAGGGTAAATAGATGTAGTTTTTTATAAATTTCAGCCGAAAGAACAAGTTTGGAGCTTCCTCCAAAAGGTATGAGCCCAATATCCCTTAAAAATTCAACAATTAGTCTTCCAATCCTAACTGTTAACTTCGGGTGCATTTATTACTACTCGAAACGCTCGCAGCAGACCCATATTTCACTAAGATACCAGTTTGATTCCCGAGGTTTGTTAGTGGCACACTTTGCCTCGATTTCGTGTGGATCAGCAACACAGCTTACCATTGCAACGTTGGCTCAAGCACGTGCTTTCTCTTCACCGTCCTTTCGCGAAATATGATAACTAAACGCTCTGCTCGCAGCACTTCACCTTCCAAAAGGAACCATTAGCTCTTTACTTTTAAAATGATTGTGACTACTCTTCATCAGAGTCGCTAATTTAAACAATCTTTAAAAAGACGTTCGCTACCAACTCACCAATTACATGAATATCCCGATCAACTTTCATTTTTCACGTGACGAAAACCAGACTCATAATATCAAACTGTTTGCGACATTTGCAGGGTTGATCCTCGCCAAGCCGTCCCAAAATAAACTTATCTGCCTTTACATTTTGTCTGTTGATGTTGTGTAGTAGAGCCAAAATTTACCGTTTTCTCCTGTGAACACATTCCGCATCCGTTTGTCAACTACAATGACGTGAATTTTAATATAGAAGAAAATTCAAAATTCGATCAATTTTCAATTTTTGTTTTCAGACAAAGGATTAATCACTCCATCACATGCCAAGTTACAAAAGTACCAAGATGGGAGGTCCCACGTGCAGAAGTGCACGGGAGGGGAGGGGAGGGAGGGGGAAGGGACTAAAGTGGAAAGGACTTGTCCATGCTACCCACATTCACAGGGCCTACTTAGCCTGGACGGGTATGTGCCGCTGGTGTCCTTTTGGATCGGTAGCCTTGAAAAGAGTGTGAAAGTTGGCGATGAGCGGTTTACATTTGTGGTACAGTCAAACCTTGTTAATATGGACAGTAAGGGGGCTATAGAAAGTGTCCCTATTGAGGAGGGGTCCGTATTAAGCGGCGATAGAAAATGTAAGGGCTCTCTTTCCCCAAGAACAAAGCAACAGTCCATAATAATTACAAAAACAAAAATGAAGTTAGTTAAAAAGATTACTTAACTGGGGCATTAAAACAGCAGTCTCTTGCTTTAAAATGGGTCTGGAAATGAGCGATTTTGTCTTAAACAGGGTTAGGGTTTGAAGGCCTCGACGGCACACCTCTACCCAAACTCCCTTTGTGTGCCCCTCCTCCTGAGATTTTTACCCTTAAGAGGAGTTTGTTTGAAGTGGACCTTGTAGCGATTTTCAGTTGCTCTTTTTTTTTCAAGACTTTTAAGGGTTGTTCCGACTGTTCCGGCAGCACAAAAATTATTTTGCTATTTTCAGCAAGTAACAATCGGCTCTCTCGATCTTTCATTATCCTACCTCCTCTCTCCTCTACTTCGTCCATTTTCTCCCTCACACTTGGAATAAAAAAAATGAGAATTTAGATGCACGCCATAACAAAATGAACAGGCAGTGAAGGCTTATCTACAGCAAAAAAAAATACTTTCTTTTTTCTTTACAAAAAAATCACATAAAATGTTCAAACAAACGTATCCACCCGAGCAAGCGATTTTGGGCGTGTATTTTACTTTTTTCAAGCAAAACCTTCTTACGGACCGCGAACTAAAGCCTGCTCTTTAATTCCAGGATCCGTTTCTTGTCGAAACAAATTGGCTAGTGAATGTGCCCCCTGTGTCACAACAAGATCTCACACAAACTCGACGTTTATGGTGTCCATATTTAGGCTGAAAACAGCTCCAATGTTGGATTTCCCGAATTTCCCGCTTCTTTTCAAAAGCTCGTTCTCAGGACCTATGGCAGACAAGTACAGGGTCCGACACAGAGCCTCACCTCCTCACTTCAGTCTCTTCCCCCCTTCCCCGGTCCGTGTGGTTTTCGTCCATTTGATTTATATTCCAAATTGAAAATTGAAAATCAAAAATTCACAATCGTGATTTTCAATGTTCGATTCCTCAAGAACTGAAAATCAAAAATTTACAATCTCAATTGTCAATTTTTGTTTCTAAGAAACATAAAATTGAAAAACAATTTTCAATGTTTTGAAAATCAAAAATTGAAAATTGAAAATGTTCAGTTGGTGGTTTTTATTTCTTGTTTTTAAGGAAAAGGAAAACTAAATGATAATTTTCAATTTTCAATTTTGAGATTTTTGCCTGGTACCGAAGTTAAAATTGTATTTTCGATTTCCTATTCCATAGCTTCAGGCTTATTAGAAATTCAAACTTGACAAAGCTATTCATGTGTAACGAAAAAAAACAGTAAAACAGTATCAGTGATGATGAAATCCGAAATGAAAATCGGTTTTTGATTTTCGTATTCGAGAAAAACAAAAATTGAAAACAGACCAAATATAACTGTGACGGGTGGGGTGGGTAAAACCGGAAGTGGCGCGACTGCAAACAAGATGGCGGTCGTCTTGTAGTGAAGGAGGGGAGTCCATGTCTTCGCCGAGATGTTACGCCAACAGCAATCCAAAGCTTGCCTGTATCATGACCGAGACGTTTTCAAAGAAATGATCTGAATGTTTTTTCTCTGATAAGTATGATTTTGTTGTAACCTTGCAGCATTATATGTACGCAACGGAGCCGCGTAGAGCGTCTAAGATCAGCTGCGAACTGTGGACTGCGGACTAAGGACTAAGGACCACGGACTGCGGACTGCGAACTGGGTGCATATAAAATACGGACCAGGTATAAAATGCGAACTACGTGCTAGTTTAGTCTGATAATATTGTCACTCGACCTCAACCATGTATAACTCCTTTAATGTTGTTGTTAAACTGAAGGAATTTTGCCTCTAACAAGAAAATCTTTTGAAGATTTTTCCTTCCGATAAAAACGAATGGGGGCGTGGGGGGGGGGGGGTCCGTGGGTTATTCGTCCATTTCAACTCAAAGCAAAACTGAAAATCGATGTCAATTTTTGATTCTCGTATCTTTTTCTTCCTATATAATGCCTTAACATGTCTCATAACTTTTTTTGCCGTTTTCCACTGTGTCAAAAATGAAAAAAATAAACACACAGCTCTTTATACAGTCGATATTAAAACGAAGAGTCAAACGATTAATATTTTCAAAATTCAAAATTAAATGTTGCGATTAATTTTCGATTTTTGTTTTTCGGTGTAAAAATTGATCAACTGATCACGCTCCAAGTGATAAAAGTACCTAGAGGGGAAGACCCACGTGTAGAAGTGCCTAGGTGGGGGGGGGGGGGAGGGAACGGGGAAGCGACGAAAGCGGGGAGGAAGGGTCCTTGCATTTGTTGTGCTTGTCCATGCTGCCCTCATTTTCAGGGCTTACTTGGCTTGCACAGGTATGTGCCGCTGAACAGGCTGTGGATTTCTGACTAATCGGCTCCTGCCTTTAACAGGTTGTCGCTTGAAAAAAGTGTGAAGACTGGCGATGAGCGGTCAACATGTTTGGAACCAACAATGTTTTTCAGAAAATCTCAGTTCCATTATATTAGTTTAAAAAATTACTTGATTCTTCATGCAAAACGAAATGAATCAGGGTCATGAAATTACTTCCTTTGTCTTAAACAGGGTGGCGAAATGAGCGATTTTTGTCTTAAATTTTAGATTTCGATTTTTGTCGACGGTTTGATGAAAATATCTACGAGCGTACGTGGTCGGGAAACGATAGGGACGTGGAAAAGTGGGTCGGCTCAACAGCACACTAATGCTTGGAATAATACTACATGTACCGCCAAATTTGAATAAATTTGGCGGATTTTGGTAAGTAATTCCTGGGGTTTTGCAGTGAATGCGGTATAGCATGATCACCGGACCTTAATGTCCTACTTTGAGAGCAATGAGTTTCATATGCTATTATCATTTCATGTTCTTATTTTTTCGGATCACAGTTTTAATCCAGACTAAACTGCTGCCAATTTTAGAGTGGTTTCACTTGCCCACATAAAAGATTCTTCGGAAATTATATACCCTTTTATATTTCAGGTACGTTCAGTGGCTACCGTATGTAATAAAATGATATTTTAGAGTACGGATAAAAGTTCGAAAAACGACAAGGCTAACTATTTTTGAAGATGTCTTTCAGTAAGGTATAGAAGGTCTAGAATAATTAGTTCCTACGTCATGGATGTAAAGTAGGATCAGTGTAGAATATGTTGTACCTCTCACTATCCGCGGTCAAAAACGTAAATAAGAAATGGCTAACCTGATTCGCAAAGAACACCGTGACGACGAATACTTTGAACTTACCCACACGTGGAACGTGACATGTACTTGGACTAGACATCACGAAATCTTTGCTGTCAAGAAAAACTGTCTCAGACCCCCATTCGTAAACTAAACGCAGACTAAGAACCGCATCTGTCTTTGATGTCACACTTCGCATCGAAAGAGGGCACTGTGTGACTTCTGACCTGTTCAAATCTACTACATGCGCTCTCAATTCTTTTCTCAGGACGTCTAGTAGCTCCAACAGTTTCTCCTTGTGTGCAGAAAAAAAGACAACGCGGAGATTCCCCGAACCTTTGACTTCCGTCATCACTACTGTGACATCGTGGAAACAGGTTACACATTCTTTGAGAGCATTCTTGCTGGAAGCCGCTAGCATGGCTGTTGACTGAAAAGTTCCTTTTGAATAGGTATCTCCATTGACGTACACACGTGCAAAAGCATGTAGGTGAAGCTCATCGTTGGACTGTTTCTTGATGCGGAACAACTCAGAGTACGTGTTATCGAATTGGTCATACTTGACTCCTTCACGGGAACAGGACAAAGGAACATTTTCTGAGTCACTTAGTTCAAACCTCACTAGTTTTGAAGGATCAAACTTTGCGAAGTGAAGCAGACTCAATAAAACATTGGAGAGATCACGTACAGAGAAATCATCAATTTTATCACGGTTGACCATGATGTCTTTAATGCTGCAAGAAAACAGATCAAGTCTCTTGTGCAATCTTATATCTTGCGGACAGTACTGGAAAAACGGCTTCAGAAAGTTCAGCATTGGGAGAACTGCCAGACTTTTACTCCATTTTTCAATTTCCGTGTTTGGCTGATTACGGTCATAATTTGCCACGCACAATTGCTCAAGAATGTTGCAGAACTCGCAAATTAGCAGGGGCAAATTGTCGTTTTCTTCAGCATTCCGCAAAGCAGACACAAAATTGCCCAGTTTGTCCTTAGGAAGCCCTCTTAAGCCATTTTGGGGAACTTCTGACATCCTGTCCTCTATAAAGATATCCTTTATGTTCTGAATCAGGAAAGGGACAATCACCATAAACGTTTTGATCATGGATTCTTGCGACGACTCTGCGTGTAATTGATGGTACTTTTCTGCAATAACTTCTGGGATTGGACGAAGAATCTCCATTGACTGAATGAGATACTCTGCGTGATTTGTAAAGGAGGCTGCTCTTTCAACATCGTCGGAAGAACGTTCTAATTCAATGCAACAGTCCCTGAACACAGACTTGCAAATGGCTTGTATTTTGTGGATGAAATAGCTCTGTGAATCAGCATTCACGCATTGCAAACCCGAGATTTTGCTTGCAAGTTTTCTTACGTGCCTTATATACATCTGTCCTCTTTGTGTTACTCTGATATCTGGTGAGAATAAATATTAAAAAACGAAACCTATCAGAAGGAGGGGGGGGGACAGTGGTAAGTGGTTCTAATCATCAGTTTTCGCTACTAAGAATTTTTTTCTAGATGAACGGAATTAACTTAAATCTTGGAAGATACAAAAAGGAGGCGTTCAAAAGCTTTTTCAGGAGACGCAATTTACTAGACATTATAAAAACACACACAAATTCGTCTAAGGAATATATATATATCTGTCTGATTTTGGAAAAAGGTACCCTACAACAGAAGCGGGTCTGTAACAAATGTGTGTCTTTTCTGTGGTTACAATATTGACTTAACTTCTAAATTACCAAAAAGGCCTTAGAGTGGCCAAGCTTCTTTCAAGTATGGTAGAAATTGGCTAATGAGCCACACCCCTTCTCCCCCTATTCCCCTCACCCCTGCATCCGAGGCCCTTGTCCTAACAGCTTATATGGGCCGGAGCAGAAAAACAATAAACTAACAGCGTGCAATGACTTCAATGCTTGCGTGCATGACCACTACTGTATAACGGAACGTTAGATAGCTACTCTAGCCAATAGTTGGGACTCTGAGAAAGGTGTCCTTTTCTAAAATCAGACAGAAAATTAATATGCGGTAATTTCCCAAATGACTTTCTCCACTGGCCAGCTATCTGCTGCAGTAAGTATTCAAGCGGTACACAAATCATTACTTATCCAGTTACAGTGAATAATATGTGGTAATTTCCTAATGACAAGGTAACTGCACCAATATGAATGTACTCAACAGCTTTCTCTAATAGCCAGCTATCTGCTGCAGTGAATATTGAAGCAGTACACAAATCATTGCTTATCTGTTAGGGTGAATCAATACGTGGTAATTTCCCAAACGACCATGCAGCTAACTGCACCAATGAATACTCATTCACTTTCTCTAATGGCCACCTATCTGCTGCAGTGAATATTGAAGCAGTACACACATCATTGCTTATCTGTTAGGGTTATCTGTCTGATTTTGGAAAAAGGTACCCTACAACAGAAGAGGCTCTGTAACAAATGGATGTCTTTTCTGTGGTCTCCAAAATTGACTTAACTTCTGAATTACCAAAAAGGCCTTAGAGTGGCTAAGCTTCGTTCAAGTGTGGTAGAGGTTGGCCAGCGAATCACGCCCCTTTCCCCTCAAACCCCCCACCCCCCACCTCCACCTGCTTCCGAGGCCCTTGTCCCAACAACTAATATGGGAGGAGTATAACAAACAAAAAGTATGCACTGATTTCTACGCTCTAAAGGGTACTTTTATACAGAACAAGAACACTGAAAAAAGTGAACAAATTTCTTAAGAAAACACGATCCGAACAAATCTCGGATTACGCCGTTTTACGCTATTTAGAAAAAGACGGACAATTATTTTGCGCGCCCTTCAATAGAGAGGGCCTGGGCTCCACCAGAGTCGACGCAGTAAGAGACAAAACTGCGGAATCCAACTTCGCTTGAATTGGAAATATCATCAGTCGCCTCCATACGAATTTGACAAAAGAAAAGCTTAGGAGAAACATGTCCTCTACGGCGGGGTAAGTTACCATGATAACTGAGTTAGCGGGTGGCTGATCGAATTGGCCCGCGTGTGATGATAGCCGCCGCCATTTTAGCTGCACTATTCGTGTCTCGTTTTCCTTGATTTGGCGGCGGGGTGGGGGGAAGAAATTCTGGGTCAAAATAAGCACCTTTGGGTCTTGAGTTTGTCTTGGTGGGTGCGTAGTTGATTTTAGGTAAGATCTCGTCAGTAATCCAAGGTGTGGTGGATAATTTCTTCTCCTTCTTCGGACATTGACAAGTGAATTCAACTCATCAGAAACAACGACAACAACAACAGCTTTATTTCAGTATTCCCACGTGAGTGCATGGTATTACCTACATTATTCGTGACAAATCTGAAATCAAAACAAAGGCTATGATATGAAAGAACAAGTTTTTGTCTATATTCCATACATGACTGCATGTAAGGAGATGAAAGTCTGCAGATATCAGGATCGACATTGTCAAATACGAAGAGGGTTTTTTCATTGTTGTCAAAATTCTTAAAAAGGGGATGTCCAATCCTAATGTCTCGGTAAAAGTTAGATCGAAGACTATGGAAGGGGCAAATGCGAAAAGTTTCTAGAGTTTTCGGTACTGGGGGGACTTATGTTGATTATGCTCAAGCAATCATGCACTTTTGTGACAGTCAATTTTGAATACTGAGTAAAATTTTAGTTTCTTGTTACTTCGTATTAGATTATATTGGTGTGAAGTCAGTTCTTCACGTATAGTTAATTGGACATTTTTCATATCTGTTGAGGAGTTGTTATCATTTGAATACAACAACAACAACGACAAGTTCAGCCAGTATTACCACTAATTTTGTACAGGTGTTACCGATTAAAATAACAGTAATAAACAGCTAAGTTTAAGGGAATGCAGATATGATGGAACGGTAGAATTAACTATGTTTCTTTCGTCTTTCAAATGCTTGAAAGACCAAATTAGCAGCTAGCCTGCTGATATGTGAATCAGTATTGTTAAAAAGAAAACAGACTTTATCATGGATATTGTAATGTGTAAATAGTGTATTTCGGTGGTTGATTTTAAGAAAAAGAGTCTTTCTCAAATCATGGTATTGATCACAGTGAAATAATATATGTGCAGTTCATTTTCAACCGAATTTTGGTGGCAATGATCACAGATTCTAAGGCCTTCAGGAGTTTTGGGGATTGTAAGTCTTCCGGTTTCTATTTTTAAATTGTGATTTCCTATCCTAAATTTGGAAGCTACACGCCTATGTTCAGGATTCCGGATATGATTGATGAATTCAGAGTGATTTGTTTCATTTTTAAAGACGGAGTAGAATTTTAGTTTTTTATTTGTTCTTATCAAATTTAGCCGGCGGTTTTTCAGATGTTTTGACAAATAATTATTCTCAGCTTTGGATAGGAAAGTAGAAGGGTTTTTATGTCAGGGGGTTGATTTTCAAGCTGAATCCAGATTGTAAATGGTTGCTGTCCTCCAAACGCTTTTTATCGTTTAACATGTGTATTTGAAATGCCGATAATGTATTGGGATCAGGTGCTGAGTGTATCGTTTTAAAATGATCGTAAAGTTTATTGGTCGGGTTTTCGTTATATTATTATAAGACAAGCTGTTTTCGTTCATTGACTTTAGAGTATCCCAAAATTTGCGGTCATTTTCATTACTAATCAACTCATTTATTTTAGAGTCAACAAATTGTTGTTGTTTTTTTTTGTTTGACAAGTTTTTTAAAGGTTCTATTTTGAACATGATATTCTTTTCTGAGTTCGGTATCCAGAGGATTGCGGGTTTTTTTTGGTTAGATAACTTTTTAAGTGAAGATCTTAAAGTTTTGCAATCATAATCAAACCACTTCTTAGTAATTGGCTTTCTTTTAGATTTCTTTTGGCTACTTAATTTGACTGAACGTTTTGCTGCCTCCGTCATAATGTTTGTGAATTGATTGGTAGCATTTTCAACATCTGTACTGCTTAAATCGAAGTTTGTACTTTCGAAGAGATGTAATAGAGACAGAATATCGTTGGAACGAAAGTGCAGCAGTGAATTTTGCTGCAGACGTTTCGTCCCAGACATATTGTTGTGGAAAGCTAGGAAGTGAATGATAAAAAGTGTGTTCCCAAAAATGTAATGTCTGCAACAATTTTGTGTAATGTCCGCAACGCAAACGTCTGCTTGTAGAATCACTGGAACAAGGTTGCATGGAATTTTTTTCTGACAGTTGAAAAATCTAATATTATTATTGTTATGTTTTGAAGGCACAATTAAGGTTAAAAATTCACAGGAAAATCTCTGTAAAAGAACATTACCTTAAAAAGTGTTTGTTTAAACTGTGATGCCCGAAACACACCTTCTTCAACTCATACCTTCAAGGTCTTAAGAGCTAACCAAAGCATGTTTTTATTAGGTACAAAGGGGACACTAAAAAATACTTTCTACATACGTTTGAACACCGGTAATGAACATTTTGACATCTAAATTGGGGTTTAATAATTTATATTAATTTTAGTATCTGAACGTAATGTCTGCAACATGGAATCACCCCTAAAGGAGCTTTGTCTTCTTAGATTTGATTAGCTTTTTGTAGTTTTTTTGGCGGGTTGTGTGATAGTTATGCCTTATAGTTTCATCAAGAGGAAATTGCTATGTTAACTTTCTTGTTAGAGAGTTCCGTTAAAATCTTTCTCCAAGCGAAACACTCATTATTGAACCATCTTTCTTAATGTTTCTTTTTGTTGCTTTCTTCTGGCCTGTTTAGTTTCAGTGTAGATTGTCGATATCAGATATAACCCCCAAACTGAAAACAGACCATTGCCAAAAAACAGATCTACCTGTCCTTCCCCTCTGCACAAACAATGCGCTGCCGCCCGCCTGACAAGCCTCCCTGATTACTTTGCGACGCGCGAAAGGACTTAAGGAACCTGCGGCCTTGACCTCAACAGTTTGCCGTCTCCAACCAGCCAGTGGTCTACGAACGACAGCCCGTCAAAGTTGCAACTTCCAATTTGTCTCTCGTGGTACAACTTGAGAGCATTTGTTCAACTTTCCTCAAAAAGATCATTCCATTACTTCTCACTACCTCTTCTCTCGACTGCCTATTGACATTGTCAGCAGAAATTTTGTGTTGTTGAAAATCTCAATAATGATAATGATAATGATAAATAAATAATATTTAATAAATCACTCCAATTATAGTTTAAAAAACATTTCGGAGGTGGTCTTGTAGATGACGATGAGGCCCGCGTCTCTTGATGAAAAAACAATACATATAGCCAACATTTCAACTGAGTTTACTTCTTTAAATGGGTGGAAGAGGAGTCTGGAGTTTTTGACACTTGAATTGACCTTACGTAATGTCCGCAACAAAAATTCAATGTCAATTTTCTTAGGAAAGTGCCAGTAGCCGGATAATATTTTATAGCCTAATGATAGTGTAAGGCACAGATTATAATACACACATACTTTTATGTTAACTGTATGTTTTCTTAGATGTTAAAACTTTAAAATTTCCTTCCAAAAATTCCAAGATTCAAATTCTCTGTATTTCATGCCTTCTCACATTAGGCACATGGACAAGATGAACAAGATCTCAGTAATTTCAAACAGCCCATTGTCTCAGCTTTCTGTTGGTTAAGTTTCATTGTGCAAAATTTTATTTGAAAAAATTCAAAATGTCATTGTCTTGCATGGAATTGCCCTTCTGTTCATTAAAAGAAATAAAAGTGGTTTCCCATGAATTTTCACGCAACCCAAAAAATTGTTATCCATGAGATTTGAAATCATAGGGCTTAAAACCAAATTTCACCTGTATATCCTTTACGACTAAAGTGTTTCATGCGGCAAAAAAGTAAATATATCGCGTTGCCATTTTATTTAAGGGTGCTGTCAACTAATCTGACTTGTGTCGAGGTGTTTGCTCAAAGCAACCGTACACAGAGCTGTACAGTTTTCTTCACCATGGTACGTATGAGAGGGTGCATTGATTTAATTATTGCTGTACTATCTTATTTCCTTCTTTCAGATTTCTTGTATATCATGTGAAATTGAGCCTCCATCACCTTTTGGAGCACCAGCCTTAACTTACTGTCACAGCGGATCGCATGCTTATCTGCTGTTGTGGTTCCATTTTATCCTTGGTTTTTATTTTGGTACTCCTTTGTATTTTCCTTTCTACTTGACCAAGGGGACACAGATCACATAGTTCTACCAAATAATAGATCCCATCTAAGCTGTCTGCTATATGCAGATGATTTAGTTTTGATGTCCCAGTCAGATCAAGGACTAGAAAATGCTCTCTCCATCCTTTCAGAGTATTGTGCACATTGGCTTTCATCGCTGAATCCAAAGAAGACTAAAATTATGATTTGCAAGAAGAAATATAGGAAGTTGACCCTTAATAAACATTGTTTTCATATCAGTAGGCTCAACATAAGAAATTGTTGTTGTTTTGGTGGTATTTGGGTACATCTCTGATAATGAGCTTAGAACAAAGGAAAATTAAATTTATACCAAGGACAAAATTGAACCAATCACAGCCACATGAGGATTTGGGCTGGTACTCTCAAGAAATGTTAGGACCTCTCTAATTCTGTAGCAATTTATTGACCACAATTTGTGTTAGTCTTAGAACTAGGCATTTCCTTCAAGAATGTGTTTTTCCTTGACAACGTAGAATATCTTGTGAGGATCTTTGTAAGGTATCACGCTCAAGAGGGTGACTTTGTGGTCAAGTTACCTTATGTTAACTTAATAATTACTTTTGTTGATCCTCTCACAGCTCACATCCACTTTAGCCTGGTTCAAATGAAGTTGATCAGATTGCTATAGTCATTGCTGTTCTTGATGTTGGAAGTTACATAGGTGAGTGAGTATACAACCATGTTCATGACAGTACATTACGCGCGCAGGGGTCCTAGGTTCATGGGGCTACCAACACAACAGTCCGCCGTTCGCTCTTGACCTGCGGTAAAGAAATGACGGCCATTAGAAAATTTTAACTCCGTGAATAATTATCAAATCAACCCTTGACATTAATTGGTCATTTGGAGCCGTGTGTACGCAACATTTCAGGAAATTTATAATCAATTGGATTAGTTGTTATATGCTCGAAAAGTGTAGGAATTCAGTGTGTAGCTTCAGATTCAGGTCTTAGCAACTTTCATAGTTTAAATCTGTGTCAACAAATAAGCAAAATTCTCTCTTTTCTTCAGTTGCCACAGGGTTAGATGCGACTGCCACTGCCGTTGTTGTGAGTTGTGCTCTAGCTGTCAAGTGCATCGATCAAGGATGGATCAGGGATAAAGGGCGAAGTTGACAACCACCAAAACAACAATGAGTATTATTTTTTAAGTACAATTTGTGATGTAATATGTCGTGAACTATGTGAAATTTTAGTGCAAATTTACATTTTATCTGTCTTTAAGTCAGACTGAATGACAAAAAATGATAATTTTAGTAGCTAAATCAGTTTTGGGAAAAAAATATAATCTCCTCACTACTGAAAGGGTTTTTTTCCTCACAACATTTACTTGAGATGTGACGAAATTAATTTGGAAATTATTTTAAGGATTCATTATAGCAGAAAAAAAAACTGACTGGTATTGCTTCACACTAGGTCAGCAGGAGATTATATAATATTCTAATAGAACATAAATAAAGTAAATGATCATTTCACAGCTTCATGTTTAGACAAGTAACTACAGGAAAAATTGACATAGCCACAGTTGGCAACACTGATAAGAAAAGTGAATGATAACAAATGTGTTTCCCAAAATGTAATGTCTGCGACATTTTTCAGTTATGTCTGCTACGCAAACTTTTGTTTGTAGAATCATTGGAATAAGGTTGCGTGGAATTTGTTTTGGACAGTTGAAAAATTTAATTATTACCATGGTTTGAAGGCATTCCACGGCTTCTTCTGAATTTATATCATGTACTTGTTAGTCCTTATTTAAGGTCTCGGTAAAGGAAAACGAGGTGCCCAAAGGCTACAAAGGCAAGTTATATATCAAATTAAAGCTAAAAGACTAAATTACCTTATGAAAGATTTTATTTCATCCAATTTCAAAAGGCGCTTAAGTTTTTTGCTCTCGAACTCAGAGGTATCGAGTTTACTGCTGAAGCTCCAGCCCTTTCGCGTCGTTAAATATTCACTTCCTTTTTATTGTATCTGATTGACAGATAAAAGACCTAAAAAAGGGTGTGAGGAAAGTTGCATATGTCTCGTATTAGCGGAATTATTGCATTTCAAACTAAAAAGTCGAATCTCGAGCGTGATTTACGCAAAGAAACTGGCATAAAATGAGTTACAAAGGGAAATCGGAAAATTCCTCACAGTCTTCCTTTACAGTCTTTTTTCTTTCAACAACCAAGCTATTTCTTGTATGACATCCACGCTAAGACAGCTCCAAAAGTCCCCTCAATAAGTTTGCGAAACTCAGCACAAAACATCACTATAAAACGCGATTATCTGCCAAGGAGTGTTTCTCTATTTCTCTACAACCTAGAAAATGAACCATTGTAATTTTAGTCTATTTTTTCTAATAACAAAACCCCTATGCTTGAGTTTGTGTGAGGGGTTTTTCTTTTTTGCTTTTCCGTTTTTCTTAATATGTAATTTAAAAACGCCTTTATTTATAATGTTTGTTCTGCCTAGATTAGCACTATGGCTACTTGCAGGGCATAAAATGTTGTAAGCTTATGGATCTTAAATAAAATACATTGTTGTTGGTGATCACGAAAAAGGTACCGTTTATTGTAACGGTAAACTCGTAGAAAGTGAAAAATTTCTGTGTAACAGGGGCACCCAACGAGAATATAGTTCAAAACCACTTAAACATAGCATTGCTAAACGTGTTTTAGTATTTAAACGGTGGATATAGGCATATTTTTATCCCCTATAAATTTTCCATCTGTTTGGATTTCCTAGCTGAAAGTCTAGTGATCCGAAAATTTTAGGGATCAAAACTTACCTGTTTAAAAATTTCAGCCAGAAAAAAGCCTCCCGAAAATTCTAGGTGACCTTTTTAGGGTAAAAATCCGTTGAAAATGGGCAATTTTACCATTTTTTAGGTGTTCGAAAATCCTAGGAGAGGCAGGCAAGCAAGAAATTTTACAACAAATGTTCCGAAAATTCTAGACCTCAAATCGTCTTCCGAACAGATATTTTTCCGAAAATTGTCGTTGGGTGCCCCTCGTGTAACTCGATGTAAAAGCAGTCTAGAAGTGTTGAGACTACCAAGAATGTCTTCATTGCTTGAAAAATTTAAAAAGGGTATTTTCCGCGATGTTTACATTCTGCGGGTTCCGCACCCCCGTCACACCCCCCTCTTGAGCCAATCAAAGAGCGCTTTCTGCGACATGTACCGCGGACCAAATATCGCTGTCACTACAATATGGCTGCTAGCTTCCTGGTAATTTCTACTCTTTCAATTATTGAAATCATGCTCCTGGAACGAAATGTAGACTCATTCACAGATTTGAATCAAGCCTTCTTTTGTGCGAGGAAGTTTTTGAACTGAATGAATGGAATCGGAACCGGAATTGATGCAATTCCCAATGGTAAGCGTTAACAAATGGCACTACATTGTATCACTTTAATAAGACGGTTATTGGCAGCTAGAGATCTAACTACCTTTACAATCATTGCTAACTTTTACACTGTCGAATTAATATTATACAGGAACATGTGCAGCCATTTTGAAACCGGTATTTTGTTCGTAGGGACCAGGTAATGAAATTGACGCCCGTAAATTAATCCTTCCGGAATGATTTTCAAGCGGTATTCAGTCTGGAAGGGGTGAATACCACCCAGAAATAACCCTGACTATGACCTGAAACTAAAACTTTGATCTATGCGGGTTTTTTACGTGCATAAAACTTGTCCAACGCTGACCGCCAACATTATAGTTTCTCAGCCATGATTTCAAACGGGGAAAGATTTTATGGACCCCCAAAGATAAACCAACACAATGTTAATGTAAAACTTTGAGTGGAATTTATTACCTCATTTTCAGTATCTGACACTTGTTAACAGTGGTAAGGTAGGTGGAAGAAAATGAAATTTCCACAGAACAGCTGCTTTGTGCGAATCTCATAGATCATCTTAAGAACAATACAAGTATCTGCTAAATAATGCAGCTCTGTGGCTTGTCAAAGGTGTATGTCCCTTGTAATAAACAAGAGACGCATATCGGAAGAACCTACATCGCCCAAAACTCCACTTTGAATTATTTATTTTCTGATGAATTTGTAACTAGTCAACTTTCTATTTCACTGGGCCAAGTAAGATCACTCTAGTACTGTGACCAAAACAAAAGGCTTCTTATGATGCATAGTAGATTAATGTACATACAGCAATCAAATTATTTTCTCAGAGTAAATGTGAGCCTTGCAGGTAAATGCACGTCAACTAAGCCACTGGAGAAAAGAGAAAACCCCCCAAACCCTAGCCTCGAACATCAGGATTTAAAACAACTTTAATAAGGTGAGTGTGCTTATCATTTAGCTGCCCGGACCACATTCCTCAGGTGCATTTTGTGCAGTACAATTTGCAAACTTTGTTCCAAGTGCAAAACAACTCAAAATGTTCGAATGTTTAAAGTCTTAAACCTACTCTCTCTGCTCAAACACCTCTCGGTTAACTCTCTGCTCTTCAGGGTCCTCTGACTGAAAATACCATGCCCATTTGCTCTCGCTGTCCGGAATACACCTTTGACGCATGAAGATAAGAGCAGAAAGCTGGCTGTGGTGATCTTGGTGGTAACCAATAGCAGTGGCGAACTTGGACAAGTTACACCACACATCTCCCCATCCTCTCTCCAGCTGCAGGTGTTTCAACCGTGGACAGATCATGACGAGGAAGCCAACATTTGCCAAAAATCGAAGTCTGCTTTTGGAACAGCAGAGCAATTCACAGAATGTTCTGACAAGA
>OZ037778.1:34377830-34390330 GCA_964035525.1 Porites cylindrica | reverse complement strand
CCTTAAGCAAAAATACAACGATTTTCACTGACCTGAAACCCCTTCCATCGCGTATATATGCACAGTTTTTCTCTCTTGCAAAATTCACCCCCTCTGAGAAATAAGCCTTCAAAAAAAGCTTACTCTCTGCCCCAGAGCGAGGCGCGCTAAAAGAACCTGTCACGTGATCTACCATACTCTCCAATCTTAAAACGGCTGCAAGCGCAAAACCTAACTAATTAATCCCCCTGTGTAAAAAAAAAATAAATAAATAAACGATTTTTCAGTCGTTTTTTGTGCCAGTTCTAAACTTTGCACGAGCAGTGGAACGGTGGCGTCTCCCTTTTTACGTAACACTAATGCGCGTTTTTGTACAACTTGAAGTAGAACTGAAGATTCGAACAAAGCTTGTCGCTCCTGCTTGTCGATAGTTTTTTTTTTAAAAAAATGGCTTATGCTGCAGCTTCCAACAGTGAAGCAGAGTCAGCTCCCGACCGATCCCGATTTTTGTATGACTTTGACGTGGACAATCAATGGAGGCATTTCCGTCATGGACCACCAACAGCCTCCTCGGTTGAACGGGGAAGAAGAAAAACTAGATTCAAAATGGATAAAAGGTACTCTTCAAGGAAGCAAACACCGTCAAGGAGAAAAAATGCCGCCTATCGCGACTTGATACGGTCAATTTGGTCTGCTGCAACGGTGGATGTCTTTTAAAGAATGGCATAGAGACTGCGAGGCAGGTTATTCGACAGGAACGAGGTAGAGCTTTCTATAGATCTAGAAACTACAATGAACAAAATTACGTGATATCGAAACTTATGCAAGTGGAACTATTTCCTAGCGGACGCAGAAAAATAACCTACATTATCCCAGCTTGGGCCCTGTGTGCAAAATCGCCTTCATGAAATGCTACGGAGTGTCGCCCAAAAAAATTAAAGTCCTTTTAGAGAAAATGGATTGTGACTGTTTATCTATTGACCCCGATAAACGCGGTAGGCACAGTAACAGACCGCGCAAATTGACGGAAGATGCGAGGAGACAAGTAACAGAGTTTATCTGTTCCCATTCGGCAAACCACTCGCACTACAGAAGGGCGCGAACGGAAAAACAATTTTTTGATACCCCCACAACTATGCGAAGAATGTGGAGAGAGTTCACTAGACATTACCCGAATTTCACCTCGACACGTTTGGGAAAGAAAAACAAAGGTCCTGTTATAAGTTTTACTACCTTCAGGAACGTGTTCAACGAAGATCTCGGCAGCAGGTTGGGTTTTCGAAAACCACGAGAAGACACATGTCAGGTTTGTGACAGGACCTTAAACACGATAGGACGAATGACAAACGGCGCAACCGAGGACGGCGCCAGTAATGAAGAAGAACTTCAAAGAATAAGAACAGAACGTCAAAATCATTTAATTGAGGGCGAAAGGAGATATGCTGCCTTAAAGTATGACATGTTTGTTCTGTCTAAGAAACGGGTCAATGGGTGTACAGATGAAAGTTAGCAGATGGATTGTCGACGCTGATTTCCTCTTTGCTTTAGCTTGAAGGTCAAGAAAATGTAAAACTCAGTATAGTTAAGGTGAATAAAGTGTTGAAAGAATTTGTACTTGCTGAGTTCGAGTTGATTTGAGAGAAGGTGGGTAACTTTGTAGTTTGCGATTTGATGACACTAGTAATAGGCCCTCTGCAGCTAGCCATTCATGTGGTACAAAACCGCCATGCTGGAGAGCAAAAGTCGCACTGGGACAAGAGAAACAAAAGACATACCGGCATAATTTTAAATGGTAATTTTCTTTGTTAGTCTTGTCCCAGTGCGACTTTTGCTCTCCAGCACGGCGGTTTCGTACCACGTGAATGACTAGCTGCAAAGGGCCTATTACCTTAGCCTACCAAAGCTAATCGCATGTCTCAGATCAAGGCTTTGTTAACTTGAGGAAAGTACAACCTTCCTATGCCTTATGATAGGTGGGTAGCCCTCCCTCCTACCATGAAACATGGGCCTGAATTCGGAAAGGGTTGCGTATTTGTTATATATCTGTTTTAAAAAAATCGCCCTCCTCGAATTGTCATCCCTTTTAATTATTCATTACATAAAAAAGTCCCCGTACTGATACAAAATACACACCGCATCACGGAAAAAGATTCACTTAAACACATTCAATTCCAGTTCAAAAAAGTACAGGAAACCGTGAGCCATGGCAGACTGAACAGAGATATTTAGAGTCTCTTTTACGGAAAAGAGCAAACGTCAGATTCAAGTTGAGAATTTCACAACAAGAAACAGGGAACACTTGGTCACGTGGTACAAATTCACGTTTGCCGTTTGCCGCAAACGTGACTCTTGGCTCCAAAAGGGAGCTTAAGCAACAGCGTTTTTGAGCGACGGACGTCAACCGGAAGTGGGCTTTTTGCAACATTGGGCAGTGGATGGGTTCAAAATCCCGGGCAAATCGTCTTTATAAGAGAAAAGAAACTTAGAAATACAAATTTTTTAGCGTCAAGGCATATAAAAGAAGAGAAGGCCTCACTTTCGGTTGACGTGCATCGCTCAAAGTCGTCTTTGCTTAGGGTCCCTAATGTGAAGACAACTGTGTGCAAGACCTGCGCGCGCTCTCTTAAGTTTCTCTTCCAATGACTGTCGCAAACGTAAGTGATAACGGTAGTGTTTTTTTTTTTGAATATCGAGCCACTAGCGCAAGCTGTAAATAACTGAAGACACAAGTTTCAAAGTAAACTGAGTACTGCGTTAAAGAGGGCAAGATGTGTTAAGCCTCACGTAGTCAGGCCCCTTTGCATGGACTAAAATGGCCTCGAAAACGCTTACTTTGCATATGGATTTTCACAAAAGCTTACCTACACCAAAGGTGTCTTCTCAAGACTGGTATTACTCAAAAAAGCTCAGAACAAGCCTAATGGGTATATACTGCGCAAACCAGGAGGTTATACACTGTTTTATGTACGACGAGTCTATTGCTGGTGTAGGCCCAAATGAAGTGATCTCAATCTTGGACTATTTTCTCAAAAAACTTCAGACGGAGCAAGGCCGAGACAGGTATGACCATCTTATAGTGTGGCGTGACAATTCTCCGGCTCAGTTTAAGCAAAACTTTCTATTTTTTTATATGGATTACCTGGTCACAAGAGGAGACTTCCTACGAACAGACTTAAAATTTTTGTTGGAGGGCCACTCGTATAGTGTGTGCGATAGATATTTTGGAAACATTCAAAAAGTTTTTAACGCCCAAGAGAAAATTGAAACACCCAAAGACTGGGAAAACGTTCTAGTCAGCAGTGGTTTATCAAACGTCAAGGTCTATTGGGTAGGTCTGGACATGATAAAGGACTACAAGTCATTTTTAAAGTTAAAATACGTCAGTAGAAACGAAGATTTACAGCACGAGAAATTTGAGGTCAAAGAAATCGCGTGGATTAATGTTGGAATTGGGGAACAGCCTGATGACAGGGGCAATCTGAAAGTTGTAGATCATCCCGACTGCGCCTTCGTGCGTTTCACTATTGACCCAAAACAGCAACCCAGGCTAGTTTCGTACACAAAGAAAAGGCAAGCAACTCCACTGCGAATAGACCTACTGACCACACTGAGGCAGGAACTAAGGCCAATTCGTGAAGATGTAAAGCAGCAGTGTCTAAATCTAGCTAGAAAATATTTAAGTGAACGTGCCGAGCGTTTTTATGCTGCCCTACCATGTATCCAAGAGGGGAGCGAGATTGACGATTGAAGGTTATCATTATATACCTTTCACTTGAACATTAATCGTGTGTCCTAATTAGCTTCCTCTTTAACGCAGCACCTCAGTTTCCTTCGCCTTGCCTTTGTCTTACAGTAAAACGTACTAAGAACCTGGATTTTTCAAAGTTATCCTAAACAGGTTATTCTTTTTAATATATAAATGGTAGTTAGTACAGGTTAAGGCTATTTAGGTTCTTACATAGGTTATGTTCTGAATAAGAAACATACAATATAGCCAAGAGAATTTAGTGGTTCAGCTTATTCCTCATATAAAATCTGCACACCAAATAAGACGTTATGTAAAAATGACCATATAAAGAAAACCTAAAGTATTGACCTCATTGGCATTTAAACAGTCCAGTTAGAGCGATAATGCAGGTATGTCTTCAAAGAGGATTCTAAACAGTGACTGATCTAACTTTTGCCCAAGGGTACAGGCAAATTTTTTCAGAGATTTTAGAAACTAAGAAATTGTTTCAATTTCTAGACTACACAGGTTCTTAAAATATAGGTTCTTAGGCAAGGGGTTTCACTGTATAGCACCATTTTATCATTCGCTAATAAATAAATCGTTGTTGTTGTTGAAAACTACTGTTTGCTGCTTGACCGTTCCGGTACGACAGTGAGTTAGAAAGCTACACTAGCCAATGGTTGGGATTCTGAGATAGGTACCTTTTTCTAAAATCAGACAGATATATATATACACATTCGTTTTCAAAAAGGTTTTTATACAGAGATAGATATATAGTTTTGTTTTCTTGCACGTAAGCTGTGTGCATTTTTCACTTGTCATTGTCCAACATGTGAAAAATCTCGGTTCAAGGATAAATTTACTCTTCGTCAGTTTCTTTGTTCCAATTTGACAAAAAAAGAGTGCACGATTGACGAATATTTTCTGCAAAGAATGCGGAATTCGGTCAGTTGCAGGTTATATAATTGTTGTTGTTACAGGATAAGGGGGACGACCTCAAAGATTTGGTTTTTACAACAACGCAGATGAAATGAAAAAAAAGTGTTTTCGACACCGTAGATTTTTTTTGTCTGAGAGGGAAGATGCAAGGTTGGATAATGTTCGCGATATTGGATATGTGATATCTGAAGCAACAATATTGTAGCAGTTGATTAAAACGGACCAAGCAAGAAGTTAACGAGGTTCATAGAATTAAGTAGATCTAGATGAGCTGGTCATATATATTTAGGTCTCTTCTTTTTTCGTGTAAATCACAGCTTGTAAGGCAACACCTCACTGAGGACAAAGTAAACTCTCGGCCACAAATGTTTTCAAGTTAGTTTACTGTTTCTCTTTAGCACGGCCCTGGACAGCGCATCACTCTCATCAGTAAAAATGCTTCGCCACTTGCTATAGATCGTTTTCACTGTCAAGCAACAAAAAATAAATTGAAAACCGTCCAGTGGAAAAGCCAAGAAAATGAAATGTTACAAAAGACTAATATATAAACAATTTGTGCAAGTCTCAGGTCTTTGTGGCCCACAGTTTCTGAGTTATTTGCCGAAATGTTTCACGACGTTTCACGGACCTTTGTAGAGCTTTGTAGGTCTTTGTATGGAGACGCCACATTGGTGCACCGTTTTGGTGCACCAATATGGCTGCCGGAAATCAAGAGTTCAGGGTTTCTACGAAAGCTCTGTCTTTTCACTCGAGAACTAGCACACGTGCACATAAACATATCTTCTAGTACTTGAAATGGTTATACTGCTGAAAATCTTATCAAGAGGAGAGACTTTTTTTAACGAGACAGCATTCCTATTTTGGTGTCAGGCACTGTGAAAACTCGGAAGTTCAAATTGCTGTATTTTCTAAATGAAACATGCTACAGGAATGGACACTTGTACAAAAATTTACTTTTTGTTTATCTTCAACCTAGTGAGAATAAGAATTCGTAAAACCTCGCTATTTTGACTTTACAATTTGATGACTTCACTGTGAAAACCATCTATAGATGCCTTGACATTTCGCCTACCAATTCGATGACTTCCGTTTCTACATAACGACACAGAAAAATGCACACGGGCGCACGTGCAAGAAAACAAAAGTATATATCTATATATCTCCCTATATGAAAACCTTTTTGAAAGGGGGTGTATATAACTCCGATTTGCGACTCTATTAACTCGCATCCCTTGCGTTTGTATATTAATATATATCGTTTTTATCTAAAATGGGCTCAAACATAGGGAGAATAGATTGGACATCTACGCTAAACACACATGCTACACAGGGAAGGGCGAAGTAAGTACACAGAGGTAGTGTGCTATATGTTGTAAGCGAGTTTAATGTGCATTAGTCGTTATAAATCTTCTGAGTAATTTCTTTTCCGTGTTCGTTCCGTGGTGGCAAAGCTACCGACATTTTTAAAAGCCGGATAATCATTCCTTTGTAACTGGCGCAAGTTAAAGTTAGCAGAGAAGAAGTCCAATAGAAAGACGAAAATCTATCGTTAACGATGTAATTTGAATAGTAATTTTGATCTTTTGGCAACATAACTACAGTTTTATGACCATCCAGGACCTACAAGAGAACGAACATTTTGGACAACTTACCCTTTTGTTTTAAGCTTTCGAGACTTTTCCTGAGAACAGCAAGGTTATGAACGAAATCTCTCTCCTTTGACCAGTCTTTTAAAATCATTTCCAGATCTCCGTCTTCATCGTTTTGAGATTTAGCAATTTGATTAATGGACTCTTTGGGAATCCCAAGCAAATGAGCTATGGGAATAACGTTGAAAATGACTCCCTCTACACCTAGTAGGCTTCTTACATAGCCACACAATTCTGTGAAGAGAAAAATATTGTACTAGGATTTAGGATGCTTTCGGATGTTATATTATAACTCTAGGTATTGCTTCTAATGTTTGAATTCAACGTCAATATGCGCATAACTTCTTCAAAGATGTCAAACATTCTTTCATAAACTATAGGTTATCGTGTGTCAAAGCTCTCACACTAACCCCGTTCTCTGAAATGCCTCTCACTTGTAGGTCCATACTCTCCTGTCACACTGACCTTCCCACACAGACTTCTAACATCTTTTTTCCACTCAAGAGGAATTCTCATAACTTCTCCTTCGTGCCACCAATCATACGAATTTACGGTCAAACAAATACTTTCTTGCTCCTTGTTAGCTACCTTGTAGTCTTCCCCAAGGTGAATTTTAATCTGAAGGGTTTCATTGTTGTAGATGCTTTTTTCCTCCTCGCTAGCAGTGGAACGTACGTGCAGTTCTTTGAATCCTTCTTTTTTAAGTCTCATCAAAGCAGACGACGTCTCGTCTTCTCTATAGAACTGCTCACAGTAGACATCTTGGCTGACGAACAGAAGGGCAAGTTCATCATGCACTGAAGAGAGACTGCTCTTGTTCAGCAACACAGGCAAAGTGTAATTAAAAGGTACCAAGTTAAGCCTTGATGCAATGTCCTTGGTACAAAGCAAAGTAGATCTACCTAATCTTAACAAAATCGCAATGAGTGAAAAATGGTAAATTTCAATGTCTACTTCTGCATTTGCCTCATCAATCCTTGAGTTGTGAGTTATGTCATGCCAAGTAATATTTCCTTCTCTGGCCTTAAATCTGTGCAAAATGAAAACGTCTTGACATCTAACTCTACGCTCAACTTTCGTTGCCAGCGTCAAAGGTTTCTTGAAATAATGTCCACTGGGTTCAATATTAATGACGGGTGCACCAAACATGAAATCATTTTCAAGATCCCTCCGCACAATTAGTCCATAGTACTTGGAAGGGTCGTCTAAGTGCAATGTTATACTCAAGGTTTGCAGGCGACTATCAAGAGCTCCAGAAGGACAAGCCCGTGTAACGCTTGGTCCAATATTGAATACATTATCTTCTCTGTTGATCACAATGTTAGATGAAATTCGTGTGCACCTCGAAGGTGGGTTTTCCCTCATGGCCATTCTTGAGCCATCTTTAATTGTGAAACAAGAATAACAATAACAATTAACTAGATTATTCTCGCGGAGCGAGTTTATAATCTCGTCTCGCGCGAAGCGTGCGTGCATCACGTGAACCGCGAGTTGTCTTAGCCAGGTGCAAAATTCAATGCGCCGTAAATCTCTCTATAAATATATGCTTGGTGTCCGCCAATGACGTCATGTAGCACTGCGTCATGGAGCATTTTGCGTTTCCAGGCAACATAGACTTCGCCGCTGATGACTAGCGCATTTCATGAGTTATTCATAAAAGGCTCATGTTTATTCATCTATGAAACAATGTTTACAACGGTGAATCACGAGCTATTTCCCATTTAGATGACACAGAACAACAAACACAACAAGTGGCTGGAAATCCTCGATTTTAACCGAAACTCCTTTGGAGAACGCCGACTAAAATTCATCGCCAGCGAAGAGGACGACGACAACAAGAAGCCGTGTGCAAAGCACAGAGAACATCACTTACCACAGCGAAGGCAACGTCGTCAACACAGCGACCCAAACATGTACAGAGGCAGCGACAAAATAATACAATTACACTGCAAATGGAGCCGATGAAGAGAGGGAATACCGACTGTCGATGCTTCAAAAAGCGACGGGGAGATCAGACAACGCTTACAGTTCACAGTAAAATTATCCTCTCCGATACAACGATACACGATCTGTACAATGCACATCAAGAATATCTTTCCAACGGACAGAGGACAGCCTATCAGCCTTTACACCATGAGCAACATTGGGTTTTACAGTAAGCTTTATTTTACAATGAACAGTTTATAACACCGATAATGTGTGACATGTAGGGAAGCGTTACATTTTTAGACAAAGTCCTAACAAAATTTTCGTTTACAATTTTTATTACATTTACTTCTCCAAAACCATCCCACGTAAAAATATATGTATATGTTTAGCAGCCTTAAACATAAACACAGCGGTGTCTTTTGTCATCTGAATAGGAAATTGCTCGTGATTCACCGATTGTAAACATTGTTTCATAGATGAATATGAGCCTTTCATGAATAACACATGCAATGCGCTGGTCATCAGCGGCGAAGTCTATGTTGCCTGGAAACGCAAAATGCTCCATGACGCAGTGCTACATGACGTCATTGGCGGACACCAAGCATATATTTAGAGAGAGATTTATGGCCCAATGAATTTTGCACCTGGCTAAGACAACTCGCGGTTCACGTGATGCACGCACGCTTTGCGCGCGACGAGATTATAAACTCGCTTCGCTCGCGGTCTTCGGCCGCTCGCTTCGCGAGAATTCGAGATATTCAATTGGACACAAAATATTCTTAAGATAGCTAAAACACATCAATCCTCTCTCATTCAACTAAATAAGAAACTAAAATTTACTCTCTTTTCAAACAAGACAACAAGAAATCTCATTACTTGGACCTTAAAAGGAAACACAAATCACCGACGCAAAGTGGCAAAATTTAGAACAAGCAATCATAAATTAATGATAGAATACGAGAGATACTGCACGCCAAAAATTGATTCTATAAGTCACAAATATCCTAATTTTCACCCATTGAGTGCAAACGATATGATACTTTTTCTCTTCAATAATGTAGATTCCTTTGTCTGCAAGAAACTTGGCCATTTTATTTTCTGGCCTTTGAAAAACGTCAAAGTAGATCATTAAACATAGCTACAAATATAGTTAGCATTTTCCGTGTAATTTTAGCCATTATTGTTATTATTATTCACAATAATAAATGTTACTTTCTTTTCTTTCTTTTTTTCCTTTACCTTGACATAATCAATATTGTAATCGCCAATGCCATCTATTCATGGAAATGCCAATAAATATTGTTGTTGTTGTTGTTTAGGAACCCGAAGGCGAGATCTAGTCCAGTAAGAAAATTCAATTTTTTGATTGGCTAAATTATGAGCGAATAATGCGAGTGTAGTCGACCTCCTGCGCGCTATGGTGTGTTCAAAGCCGTCTTCAAATAAATAAATTTTGCGGTATCAAAATTAAGACCTTTGAAAAGGGTACACAAATTTTCGCGTAAGGGTGACGTTTACTGCTTTGAGCCTAGTGTTTAGCGCGTTATGATAATCAAATTTTAAACTAACTAGCTGTCGGTTCATAGTTAAGATATGCTTATAACCACGTTTTGTGAGAGAAAACTTCACGGCTCTCTCAAATTCGCTTTTTAACACGTCTAAATTTGAGGATTTATTTCGAGCATGCGCTCTTTCATCGCTAGCCGGCTGTGCAGGCGCTTTCTTCGGGCGCGCGAATGTTTTGCCCGCGAAAGCGCCATGTTGAAACTCGAAAAGAGAGGAGAAAATAGGGCGAGTCAAAAGGAACGGAGTAGGGGGCGTGGAGAGAGAAGAGAAAACGCCATATTTTTTCTCCCCTCCCCCTTCCCCCTTTCCTTCTTTCGCCCTAGCACCTACCCTAAGGGTTACTATTTTTACTCTTCCTAATCTTCCTCCGTCATAACATCAAATATGGCGGTTACAACACTACGAACGTAAACAAGCAGCTTTCGCCCGCCCAAAATACGCTTGCACTGCAGGCTATTTCATCGCCTGCTACATTCCTGACAGGCAATCATGTGTACCAATCAGATTTGACCAGATCTCGCCTTCGGCCTCGTCAACAAGAGATCTGAGTACGAGATTACTCGAGTTTTTAAACCTGATAATACATTCTTGCTCGTTTTTTAAACAGTAAATAACCAAAAAATGAAACAAAGGCATCATTAGGTGTAATGAAATGTATGGACATACTGAAAAAACAAAACAAAACAAAAGAGTACAGAACAGAAAAAAAGCAACAAAACAAAACAAAACTATTCATACTCGTTTTCGGTGCCCCGGTTTGGTAAGCTAGCGGAATGTCAAAATCTTCGTGGTCCTTTTCCCGACCAGCGAGTACGATGTTAGATGTTGATGATAATTTGTCGGAAACTAGTGGTGATGGTGGTCGTGATGGAAATCTTAAATCCGAAGAGATGGAGGAGACTTGCTGACTTGATTCCTTGACCTTGGCTGTTCCTGAATTTTCAAGAAAAAGAAAAAGATAATTTGCCATGAAAGGGGGTATGTCAGGAGGATATTGCTATTTTAGGTCAACAATTCTGTGCTGAAGTCTTTACTCAGGGCCTTTACACATACCCAGAATGTTCCCGTAGAGTTATGAAGATATCCCACGGCAAAGTTCATCAAGGAGCACTAGCCATAATACTTTTATATTGTGTGTGTGAATCATATAGGTTGTAAAACTTTGAAAGGTTGGTTCAGTGTTTTTTTATCTTTGCCATCCGTTGCAAAAGACTACACGAAACAGTTTCAGTGCTTTTCAAGGCTTAAATATAGTCTTATATAACAAAATTGGACCATAATGGTTGGAATTTAAATGAAGAGTAGACAAGATTTATCTTTTTACAAGACAGCAAAAAGCGTGACATAGCCCCTTTAAGTGTGCAATGAATATCATCTGGCTGCACTCTGTAGCAGAATGCAAGCTTTTCTAATTTCGGGTCCAGATTTTAAACCTAGACACAGACGCCAGCGAAATCTGCGAAGAAGTGATAAATGACAGTTATAAAGAAGGCTATTCTGGGGAAGCTAAACTATGCACACCCGTTTCTACTGCCAAGGGTAGGTCATAAGCTAAATACCGAAAAGGCTCCTTTAATTTATCAGAAGGATAGGTAATGATTTTGCTGAGTAAGCGGTAATTTTGAAAAGATGGAAGAGGCCTTCCTACTGCGTGCTTTAACCTAAGCTCAATGTCCTTGGATGTCTGGGTAAGGGTGGATTTCCACTGTCGCGTAATGTTTACGTGCGTACGCACATAAATGAAATAGTGGCAATGCTGAAAGCCGCGCGTAAACGTCGGTAAAAGTTGAGCGAGGTTCAACTTTTACGGTTACGCGCTAGAGACAAAGCCTAGCTTTAGCTGTGCTGTTCCGTGGCAACAATACCATTTTGAAACAAAATCAACTCATTATAGCTTAGGCCCGAAACGTAGTTCAAAGTTAAAGTTATGGTGCTCCAAAGACCCGCTAATTTTAGTAAGTTACTTGTTTACAAAATGGCAGTAGACAGACGCTGTCAAAAATTCATGATATTTATCTTTTTCATTTTGATGAAGAACTTTAATATGTTTCTGTTGACACTGTAACTACCCTTCGAGGAGAGGCTACATTTTTGTGGTGTGAACAAGTTTTTGCACACCATTTCTCCGCGCGAAAATGTAGCCTTTGCTCGCAGGCAACCTTAAAATTACTAAAAAGGTCAAATACTCAAGCAAAGTTAGCTACCCTTTGAGAATTCATTTTTGACTTGCATGGGCTGCGCACTTTAGTATCAGCATACAAGCAACCGTCCCGCACCATCAATCGAGTCGACAGTTTCCAAGAAGAGAAAAACGTATATATAGATACTCAGGAACGATAAGTAAAACACGCAGCTTCAAGCATTGGGAGTCAAATCGATACATATTCTTTTAAGATTATTAACCGGCAGTTAATACCTCGTTTTCTACGTGAAAATTAAGAGTAAGCAGAAAACTCGGGAGGGGGGGATGAGGGGGTTACTCTAAGTCCTCTAGTTCACTCATGCACACAAATGTACACATACCCACCTTGTTTAACGCCTTGTTTAGTACGGACTTCTAAAAAGGGAAGAAGCTCCTCCTTCAACGTTTTCTCGGACGTGACTAAGTCAATAGTGTTTCTCTTATTCAGTGCTTTAGGAAGTCTAGTCTTTTCCACATTATCAAGTATATTAAAAATTAGGTTTTCATCTCCCCTTCGCCGTGAAAC
>OZ037778.1:34287830-34372830 GCA_964035525.1 Porites cylindrica | reverse complement strand
CGTAGGAGTTGAGTTTAAATAGATGATGAGTTTCACAAATTCATATAGAAACAGTGCATTATTATTAATTTATTTTATTAACCTATTTTTCAATATTAATTGTTGTTGTAAAGTGCTATTAAACAGCAATGGAAATGGCCCTATAAAAGTATGATTATTATTATGATCATTATTATTATTATTGTTATTACCATTATTATTATTATTATTATTACTCTAAAACCTCGCTTGATAAGGCCACTAAAATTACACCAAAAGAGAAAAATGTGCAAAAGCACGGTTGCGATGGTAACGTCAATATTGACGTACACGCTAGGCAAGGGAGGCTCCATAGGGTTAATTTATCTGTTATTTGTAGTCTGATCAATCTAAAATGGGTTTATTGTAAGTATCTGCATAAGGTCTTCCACATCGTCTTATTTACTGAGATTTTGTATAAGACAAAATGGTGATTCCAAATAACACCTAATTAGCCGTCTTTCTAATTGTAACTAGACATCTCCAGAGTTTAAGGGTTAAAATATTAGTAAAAGAAATCAAACTTGCCAATTCAGGTAAAAGCTGTTGCGCTACATTGGGTGAACTTCAATCTTGAAAGGAACCGAGTTTTGTATAAAACCCACCAATTCTTTACAAAAAAAAGTGAATCGCGTTTTCTCGGAAACGAAGTTAGCACCTTTTCGTGTCTTAGTAGTGGTCATAAATGCAGAGTCATTAGGGTCAATAACAATAAGAATAAACTAGGTTAACTCAGACTGAGATTATGTTAACCCTGAATGAGAGAAGACAGGCGAGGCAACTTGCAAAGATAGTGTTGTCCAAAAGCCTGGTACTTACAAAATTTCGGGGACGCTGTAATACTAACCCTTGCTTAACCAAAGTAAGAAGATATACAGATATAACAATGGCATAAAAGGTACCATATAATAAAAATGCAAATAAAATTAATTTACACATTACTTACCAGTTTCTTTTACCAAGGATCTTTTAAATGGATCAGGACAAAGTTCAAGCTCATTTGAAGTTTCAAGTGGTGTTGAATACAAAATATTGCTTCTAAGTGGATTAGCATGGTGGTGGTGACGGTCCTGATCTTCGTGAGGAGAGGCGGTCGCGGCTAAGGAGACTACGTTCTCTTTCCTTGATAAAGAGCTGATCTAATATGAACAAAACGTAATTTATATGTCATCAAAATGCAAGATCTAATTGTATTTGTCCCAAAACCATGTACAATTCTCGTCACATGACTTTTTAGCTTATTTCTAATTAACACAACAGCCGTGGACTCAGGATCTCAAGGATCTTCCCGGTACCCATTTATACACCTGGGTAAAGAGAAACAAAGTGGAGTAAAGTTCCTTGTCTAAGGAAACAGCGCGACGGGCGAGGCTTGAACCCCGGACCTCCAGATCCAGAGTTCGAGTAGTTAACCGCTCAGCCACACGTGCCTCAACAGGAATAGCCATAAATAGAATAATGTATAAGAAATTTTCAGCTCAAAAGGAACACCTAGGTTAATGTAAGTGGAGGGTGGTAGTGGTGGTGGTGAGAGGCGGGGGGGGGGGGGGATCGTCAAAATTTACGAGTGATCAGTAGGCGGGCAGAGGTAAGCTTGCCTTTGTTGACAAGGGGGCGCTACGTAATATTACTGTAGGTAAGTCTCATTTTTAAACAGGATGGTTATTGCACAGTCCTTAATAGCATTTGACTTATTTGACCAGTCTTTCTAATTGCAGCATACACATTTCCAGGGTGTAGGAGTTGAGTTTCCAAAAATGCTGAGTTTCACAAATTCATATAGAAACAGTGCATTATTATTAATTTATTTTATTCATCTAAAGCGCCATTAAACAGCAATGGAAATGGCCCTATAAAAGTATTGTTATTATTATTATTATTATTATTATTAAATTTATTGTTATTATTTTTATTATCATTATTATTATTGTTATTATTACTTTAAAACCTCTCTTGATAAGGCCACTTTAATTACACCAAAATAGACAAAAAATGCAAAAGAACAGTTGCAATGGTAACGTCAATATTGACGTACACGCTAGGCAAGGGGGGCCTTCAGGAGCTGGATCTCACTGCTAAGGCTGAGTAATTATTGTATTTCAAGTGTGTTTTTTCTTTTAGGTTTCCTCAAGTCGAGTGTAGTTTATGCGGCTAGTTAGTTTATACACGAGACAACGATCTGACCAGTACAATAGTATCAGGTTTGAACCTTAGATATATTTTCTCACCGCAAATACAAAGAAAACGTTCCGAGGAATATTTAGTTATGATTTTGGATGTAAAGAGAAAGCTTTGAGCGATTTTCTAGCCTCGCGTTCCTCTTGAAAATAACAAACAGTGGAAAGCCGGCTTAAAACATAAATTTGCAAGGTTTTTTAAAGTTGTCGCTGAGCTCGTGGTAGGAGCCCTATAGCTAAGGAAATGTGGTAATCTACTCATCGAAGAAAATTTGGTAACATCACGTGACCGTACACCGAGCAAGCGACCGTCGGTCCGCACCACAGGCATACCAATGTAAAATAACTCAATCAACAGGTATGGCAACCCAAATGCAACTCAGGTTTTATTTGAAGGGAATAACATGGCCGCCCGGACTTTTAGAAAGAAAAAACAATAACAAAGGTGTGTCTTTTTTGGGCGTTATTTTTTATGTTTACACTAACGTAGATAACAGAAAAAGAGCTAGAGCGAGTTATTGAAAACAAAGGAGACGAATTTCGTGGGAAGAAAAACATGGAAATTCAAAGCGGCGGTGAGAAAATGAGAAATGCTAGCGGCCAGCAGTGAAAAATAAAAACGAACATGAGCACAGGAAACAAAATATTGGGTAAGCACATACGACAATTCCTCCACAAAAAATAAAAATGTTTAACTATTGAAGTTTGACGTTTTAGTCGTACAAAACAGTGTTGTGGTCGTGCAAAACAACGGCAAGACAAAAAGGAAACACAAAAAGGGAAAGACACAAAAGCGTGCTGCACGTGCAAATTTGTTTTTTTTTTTTGCTAATTAGATCTGTTAGTCTTAAAGACATTTTTATTGTCGTCGCCGTTTAGCATTACACGATTTAATTTTTTTTGTTTACTCGTATTGTTAACCAGAGCTTCGCTTTTAGCCCTGGCTAAATCTATATATTAAGCTTTACATGCTTACCTGACTCATAATTTTCAAAGACACCTTAGAATAAATATTTGTCTTCGTGAATTAAATTTGTTGTCTCTGTACACTTTTCACAGAATTATATTTATTTTATTGATTGTTAGTAGTCTCTCTGGCAATTTTAATCGCTGCGCCGCCTGTTTTCAGTCGTACATAAACATCGCATGCAGGAGTACTCAAAATGCCGCGCCTAAATATCAAACGCTTTTAAAGATTGCACATAACAAAACCATAAATAAAGGGAAATAAAACCTAAACATAATAAATTCTTTACCACGTTGAAGCCTAACTCTATTAATCAGGGGCACCCAACGACAATTTTCGGAAAGTATCTGTTCGGAAGACGATTTGAGATCTAGAATTTTCGGAACATTTGTTGTAAAATTTCTTGATTGCCTGCCTCTCCTAGGATTTTTGAACATCTAAAAACTACTGTAATTGCCCATTTTTAACGGGTTTTTACCCTTTAAAGGTCACCTAGAATTTTCGGGAGCCTTTTTTCTGGCTGAAATTTTCGAAAAGGTGAGTTTTGATCCCTATAATTTCGGATCATTAGACTTTCAGCTAAGAAATCCGAACAGATGAAAAATTTTTAGGGGATAAAAATATGCCTATATGTACCGTTTAAATACGAAAATACGTTTAACAATGCTATGTTTAAGTCGTTTTCAACAATATTCTCGTTGGGTGCCCCTGATTAATGTTCATTCAAACACGGACAGCCGGCACTGTAAGTTTGATGCTTGTGAAAGGTGATAACACGTCCGGCTGGACGTATAGGTATTTTTTTTTTTATCGTTTTCACTAAAAGCCCATACTTATTATCCTGTATATCACATAAGAGCATATTTTTCTAACTGAAAAGTATCTGCATCATTCTCTTGATGAAAACGTTTTATAATGTGGTCGATTCTCTAATTTATTGTGCAAAGGAACGGCCTGGACTGATTGAATGAGTGCAAATTGTCTTGCAAAATTGTGAAAAACTGCAGAATTATTGGTCTAAATAGGGCCGAAAAAATTCTGTCCGAGGTCTGTATGACAAAAAAACAGCGCCTCATAGTACTGTTTACCTCAGACGTAATGTATAAAAAGTATGTTAAAAAGGTTGGTTTACACGCTACCTGATTTGTCGCCAAGTAAACTTGTCGAACACAAAAAAATCCGGCCTGATTTCTTAGGGCCTGTTTACGTGGAGTGCGGGACCCCGGTCTAGTGGGGTTGGTTTCTTTTGTTTTCACGCTCTGGGGGACACAAAACAAAAGAAACCTACCCCACTAGACCGGGGTCCCCCACTCCATGTAAACAGGGTCTTATTTTGGGTCCCTTCAGACAGAGGAATGAAACGTATAAATGTTTTGGCTGCCACCGAGGACCATTAGAAAAGCGATGGGGATTTTAAGACATGCAAGATTTTTTTGTACATGTAGGATGGAAATGTTTTTTCCTCCTTGTACATATATTTTTTTGGTCAGAATCCGTAGGAATATATTTTTTTATTAATAATTTCCTGGGGAAATTTTTTTTTGCTTTTGCTCCATAACCCCTCCCGCCCCCCTTCCTCCCATCACTTTTCTAATAGTCAATCCCTAAAATTATTTTTCAGGCTGTCTTATTATCCATAGTCTCTCCAACGGAGTGGTTGGAGAGACTATGAATGAACAACCTTATAAAATAAAGGCGGTGTAGATGGGCAACTGGGTTATTTTTTTTAGCCAAGTAGTTTTCCAGGCCTAATCTACTGTGATCGATGTTTGGGTTTACATATCAGACTCAACTCGATATAAAGCTGATTTGCTTGACTCTTGGACTGTCAAATTATTTTTCTCTACAATCCCTTAGCCTTTTCCTCAAAAGTCGCCTGAATGTCAAGCGCGGATCTACCATAAATACTGACCGGTTTTCTAAATGAGCACAGAAGGCGCAAGCTTGTAGGCGGGTTCGGGGGCATGCTCCTCCTGGAAAATGTTTTTGAATTTTAACCCCCTAAAGTCCTCTTTCTTGGGTTACTGAGTCATGTAGACAGGATATTGGCCAGATACATTCTCCTCGAATGAACCCTTACAAATCGGCGGATTATTTCATCTCTCATTTGTCAAGTTGAATTTTTTTTTTGTTAAATATATCTTTTATAAACAAATCTCACCAAGTTCCGTAAAACGGTGGAAACCGGTGTGGATCCGCGCCTGAATGTGCCCTAAAGTTAACTGATTTGTGGATTACAAGTTTATTGTTTGATTTAAGTTATAAATTTATCAACGGGAGCTTCGCCTTTAGCCCTGGCTAAATCTATATATTAGTCATTGTTGTCAAGACAACAGCTTTATGTCATCCTTCCACTGCATTATTGGTCAGATCACGGTTCTTGTACCCTTGATAGACCTTAGTTCTCGCTAGCGCAGTTTCACAGCCTTTTGACTCTTATTCAAAAAGGTAAGCTATGGCTTCTACATTTTCCAGATGTAAACATGGCTTGTCTTTCTGGTCGATTTCGTGAACTTCTCTTCTTACCTTGATGGCACCGGGATTTTCATGCTTGAACTAGCGATATGGTGCACGTAGTTATCCAGCAGCAAGCAAAAAGGCTATACCGATGACGTCGATTCCTTTGTCTCAGGTAACGAAATTAAATTAAAACAATAGTTTTGTTTAATCGGACAATGGTGGTTCTAGAGAAAGAGAATCCTGGCGAGCGGAACTGGATATCACAGAGCCAACAACAACCTAAACGCGTCTATTTCTTTTACACTCTCCCTAGCGTAAAGCAAGTGACGAGGTAAACGTATGGTTGTTTTCAATTCTATCACATAGAAGTCACAACAAGTACGATTAAAGGCCGCCGGTGTCGACGGCCTGACTAAGCAAGACTGTCACAAATTTCCAGAGAAAAACCGGGAGTTAAAGTAAAAGAATCAGGAAGCACTGACCAAGACATTACTCAGACATCTGCTGTTTTAGAGCACGCTCATATCGGCCACCACCCACTTTGAAACGACGATAAAATCAAGAGCCGATGAAAGAGGCTAGAAACATTGAAGGGTTAACCCTAACAATATCAACATGTATAGTGACTATGTGTAACGAGGAAAGCTTACAAAGTTTTCATCAACGAGATAAGAAAGCCACGATAAGTTAAATCAGTGATCATGATAACAACGATATTAAAGGTAAAGGTTGTCTAAAGGCGGGAGTATAGAAACAAGGTGTATATTATGTTGTAATGTATGCTAATGAAGTTAGTTAGTTTGGGGTCATTTGACTGCTGTCAAAAAAAGGATTTCCGCTGATCAGTATCACGTGACCGTACCGCAGGCTCAGGTGTCGAGGTTATGCGCTAACATGTTACTAATTTTCAACTGATCGCAGGCTCAACCCTAAGTGGATTTCATTGCAATGGTTACAAATTTATCAACTGGAGAATAGCCTTTAGACGTCGCGTAAACATCCTCGGAGACCCAGGGGCAGTTAGTCGGGTCGATAAAATGTTCGTGGTGAAAGTTTACTGTGAGATCGAGACGAGCGTCTCGATCTTACAGTAAACTTTCACCACGAACATTTTATCGACCCGACTAACTGCCCCTGGGTCTCCGAGGATGTCGCGTAAAGGGCAGCACCAAAACATAGAATCCTGAATCCGGAATCTGGAAACGGAATCCGTGAAAGAAGGTTTCAAGCTATCGATTTAAAAAATATATTTGAGCAATAACAATATGACTGCAGTATGACTAGAGGAGTCGATTCCGGTGAACAACAACAACAACAACAAATTTTATTGAAAATTGAAAAATAACTAACTAAATTACTTTCCCACCCGCAAGAATAGACTCTTCATACCATTCCGGCAATGAATGCAAATTCTCATGGGACAGCAAAGCGAGGACAAAAAGTATAGCTGAGAAGACGTCAATAACAATAACTAGTTCCGTTAGAAAGAGATCAGTTAAATGGAGACAGACTTTAAATCGACAGAGGTGTCGTTTATATAACTGAAAGGTGTCGTAGTCAAGTTATTCTTGGGTGTCTTTGCTGGGTTGTCTTCAACAGTGTTCAGTTTTATTTATCAAGGCAACTTATTCAAGAGAACCATGGCATTGTGGACTCCAAATACAAGAGAGAATTGTGCATGCACTTGCTTGATTCCGAAACTGATTGCATCAAAATAATGCGCTATGTTTAAGAAGCCTCTTCAACGTAAAAAATACGGACGTCAACACAAACTCAATTACACCAGTATTCCATCAGCATTCAGCTTGACTAAAAAGTTGAACTTATTGCTAAAACACCAGAACTGTGGCAGTGGGGGATCTACACCTTCAGATATGGGGGGGAGGGGGGGTGGGCGGTCATCCAGACACTGATATGAGGGGGAAGGGGCGGTCTCAAAAAAATTTTTTTTCGGCTCTTCGGGCATCAGTCTGGTTTAAAGGGACTGGTTCACGATAATGCGCATGTGTGAGTTCTGACAGTAGCTGATTGTTTTTCAACCAATCGGAAGCGAGTTGGATGCATGCAAGTAAATTTACAAAATTCAAATTAATTGTTCGCGACGCGAGAGTATTTCCGGCCATTTGGTTTGATTTTATTTATCCCCATAATTCAAGTTTATTCTTTGCTACTCCTCAGATATATGTTGCAGCCGATAAGAATAAGATTAACAGCCCTGTCCTGCTTTGAAACAAACATTTGCCAACGTGTATTTTTACGAGGTCGTACCCACACTAACAAAGCAGTCACCGATCGGCAAACAAAATTTGTAAACAAACATCTTATTACTGTTCTCTCAGTTCGCCTTATATAAATCCAGAAATACCTACAAATAGCACCTGACCGGTGACAAAAACATACAACGTATGAGTATAAAGATTATCCTTAATTGAGCATAAATTTCAAATGCTTATCAGCAAATGAACAAATTCATTCGCGTTGCATCGGGTCAGTGTTCCGCTAAACAAATGTTATCGAGTAGCACACATAAAGAAACTAGATTATAAACAGAATACTCAGGCAATAATTTATTTAAAAACATCAATTCTTAAACATATACGATCGTAAAGCAAAGATACAAGGAACATTTCAAGTGTACCAGATCGGTGAAGATCGCGCGGCCTGTTGCGGTATAACTACAGGTCGGAGTCAAAAATCAAATCAAAGTTGAACGAACTCATGCCTTTAACCGCTTTCCAAGTGTCGTATATACTTTTCGTAAGCCACACACTACTCCCAGAACCATACCAGATCGATAGGCTAAGCTTCTCTATCTCCAAAGACTCTTGAGAACGTCCTGTTGCCGGACGGCCACGATGCTCTTCTGAACCTCCATGATAAAAACCTTATTTTTTACGTCTTCTGAAAACGTAACCAGTCAAACGACACAACCACACGTTAATCACCACTACCGAAGTATAACTAGACCAGCCAAAGCGACGGATGTCCGAATAAAACGAAGGATTTTCAATGATTGTACCGGTAATGGCGATTTCGAATTTAGTGTTGACCCAACAAATTTATTCTGAAGAGACAAACGGCGCGCATGCGCATTATCGTGAACCAGTCCCTTTAAAAATAAGGGAGGGGACGAGCCCCCCCCCGGGCCCCTTCCCTGGATCCTGTGTGGTCACGTCACGGGTGGGTCATGGTTGGTGTGGTCTGAGGCAAACTACTACTACTCTACATTTAGCTAAAAGGTAATGTTTAACTGTATTATTCAACCCATAAACTCGTGAATAAAAATTACTTGTAAAATTACTTTTATCAGCCTTGCAGTGCAATAAATCACACTATGGCAATCCTTATCAAGATACATTAACAAGAATATATATTTACGGCAAATGCAAAGAAAACTAAAGCAAATTCTCTTTGGATTGTACTAAATTATACAGTATGAAAGTCTTTCATTTTCTATCATTGATATTTGATTCCGTATTCCGTTTCTGTTTCCGTTTCCGGATTCCATGTTTTAGTGCTGCGGCACATAAGGGACAGACCATTAGAAAAGTTATGGGGGGGGAGAGGGTAATTTTCGAGCCGCAGGAATTTTTTTTCTTATCAAATTCCTTGTATGAATTTTTTGTAGGCCATAGCATGAATAATTTTTATAATTAATTGGCGTGCAAGAATTTTTTTCATTTAATTTTCCCTTGCGCGAATATTTTTTTTGTACTTCGTCCGCCCCCCACCCCCCCCCCCCTCCATAAGTTTTCTAATGGTCCGTCCCTAAGTGGGAGAAGCATAATAATATAAGTTAGTACTGACCTTAAACGGCTCAGAGCATGTCCCACCCTGCTCCCCTTTAAATGCTTTGGCGATCAAAATGCATCCAAGCAAAGCGAAATATCCCTCAGTAGTGAAATTTTCTTCTTTTACGTCATGATTATGTCATCGTTGTGACTTGCTTCTTTTGTTTACATACACACTGTACAGTAAGAAAAAAACTAACGCTAGCATGTTATTTTATCCCTGGTCGCTGTCGTGAGTCATTATCTTTGTATTTTAAGAGCCAATGTCTGTAATTTTCGAGAATCGGTTGACAGTCGTGAATTTTTGAATTTCTTCATATTTTGCCCACATAATCTCTATAGTACACTTATTTCAAAAATCACATTAAAACTTGTTACGGCTTTTTATTTTTTCCTGAATCGGGCAAAGTTTGAAAAACGCCAAATCGGCGCTCTTTCGAGTATGAGATTAGCGAAAATTAAGCATTTTCTTCGCGCTCGTACATAAAAACGGGATGACATCTCTAAATGAAATCAAGTCACAAGGAAAACACAGACTTGTACTTTATAATTCTACAATTATCTTTAGATAAGCTGTTTAAATGTGACTGTGTTGGCCGCAAGAAGAAACACGATTTCGGCTCTTTTCAAAAATGGCAAATTTGTCCTAACTTCACCATCGAAAAAAACAACTGATACATGGAATTTCAACATGAAACAAACACTATTTTAAAGCATATTCTTTGCCGTCTCCTGTGTTAAAAACTTTTTGGTGGCATTACAAATGTGCGTCGCTGAGACACCGAAACGTGCAGTCTAGTTTCGCACGTTGGAACGCTGAAAACAAGCTAGCCGCGAGTGTAGGCACACAAAAGTTTTTGCTAACTTAGCTTCTTTTACAAGGGGTACATTACGGGAAGCTCTAAAAATCTTTTGAAAAACGCTTTTCAATTTGATGGTTATAAAAAAGAACTAAGTAGATTAACACTGCATTTGATTGCACGCAAGTAGCTGAAAAAGGCAACGCTGTTAAGTTCTCATGGAGTGTAAATATTAACTTCGAGTTTCTGTACCTAAAATAAAGCCGCTAGAAACGGCGTGCTAGCTCTAAATAGGATTCGAGATCTCTAAGAATTACTTACCACAGTCGTTTCAACCGCAAGTGGCCGCAGTTTACTGAAATCTTTAGCCTCAGACTAAACGCTGTGATTCGTGATGAAAGCCCGTGTGTAATTTGAGTCTGGTCACGCAACTGTACAGACAAGGATAAATCATCGCACGAGTGTACAATTAACACTGTTTTTTTTTAGTTTTATATTTTGTATTCCCAAAACATGTGGAATTAAACTTGATTTTAGGATGTCACCAGCCGAAACTCAAATAGAGAAAGAAAACAAATAGAGTAAGCCGAGTCTGCAAAACTTTTCACACTAGTTTTTTTTAGTTGCCCTTAGCCTTCTGCGCCTTTGCTTGTAATAAGCTAATCTTAACCCCGCTTAGCGTATAGACTTCTTTATCGATCACCTCAGTATGAATTGAGGGATTTAGGTACACACGTACGCCATATGCAACATGAGGGTAGAGCAGGGAAATGGAAACGAGTAAAACTGTTTAAAGAAAATTGGCCAATGCTCCGCAAAAGAACATTCCTGAAAAACCACAAATCGAAAATGGACAATGGACACATTTGATGGGCGAAATACAAGTATTTAACATGTTTAAATTACTGAAAGTAGTATTGCTTTGCTCGTCTGCAGCAAGGGCATCTTCTGGCGAGACCTCAACCTGCTGTTGACGAATTGTACTGACCCTCGCCCCCCGAACAGAGGCCCTTAAAGGCCAGTCTACAAAGTATGGGGTAGACCAGAATGTACGTACTGCTAGCTCCCACCTGAAAAAAGGTGTAGTCACCTGGCTTTATCCGCCACCATCCACCCGGCACTTGTTCGCAGGCTAGAAAATAAACCAATTCACTGACAAGTTCTTTTTCATAACGTCAAAATCCGTCGCGAAAATGAAAAAAATGCTTTAAAGTGCCTCAGCCATTTTACTTACTATCTTTTAACCAAATACGTTGCGGAGAAAAGAGATAAAAGGCTGAAAACAGCCTTTCATTTCGAATTAAAATTTCAGATGGAGAATGCCCTTTTCCCAGGTCTGCACCTGCAGTGACTTGTGTGCTAAAACGCCTTCGTGGTGGTATCTCTCAGGCAAAAACGACCGCCTAGCGGCGAGGAGCGAGGAGAGAAGTCCGTGGCCATTTTCGAAAAGAAAAAGAAGTGTAAAGGCAGCACCTTCGTCGCTCAGAAAACGTCTGCGTATATAATTTTCTTCAGGCCGCACAGAGTCATCAATTAATGTGCCTTTACGGACCCCTTTTAAATGAGCAGCCAGCATGGCCAGTAGGCTGTTCTGAAACGGTACAAGGTGCTTTGTTCTCCGCCACCCGGAACCAAACATTTAGCGGTGGTGAGGAAAAACTTTTGATTTTATACGCCAATTTTGTGGATCAAACAAAGTCTGTTAGCTCTAAATGTAGTGATAAAGACATGAATTTTTGTATGTGTAGGGTTGATCCTAAAAGAGAACCCACTGCCAACCAACCCACCCATCTCCTCCTCCTTCCCTAAAGTAGACTTTTATGACGTTAGCATAATCACCTGAGACCTCTTGTAAAGTTCACTAAAATAATAGCAAGCACCTTCGTAGCCTGTTCACAGACCCTCTACTTTTCATTAGAGATCGTCGATCTATTTTCTCTTTGGAGATCGTCGATTTTGCGTATGAAAATAAAAGCCGCGGGGGATTTAATGACCAGTAGAGAAGGGGCTCTCTCTCGCGTGCTCGTCTATTTTCGAAACGAAAGAGGAGTGTAAAAGCTGCACATTCGTCGCTCAGAAAACGTCTGCGTATATCATTTTCAGTTCAGGCCATACGCAGTCATCAATCAATGTGCCTTTATGGACCCCTCTACGAGCAGCCAGTAGGTTGATCTAGAACGGTACCACGTGATTTGTTGCACCGCTACCCGGAACCAAACATTTAGAGGTGGTGAGGAAAAACTCTTATTTTCATGCGCCAATTTTGTGGATCAAACAAAGATCACCTAACGTAAGTGCAGAAAACCTTACTTTTATCATTAGCATGGTAGGGTCGATGTTTGGTTATTGCCCTACATACTCACGTGACTAACAAGTCAGGAGCATACCAAGTGACTCACGACATCTTTTCTATGATCGCAATAAATTCAGCATAACTGGAGCCACAGGCGCCACAAACCAAGTTTGAATATGTGCGAGATGCTATACGAACATACAACAAAGACTTGCACCGTAAAACACTAATACCAGGAATTTCTTTTTCGGCGCGTTACGCGTCACGCACTTCCAGAATGTCATCTTCCCTCGTGTTGACAGATTGAAAACATATACAAACTTAACTTCGATTCTGCCGTGATGCAGAATTTAGTTAGCGGTACTGTGACCCCGTCTAGCATTTAAATTCAGGTAAGTAAATAACTTTCCTGATATTAAGGTTTCAATACGATTAAAACTATAGCAAGCGAGTATTTCGACAATATTCTCCTCTACTAACTGTGATTTGAACTGCGTATTCGTCTCTTCATTATGGTTTATCGCAAAAATCAGGTGAAAGGAATCATGTTAAACCGAACAGAAACGCCGAAATATAATCTGAAACCGTTACAACTCTGACTAGTGTTTAAATGTCGAAGTAACTTAGGTTTGCGAAGGATAAATATTCCAAGCGTTGAAACTTACTTGTTGCACGCGCTTTCCTGGTGTCAAAATACCCTTCAGGTTTTGGTCTCTCGACGGTGTGCATTTGGAATGCCGCCAGGAATATTTTAACACAAATAACAGCAAAGGATATGCTTCGATACAGTTATTGTTTCATATTGAAATTCCATGTACCAACTGGGTTTTTACGATGGTGAAGTTAGGTCAAATTTGCCATTTTTGAAAAGTGCTGAAACCGTGATTCTTCTTGCGGCCAGTACAGTCACATTTAAACGGTTTATTTAAAGTTAATTGCTGAATTATAAAATAAAAATGTGTGTCTGTTTTGTGACTTGATTTCATCTAGAGATATCATTCCGTTGTTATGTACGAGGGCGAAGAAAATGCTTAATTTTCGCTAATTTCATACTCGAAAGAGCGCCGATTTAGAGTTTATCAAACTTTGCCTGATTCCTGAAAAAATAAAAAGCTGTTACAAGTTTTAACGTGATTTTTGAAATTAGTGTACTATAGAGATTATTTGAGCAAAATATGAAGAAATTCAAAAATTCACGACTGTCAACCGATTCTCGAAAATTACAGACATTGGCTCTTAAATGTCCGTAAGCGATTCTAATCCGACCAAAGCTAAAAGGCGGATAATTTCCCGAGAACACGCAATGAAAGCTGTGAACTGCTTTTAGCGATGTCATATAGTTTTATCATCACCATTTCTACTTCAATTATACCACTTTTTTCCACTTTTGGCTTTGTTTTCTTATGAGGAATGCAATATGCACATGCAAATTTTAAATTCCTTGATTGTTTTACTTCCGCTTTCATTATTTTGATCAACTCTTACGGTCATCATTTGTTATTAGCGAAATAGAACATTTACATCGTGTCTGTTGAGAAAGAGCTGAGTAACTTGAATGAAGCTTGTCATCATAAGACATATTTTATCGAAAATGCACCACGTCATAGTTTTTAGTGCTCGGAGCGGAGAAATAAAACCATGATAACCTGATGATCTGAGGTGTTTTGACAACAGCTAAATTTAAAGTAATCTCAATTTTGTTAACGTCTGGCAATTTCATTGAAATTTTGCGCTTCAACACACACCTGATGATCTCATATTAGCCTGTGCCAGGCTCTAGGTAAGTTCAGCTCGCTCAATCTTATACGCGGGGCTCTGACATGTCACTTCAGTTTCCGAAGGTTTTGTTTGAAGAATTAATTAACTTCTGTCATTGATAATTTTTGTAGTTACGAGGGATTACGTCAAAGTGTTGTTTGCATTTAACGTTGCTGATGAGCTTATTGTTACCACACATTAAAACATATGTACGTCGCACTGGGGAGTAATACTGACTCGATTGACTAAGAAATCAATCTGTTCTGCCATCTACAATCATCATGCTCGAATTGAATGATCCTGCTTCTGGCAAATAAAGAAGTGCTTCAGTCTCCTATCGAGTACTAAAACCGCCGCCGCGGGTCTTAGCAGCGTAGGAACTTTGTTTGATCGAATAAAAACTGTATCCTTCGAAGATCTGAAGTGTACTTATCAACCTTACCTTGTTCATACCTGAAATCTGGATCGATCGTGGATGTAGTAAGAACTGCTGTCAGTGGAGTTACCAAGGGCCCCCAACGAGGATATAGTTCAAAACCACTTAACATAGCATTGTTGAACGTATTTTAGTATTCAAACGGTAGATAGAGGCATATTTTTATCCCCTAAAAACTTTTCATCTGTTCGGATTTCCTAGCTGAAAGTCTAGTGATCCGAAAATGATAGGGATAAAAAGTTACCTTCTCGAAAATTTCAGGCAGGAAAAGGCCTTTTTTAGGGTCAAAATCCGTTAAAAATGGGTAATTATACCGTTTTGTAGATGTTCGAAAATCCTAGGAGAGGCAGGCAAGCAAGAAATTTTACAACAAATGCTCCGAAAATTCTTCCGAACAGATATTTTCCCGAAAATTGCCGTTGGATGCCCCTGGAGTTACATGAAATACATACCGTGGGCCAAATAATTGCGGGCTCCTGGGCTAGGTTGCATAAAACCTTCTTAAGATAAGAGGGCTCTTAACTTTTGTTCGTGAACAATAACCTATTGTTTTGAAATAATAGTTACGAGTTCTACTAATCTTTATAAGATGCTTTTTGCAACCCGACGTACTAGATTGCCATTTACTGCCTTCATGTCTGCCCAGTGCAAAATGTATCAAAATGAAAAAAGTAAAATGCAGCTAATCTGATCCACCCAAACAACCAAAACAACAACAACAACAACAAATGTAAATTCTTATCACCAAGAAAAGATTAAATTGGAATGCTTAAGGTGACTCGACCCAGTTTTTTGGGGGGGATACCATCCTACTTTGAAGCTCTCTGGTGTCCCCACCTTTACTTTTATCGTAAGTCTAACACATAGAATGGATAACATATAGATCAATCTACAATAAAACATTAAATTTTTGGCGATCGGAGTAAATGTCACGTGGTTATAATGCCACGCCCCTTTGTGGTCTGAGTCGAAAATCGGCTGTTGCCGGCATTTTTTAGTGAAAATCTCTCGGCTACACATAGGGCGCATTAGTGCCTTGCGCTGAACAGAGTTTCATCAAAATCGCAAAGACCCAATTCGAGAAATTCAGCGGTTTCCAAATTTAGGTCATAATTTGTGCGAAAATGATGAGCAAACTTTACACGGATTATATATAATAAACTATGAGATTCATCTCTTTATTTTGGGCATCGCTATAACAGATGGGTCCTTGCAAGTCAGCAAAACGCTTTAGGGCCTTGTAAATGCGCGCGATTTCGAGCAAAGCAAACATATAGAAATTATAGTTTTCGCTATTTGTTGACGTTTGTCAGCGTTTAAGAGTCCTTCTCACGAAAAAAGCATTTTCTTAAAAATTCGTAGTTTTTTTTCCTTCAACTTTTTTCAGGGCCACAATTGATTAACTAACTACCCGGACTCTGAATTTCATGGTCATTGAAAAACTGTGACATTATCTTCTATAAGCCCAAACTTGAGTAAACATTGAAGATTTTTAGCGTTTTGGCTGAGTTTGTGCTTTGGGAGTTGTCTATTGTTTCTAGTCTGTCATGATACAGCATTCTTGTTCAGCACGCGTTCAATGACCGCGCTTGGCTGACTTCTGAATGCTCACCGAGATATTATAATTTTGGTACAGTGAGACAGGCCATCGCGTGATACATAGAGGTTTAACTAACAATTTTTAATCAATTCTCGTGCTTCTTGTGTCTTTGCAAAAAAATCAAGAAGTGCTACACACTAAGTCTACTTACTATTACAAAAATGTCATTTTTTCATAGGTTTAATGCAAGCCAATAATTAAACAGGGGCACCCAACGAGGATATAGTTCAAAACCAGTTAACATAGCATTGTTGAACGTATTGTAGTCTTTAAACGGTAGATATAGGTATGTTTTTATCCCCTAAAAACTTTTCATCTGTTCGGATTTCCTAGCTGAACGTCTAGTGATCCGAAAATTATAGGGATCAAAACTTACCTTTTCGAAAATTTCAGCCAGGAAAAGGCTCCCGAAAATTCTAGGTGGCCTTTTTTAGGGTAAAAATCCGTTAAAAATGGGTAATTATACCATTTTGTAGATCTTCGAAAATCCTAGGAGAGGCAGGCAAGCAAGTAATTTTACAACAAATGTTCCGAAAATTCTAGATCTCAAATCGTCTTCCGAACAGATATTTTCCGAAAATTGCCGTTGGGTGCCCCTGATTAAACCAACTCGTGACGGGAATATCTCGCTGAGCATTCGGAAGTCAGCCAAGCGTGGTCATTGCACGCGTGCTGAACAAGAATGCTGTATAATGATAGACTAGAAACAATAGACAACTCCCAAAGCACAAACTCAGCCAAACCGCTAAAAATCTTCAATGTTTACTCAAGTTTGAGCTTATAGAAGATAATCTCACAGTTTTTCAATGACCATGAAATTCAGAGTCCGGGTATTTAGTTAATCAATTGTGGCCCTGAAAAAAGTTGAAGGAAAAAAAACAACGAATTTTTAAGAAAATGCTTTTTTCGTGAGGAGGACTCTCAAACGCTGACAAACGTCAACAAATAGCGAAAACTATAATTTATATATGTTTGCTTTGCTCGAAATCGCGCGCATTTACAAGGCCCTAAAGCGTTTTGCTGACTTGCAAGGACCCATCTGTTATAACGATGCCCAAAATAAAGGGATGAATCTCTTGGTTTATTAGATATAATCCGTGTAAAGTTTGCTTATCATTTTCGCATAAATTATGACCTAAATTTGGAAACCGCTGAATTTCTCGAATTGGGTCTTTGCGATTTTGGTGAAACTCTGTTCAGCGCAAGGCACTAATGCGCCCTATGTGTAGCCGAGAGATTTTCACTAAAAAATGCCGGCAACAGCCGATTTTCGACTCAGACCTCAAAGGGGCGTGGCATTATAACCACGTGACATTTACTCCGATCGCCAAAAATTATATGTTATATTGCAGATTGATCTATATGTTATCCATTCTATGTGTTAGACTTACGATAAAAGTAAAGGTGGGATACCAGAGAACTTCAAAGTAGGATGGTACCCCCCCCCCCCCCCCCAAAAAAAAAACTGGGTCGCGTCACCTTAAGAGCGCCTGTCTGTAAAAATCAAACATATCGCGGCAAGGGTGGAAAATTCGATTTCTTTCATATTTTAATGTTAGATATGCTAGGGTATAACTAAAATCACTGTATGGTTTTTTGGGTGAAATATCCTTTTATTTCAGAGATAAATGCAAATAAGCAAAATCCGTTAAAATCGTCATTTGAGGCGCTCAATTATTACATGGGTTTGAAAGCCTCGCGTGCAAAAACCGATTACTCTACCGTCTTTAAAACATCACAGCCTTCTTTTACAACTTCTAAATATCTGTTAAAATGATTTGGGGAGATAGTGCTCTGTTCTATACAATATAATTTAATTTCGAAGGCATACAATTTACTTCAGTAAACGTAATGCGTGAAAAAACGTAATTTTCACTATGTGCGAAACCTTCAAATCGATTAAGCTGCTGGTGGTTGAATTTTAGAAGGATGGTCTACAGATTCCTGTAAAAATTTCTTTGGGCAAATGATTAATAGCGACGCGAGAGCTTTACAAAAACTGTTAAAAATGAAGATATTTGACCTTCTGCGGGCAACTTTGAAGTTGCGAGTCGGACATAAATTTAGTTCCTTCACTTGTCTAAACCCACATTAAGTTAAAAGAAGCAGATAGAAAACCGTTTCGAAATGTTTTTACCTTATTATGAGCAGTAAAGGACCAGTCCAAAGATCATTTTAGCACGATTTTGCGGTCGTTCGTCGCTTGACCTCTGGTTTGTAACGTCTGCAATTTACACCTCACACCCGACACACCGCGTCAACCTTCGATGTCTTCAAAGGCCGAATACCAATCTTTGATCAGTTTTAGGCGAATTTTATCACGAGTGCATCTTCTTCGAGGGCTTAGCCGTTTGTTAAACAATGCTTTACACTGCAAGAAAGACAAAGTATATATCTGACCGGTGCTACAACGGCACAATAATGTCGACGCTGTTCGTCACGCAATACTGTCATGTGCATTTTCACGGGGGAGGAGTGGTGGTGCTTGAAAGTACATCTAGTACACCTAGAAACCCTTTATACCACAGGCGGCCCAGACCTAGTATGTGTCACTGAATGAATATATTAATATCCACATGGACAAATTAATGCGATGAGTCGTCGAAACTCCCATGGACTAAAACAGTCTAAAAGTCAAAATATAACAAAACAAAGCTAAGATACCTTCAACTGAACGTATCCTTGTCTTTCCTGGCCGGTTTAAGTGGCATTTTGTTGAGTTTTGAAATTGTAGGTACTATCCACTAAAGAAGAATTAAAGGCTGGCTACAAAACAAACAGACCATCTCCACGCGCCTTCACACGAAGCGCTATAAATTCGAGAATAATCGACGAATCCGCTCCAAATAACCATCGGCTAATCTGCAGGTAACGTGTGCTCCTGCTTCTGGCTCGCTTGCTCCACAAAACCCATCGCAACTGCACAATAATTGCTCGCTCATCAACAACCACTGTTGACCTTTACGCTTCGATATGACCGCAAAACGACCAGGTTTAATACGCGACGTGAATATTCAAGCTTAGCGACCGCGTTCGCGCAACAATGCAGCACTTGCTATGGGAGGGATGGTACTATTGCTTCCAGGTCAATCAATCGGGAAAATAATATTGAAGCCCTTGTAATTTTTAAAAAGATCCAATTTGCCCAAGGAGCACCGAACAGATACGAACATTATAGTGGAGCTAAAAAAAATGAGCGACAGTGGGAAAAGTGAACAAGAACATGTACCACATTTTCTCCATAAAAAGTGAAAACCAGGAAGTTTTCTGGACGTTTCACGTTGCACTCATGCAAATCAACGGCAAGGAAATGTACAAGAAAGTGTGCTGCAATCAGACCTATTGTTGTTTTTCACAGTTCTGGTCAAGGGCATCCAACTTTTAATTTTTCACATTTCACTCACCGGGTTAGGCCATTTTTCGTAGAGAGTAAAATGGAATCCTAAAATTTTTGGATTCAAGAATGCGATGAAAGAAGGTATCTGAAAAATTATCTCCTTCGTAATACGTTAAATTGCATCTAAAATTTTCGGGAAAATGATTCTGAATTCCTCGTAATTTCGAAAAGACTCAAGTTCCTCTAGAATGGCCGAAGACTGAGATGCAAATTTTATAGCGCCACTTAGAATGCATTTCTATAGAGCTAAAAGTACTTTATGAATAGCTACAAAAGTGTTTTCAATTGAAAGTATTTGAGGAAACAGTCGTTGGGTGGCCCTGTCTCGTTGCCATCTCCGCTTAGCATTACACGATATATTTTATATTTAGTATGAGCAAACTATAAATCATTAGCTTCGCTTTTAGCCCTCCTGACTAAATTTATGTAAGCGCTGTTTAGAATGCATTTTTCGATCAAAAGTACTCTGGACAGCCTGAAATGTGTTTTCAATGCATTTAGGGGGAAATCATCGTTCGGTGCCCCTGAGTTTTGAGAATAATAATAATAATAATAAAAGATATCGCGCACATAAATTTTACTTTACGATATCTTCAGCTGTATCTTCTATTCAGCTGCATAGCGGGGGCCAAATTTTGCCTTTTTCCTGGGCGGAAAATTCTCGTCCTCCTTCACCAGTTTGGACAACATATTATGGAGTAAGACGTTGTTAAGTAAGCAAATAAGTCTGGTAGAGTCAAGAACCTATGCAAGCGGCTGGACGAACAATGTGTGACAGCCGGCTGAGACAGCGAACGTTAGAAGAGTTCGAACTTGAAAACCAGGGCTGCCCTGTTGAAAACTTACGGACGGTCCCGCGATCGCCTTTTGTTTTCTGGTCAAAACTAACGCAGCGAACCTTCGGTCAGTCGATTGACCTAGAAGCAATACTACCATCCCTCCCATAGCAAGTGCTGCATTGTTGCGCGAACGCGGTCGCTAAGCTTGAATATTCACGTCGCGTATTAAACCTGGTCGTTTTGCGGTCATATCGAAGCGTAAAGGTCAACAGTGGTTGTTGATGAGCGAGCAATTATTGTGCAGTTGCGATGGGTTTTGTGGAGCAAGCGAGCCAGAAGCAGGAGCACACGTTACCTGCAGATTAGCCGATGGTTATTTGGAGCGGATTCGTCGATTATTCTCGAATTTATAGCGCTTCGTGTGAAGGCGCGTGGAGATGGTCTGTTTGTTTTGTAGCCAGCCTTTAATTCTTCTTTAGTGGATAGTACCTACAATTTCAAAACTCAACAAAATGCCACTTAAACCGGCCAGGAAAGACAAGGATACGTTCAGTTGAAGGTATCTTAGCTTTGTTTTGTTATATTTTGACTTTTAGACTGTTTTAGTCCATGGGAGTTTCGACGACTCATCGCATTAATTTGTCCATGTGGATATTAATATATTCATTCAGTGACACATACTAGGTCTGGGCCGCCTGTGTTTATACGCGACTAAAGAGTTTTTTTTATAGCCAATTTATCAATGAATACTACGCATTTGCGCGATGGCGTTACTTTACTACTACAACCAGAATCCTTTTCGTATTTTCCTTTCATGTATTTTTTTTAAATTTAGTAATCCCAGCAAGATCAAAAGTCCTGATTTGTGTAAGAAAGCGAAACCCTGAGGATTCTGGTCGTAGCAGTAAAATGGTGTCATCGTGCCAATGGCCTTTTTCTTCTTTCTTGCTTGCTTTATCTCTGCTGAAGTCTAGTTTCTACTTTAACCACTCTGGCACTCTACAATCTAGCGCTGTTGTTAGTTACGACATCATAATAAACATCGACAGAAAACTGAACCTGTTCGCACTGCGACAAAAAATAGAGTTTGGCCTTTGCAAAAAATTGGAAAATTTTGTAATTAACAAAACTTGAAAGATGCCTACAGCATTTTGTCAGGCGACAAAATCCTCTGTTCCTTTTATTTTGACAGCTATCCTTCGTTGGGTCATCTTATTTCGCGAACGTTACCAATTAACGTTATTGGTTACACTAACAACCCGCGTGTCTCATTTGCGAACAGAGTTTCAATAATGAAAAAGAAGCAAGAATCATTGTTGCAGGCGCTTAATAAACTCTTCCAATTGGCAGTGTTTTTCCCGCATAAATGCTTATGTCAGTACCACATAGAAAACACACAAAGGGTAATGGGCAAAATTCTGGTGGCAGGGAAGCGCTTAAATCTAGGGATAAGGGGACCAGGAGAGAAGCCCTCCTGGGGGGAGACAAGATCGAGTGGTACCGGGGGTAGCCACCCTGGACAGGAGTCCTGATCAGTCTCCGGGGGTGAGGCCCATATCCCCCAGTACAGGAACTGAGGGGAACCAGGAGGGGTGGCCCTCCTGGGTGGAGTACAGATCAGGTGGGACCGGGGGTCCACACCCTGGAGTGGATATTTTTTCCGGACCTGTCTCCAAGGGCTAAGCCTTACTGTGGGGTAAAGTGCAGCCAGGGGTTGCACTTCCCTGCCACTCCTTTTATTTGGAAGCCAGACAGCAGTTTCATATCCCAGGAACCTAATGAAGGAATCAGACCTAGTTGAGTATAACACCATAATATAAATGATTAATCTTACGGATACATATATATATAGAGGGAATAAGGTAATGATCTGCTTAAAATATGTTCTGGTCGTGCTAAATAACAATTATTCACCGAAGTGGAGGTGGCTAGTCGTGGATATTTTACCGAACTGCGAAGCAGTGAGGTAAATATCCCCAACTAGCCACCGACACTGAGGTGAATAATTGTTTTAGTATATACTAAAACAGTGAGATAATTGAGCACAAAAATGATGATTTTTAACTCAAATACTGTTGCCAACGATTACAATTTTGGCGCGTAATGACCGGGCGGCCGCGGCGGTCGCTTTTTCTTGCCGACAATTAAAACTTTTGCAGACATTTGTTTAGCTCTTGCGGGGAAATTTCTTCAAAAAAAGGTGTGCATTCTTTTTGTATTTAAAATCATTCTATAACAAAAGATTATTAAATTCAGTTTTAAGCTTATTTATGAACAACTCAACTAAATAAAGTAACGCAAGACTTAAACTTTGTTTGTTTACGGCAGCAAACCGGGAAGGCATTTTGCTCGCAACTTACGCGAGTTTGGCGTCGCTCGCTCGGAGGAACTGGAGGTGAATCAGTGAATAGTGCAGGATATTCACTGATTGAGTAGCCAATCAGAGCGCGTGAAAAACACTATCCACTGTTTTAGTATATACTAAATACTGCTACTCTGCTACTCTGCCAGCCCATATTGGAATATGCTCCTAGAGGTACTTAGAACTGCTGCATCATTACACGTTTTCAAATCCAAAAAATTAAGAGCATTAATAAGTCATAATAAATGCTGCTGCTTTGTAATTAGTTTTAATTATCGCGAGGTACTGTAGACACACTGTATAAAATAATTGTCTTGTTTCTGCATTATCGTAAACTTGTACATAATATATAGTATTACTTTATTCTAATTACCAGTGTCATTTATATTCTATTTGTTTTTGCTATACCTTCGGAGATATGAGCATTAGTTGATGCTATCTTTTGGAATGCGAAGTGAGATAAAGATTTTGATTTGATTTGAAATATATAGGGCACATAAGAAGTAATCGAAGAACTGAACAAAGGTTCCAGTCAGAACAAAGGGGTGGGTGGGTGAGAGGGAAAACACGCTGTTGTGAATGAACCGAAGCTCTAAACGAACTGACTGGGAAGGGACAGTGTGCGGCAAAAAGAGGAGCACACGTGCATGATAAGCATGTGATAATATGAATGGAACCTTTGTGGAGTCTAGGAATATATCATGCTACATTACAGTGGACTTTGCCAAAGAAGAAGGATACATTGTAATCAAACAACTACTTAGTGTTCATTGTTCTTTCTTGTACTTTGAACTAGTATCTACCATTACTGAGTACAAAAGCTTATACAAATGTTCACGTTGTGTGACATAAGAACCAAGATATGATTGTTGCTAGTATGCCCTAAGTGTGCTTTCGTAGGGCATCATTCTCAGGTTTATTAACAACAGTTTATGCTACCATAAACTTGAACTTAATAAACTCTTCCAATTGGCAGTGTTTTTCCCGCATAAATGCTTATGTCAGTACCACATAGAAAACACACAAAGGGTAATGGGCAAAATTCTGGAGGCAGGGAAGCGCTTAAATCTAGGGATAAGGGGACCAGGAGAGAAGCCCTCCTGGGGGGAGACAAGATCGAGTGGTACCGGGGGTAGCCACCCTGGACAGGAGTCCTGATCAGTCTCCGGGGGTGAGGCCCATATCCCCCAGTACAGGAACTGAGGGGAACCAGGAGGGGTGGCCCTCCTGGGTGGAGTACAGATCAGGTGGGACCGGGGGTCCACACCCTGGAGTGGATATTTTTTCCGGACCTGTCTCCAAGGGCTAAGCCTTACTGTGGGGTAAAGTGCAGCCAGGGGTTGCACTTCCCTGCCACGGATTGTGGAGCATGGGGAGACAGGGGACACAATCCCCCCACAGTAGAAGGCGAATAAAGTCGAGCTCCTGCAAGAAGAGGGAGCTGTACCTTCCACTCCTATGAGACTTGGCAAGTGATCTGACGAAAGTTAAAGACAACACTAGCTGTCCTGACGTTAGTTATGGACTAGTATTAGCTAAGAGTCTAGGTACTTCTAAAATGGTACATTTAGGGGTCCTTATATAGCGTTCATAACAGTCTGAGCTCCAGCGGCCTAGAACTTTAATAAGCCAGGGTGGAAGGCCAGCTTTGGCTGCTGTGGTGGCGGCTCCAATACGGAAACTGTGGGAGTAGAAATTGTTGGCAGGGAGGCCACATTGGTGAAGAATTAACCTAAGCTCTGTTGTGAGATTGTTCCGTGTAAGCCATTGTCTGGGTTGGACGAAAGCGAACAGAGGGTGGCTTGATGGTGGCTGGACTTGAAGGAGATAGTCTTTCATGGCCATCACCGAACAGATAGGTGACGAGGACTTTGCAATGGTGATTGTGTGGCCCTGTCTGAAGGGGTCAGTTTTAGATTGTTTGATGTGGACTAGCATGTGGCTGGGTGAGTGGGAGTTGGGTACCAGTGTGATGTCCTTGGAGGTGAGGTGGACAGAGGGGTCGAAGGGGCCATTGCAAGTGAATTCACTGGATCGTAAAAACCCAAAAAAGGCAAGGGTGAAGGCCGCCCAAAGCATAACATGGTCCAGGTTATAGGAAAGTTCGGGCTTAAGGTAGGAGTGAATGGAATGGAGAACTGTGAGGGTAATGGGAAAACGGTCAAGCCGCTTGGTAGGAGTGAGGCGCTTAATGCCTGTAAGGACCTTTTGTAACCTATGCATGTCATTGAGCTTAAGAGAAAAGTTAAGCTCCCGATGAAGGTCCTGCACTGCCACCAAGTACAGCTTGACTGTTTCATAGGAGACTGTGTTGGCTAAATGAGATGCAAAATACATCAGGGTTATCTCTGAGGCTGGTAGGAGGGGGTTTGAGGGGCCTACTAAACCATTCATGAGTGTAAAGGTGAGGAAGTGCTTAACGCCAACTTGATAGGTGAGTCGAGTGGAAGGGGCAAGGGAAGCATGAAGGTATCGTTGTACGGAACCTCTCAGATGTTCATCGCTGATGGAGGGATGGTGGAGGCTGTGGGAGAGGCTGAGGGAGCCAGGGTACGGAAGCGGTCCATCTGAAAACGGGAAAGGGAATCAGCGATAGAATTGTCTAAGCCCGGGATGTGAGTAGCTGTGAACGCAAAGTTATATTGGAGCGTTTGAAGTGTGATTGCTCGAATAAGGTCCATTACCCGGGGGGACTTGGAGTGTTTAGAGTTTATGCTAGCCACCACTGACTTGTTGTCACACCACATGCGGATTCTTTTGCCGGACCAGCGGGGCCCCCATAAAATACAGGCCAAGTATATGGGAAATAGCTCCTGCCATTCAATACTAATACCCCTTTTTTGGCTGAGGGTGTGGTGGGGCAGCCAGTGGCCCTGGAACCATTCCCCTGCTAAGAAACCCCCATACCCAAGGGAACCAGAAGCATCAGTGTATAGCTGAAGCTCCGGTGGAGAGGTGGCCTGGGTATCTAAAAAGAGAGACACCCCATTCCAATTTTGGAGAAAATGCAGCCACATAGAAATGTCCTTACGGAAACCGGAATTAAGGCGAATATGCCAATGGGGGAACTTGATACCCTTTGTAAGGTGGATAATGCGTTGCAAGAAGGGGCGGCCAGGGGCAATAACCTTACAAGCAAATTGAAGGGTGCCAATCAGAGACTGTAGCTCCTGTAGGGTAGCAGATTTCCTAGTAGTCCACTGACCAAGGGCTTCCTGAATGCGGGTGAGTTTATCCACCGGGAGACGGGCTTCCATTTTCTTGGAATCTAGTTGGATACCCATAAATTCAAGGCATGTGCATGCAGGGAAGGTTTTCCCAGGAGCTATGGGGATATTTAGATCTGTAAAAAGGTGCAAAATTTGGCATAGAGCAGTCATGCATTTTGATCTGGGAGGGGAGGTAGCAAAAAAGAAATCATCTAGTATATGGATAACCTTTGGGATATTAAGTTTAGTTTGAATGATCCATTCCACTGCAGAAGAGAATTCATCAAAAAGGAAGGGGGCCGACCTGAGACCGAAGGGGAGGACCATATCGAAGAAATAGAGCCCTTCCCATTTCATACCCAGAAGTTCCCAATCAGAGGGGTGGACGGGAACATTGCGAAATGCTGATTTTATGTCTAGTTTGGACATGAAGCAGCCTGGACCGAGATCCTGGAGAATGGCAATTGCGTGGTCCACCTTTATGTATTGCAAAGAATAGGATTCGGGAGGAATGTGGGCATTGACACTGGTGGGGCGGTGTTTGGGGTAGGAGAGATGGAAAATGGTACGCCATTCCGAAGAGTGTTTCTTGGGAATGACCCCAATGGGGTATACCTGCAGGTTGGAGAAGGGAGGGATGTGAAAAGGCCCTGCTGTGTGGCCCACGGTAACCTCTTTTAGCATGTTTTTGTCAATAATAGATGGGTTGATATTTGCACAGGGAAGGTTAGAATATTCCTTGGGGGCCCTTGGACCTGAATAGCCAATCTTAAAGCCCTGAGAAAACCCTGTGAGAAGATGATTAACTGTTGTGTGATCTGGATGGCCCTGAAGGTAGAATGCAAATTTGTTGATGTCAATGGGGGTGGGAGGGGTCAGTTGGGAGAGGTAATTAGGAGTGTCCTCGGGAGGAATTGCCAGAGCTTGAAGACGATTTAGGTCTGTCCTCTCTGTGGCGGGTGAGTTTGGTGTGATCTTCCCCAGAGTGAGCTGCTGAGCATCCCGGCTGGTTACACCTGTGTTGGTAAGGGCATGGGGTGCGAGCACAGGGTCGGCCTTTGTTAAAGTTGTAGCACAGGTCGGATTGGGTAAGGGCATCCCGGGACCTACGGGGAGATAAAGGGCAGGTATCAGAAAGATGATCAGTGCTGCCGCAAGATCGGCATCCTGATTTGGGGAGGCCTGTGAAGGTATCGAGGTACAGCTGGACGTCCCGTTCCCCCCACTTGGCAGAAAGGTTATGGGAGGCACGCCTTCGAAATTCCACATCGTAGACATACCAAGCCATCCCAGGGAACTTTCGTGCCGCATCACGAATCAACTGTTGATAGGCTATTAAATCCGCCGAACCGCCGCCGAACCAGGAGGGGTGGCCCTCCTGGGTGGAGTACAGATCAGGTGGGACCGGGGGTCCACACCCTGGAGTGGATATTTTTTCCGGACCTGTCTCCAAGGGCTAAGCCTTACTGTGGGGTAAAGTGCAGCCAGGGGTTGCACTTCCCTGCCACTCCTTTTATTTGGAAGCCAGACAGCAGTTTCATATCCCAGGAACCTAATGAAGGAATCAGACCTAGTTGAGTATAACACCATAATATAAATGATTAATCTTACGGATACATATATATATAGAGGGAATAAGGTAATGATCTGCTTAAAATATGTTCTGGTCGTGCTAAATAACAATTATTCACCGAAGTGGAGGTGGCTAGTCGTGGATATTTTACCGAACTGCGAAGCAGTGAGGTAAATATCCCCAACTAGCCACCGACACTGAGGTGAATAATTGTTTTAGTATATACTAAAACAGTGAGATAATTGAGCACAAAAATGATGATTTTTAACTCAAATACTGTTGCCAACGATTACAATTTTGGCGCGTAATGACCGGGCGGCCGCGGCGGTCGCTTTTTCTTGCCGACAATTAAAACTTTTGCAGACATTTGTTTAGCTCTTGCGGGGAAATTTCTTCAAAAAAAGGTGTGCATTCTTTTTGTATTTAAAATCATTCTATAACAAAAGATTATTAAATTCAGTTTTAAGCTTATTTATGAACAACTCAACTAAATAAAGTAACGCAAGACTTAAACTTTGTTTGTTTACGGCAGCAAACCGGGAAGGCATTTTGCTCGCAACTTACGCGAGTTTGGCGTCGCTCGCTCGGAGGAACTGGAGGTGAATCAGTGAATAGTGCAGGATATTCACTGATTGAGTAGCCAATCAGAGCGCGTGAAAAACACTATCCACTGTTTTAGTATATACTAAATACTGCTACTCTGCTACTCTGCCAGCCCATATTGGAATATGCTCCTAGAGGTACTTAGAACTGCTGCATCATTACACGTTTTCAAATCCAAAAAATTAAGAGCATTAATAAGTCATAATAAATGCTGCTGCTTTGTAATTAGTTTTAATTATCGCGAGGTACTGTAGACACACTGTATAAAATAATTGTCTTGTTTCTGCATTATCGTAAACTTGTACATAATATATAGTATTACTTTATTCTAATTACCAGTGTCATTTATATTCTATTTGTTTTTGCTATACCTTCGGAGATATGAGCATTAGTTGATGCTATCTTTTGGAATGCGAAGTGAGATAAAGATTTTGATTTGATTTGAAATATATAGGGCACATAAGAAGTAATCGAAGAACTGAACAAAGGTTCCAGTCAGAACAAAGGGGTGGGTGGGTGAGAGGGAAAACACGCTGTTGTGAATGAACCGAAGCTCTAAACGAACTGACTGGGAAGGGACAGTGTGCGGCAAAAAGAGGAGCACACGTGCATGATAAGCATGTGATAATATGAATGGAACCTTTGTGGAGTCTAGGAATATATCATGCTACATTACAGTGGACTTTGCCAAAGAAGAAGGATACATTGTAATCAAACAACTACTTAGTGTTCATTGTTCTTTCTTGTACTTTGAACTAGTATCTACCATTACTGAGTACAAAAGCTTATACAAATGTTCACGTTGTGTGACATAAGAACCAAGATATGATTGTTGCTAGTATGCCCTAAGTGTGCTTTCGTAGGGCATCATTCTCAGGTTTATTAACAACAGTTTATGCTACCATAAACTTGAACTTAATAAACTCTTCCAATTGGCAGTGTTTTTCCCGCATAAATGCTTATGTCAGTACCACATAGAAAACACACAAAGGGTAATGGGCAAAATTCTGGAGGCAGGGAAGCGCTTAAATCTAGGGATAAGGGGACCAGGAGAGAAGCCCTCCTGGGGGGAGACAAGATCGAGTGGTACCGGGGGTAGCCACCCTGGACAGGAGTCCTGATCAGTCTCCGGGGGTGAGGCCCATATCCCCCAGTACAGGAACTGAGGGGAACCAGGAGGGGTGGCCCTCCTGGGTGGAGTACAGATCAGGTGGGACCGGGGGTCCACACCCTGGAGTGGATATTTTTTCCGGACCTGTCTCCAAGGGCTAAGCCTTACTGTGGGGTAAAGTGCAGCCAGGGGTTGCACTTCCCTGCCACGGATTGTGGAGCATGGGGAGACAGGGGACACAATCCCCCCACAGTAGAAGGCGAATAAAGTCGAGCTCCTGCAAGAAGAGGGAGCTGTACCTTCCACTCCTATGAGACTTGGCAAGTGATCTGACGAAAGTTAAAGACAACACTAGCTGTCCTGACGTTAGTTATGGACTAGTATTAGCTAAGAGTCTAGGTACTTCTAAAATGGTACATTTAGGGGTCCTTATATAGCGTTCATAACAGTCTGAGCTCCAGCGGCCTAGAACTTTAATAAGCCAGGGTGGAAGGCCAGCTTTGGCTGCTGTGGTGGCGGCTCCAATACGGAAACTGTGGGAGTAGAAATTGTTGGCAGGGAGGCCACATTGGTGAAGAATTAACCTAAGCTCTGTTGTGAGATTGTTCCGTGTAAGCCATTGTCTGGGTTGGACGAAAGCGAACAGAGGGTGGCTTGATGGTGGCTGGACTTGAAGGAGATAGTCTTTCATGGCCATCACCGAACAGATAGGTGACGAGGACTTTGCAATGGTGATTGTGTGGCCCTGTCTGAAGGGGTCAGTTTTAGATTGTTTGATGTGGACTAGCATGTGGCTGGGTGAGTGGGAGTTGGGTACCAGTGTGATGTCCTTGGAGGTGAGGTGGACAGAGGGGTCGAAGGGGCCATTGCAAGTGAATTCACTGGATCGTAAAAACCCAAAAAAGGCAAGGGTGAAGGCCGCCCAAAGCATAACATGGTCCAGGTTATAGGAAAGTTCGGGCTTAAGGTAGGAGTGAATGGAATGGAGAACTGTGAGGGTAATGGGAAAACGGTCAAGCCGCTTGGTAGGAGTGAGGCGCTTAATGCCTGTAAGGACCTTTTGTAACCTATGCATGTCATTGAGCTTAAGAGAAAAGTTAAGCTCCCGATGAAGGTCCTGCACTGCCACCAAGTACAGCTTGACTGTTTCATAGGAGACTGTGTTGGCTAAATGAGATGCAAAATACATCAGGGTTATCTCTGAGGCTGGTAGGAGGGGGTTTGAGGGGCCTACTAAACCATTCATGAGTGTAAAGGTGAGGAAGTGCTTAACGCCAACTTGATAGGTGAGTCGAGTGGAAGGGGCAAGGGAAGCATGAAGGTATCGTTGTACGGAACCTCTCAGATGTTCATCGCTGATGGAGGGATGGTGGAGGCTGTGGGAGAGGCTGAGGGAGCCAGGGTACGGAAGCGGTCCATCTGAAAACGGGAAAGGGAATCAGCGATAGAATTGTCTAAGCCCGGGATGTGAGTAGCTGTGAACGCAAAGTTATATTGGAGCGTTTGAAGTGTGATTGCTCGAATAAGGTCCATTACCCGGGGGGACTTGGAGTGTTTAGAGTTTATGCTAGCCACCACTGACTTGTTGTCACACCACATGCGGATTCTTTTGCCGGACCAGCGGGGCCCCCATAAAATACAGGCCAAGTATATGGGAAATAGCTCCTGCCATTCAATACTAATACCCCTTTTTTGGCTGAGGGTGTGGTGGGGCAGCCAGTGGCCCTGGAACCATTCCCCTGCTAAGAAACCCCCATACCCAAGGGAACCAGAAGCATCAGTGTATAGCTGAAGCTCCGGTGGAGAGGTGGCCTGGGTATCTAAAAAGAGAGACACCCCATTCCAATTTTGGAGAAAATGCAGCCACATAGGAATGTCCTTACGGAAACCGGAATTAAGGCGAATATGCCAATGGGGGAACTTGATACCCTTTGTAAGGTGGATAATGCGTTGCAAGAAGGGGCGGCCAGGGGCAATAACCTTACAAGCAAATTGAAGGGTGCCAATCAGAGACTGTAGCTCCTGTAGGGTAGCAGATTTCCTAGTAGTCCACTGACCAAGGGCTTCCTGAATGCGGGTGAGTTTATCCACCGGGAGACGGGCTTCCATTTTCTTGGAATCTAGTTGGATACCCATAAATTCAAGGCATGTGCATGCAGGGAAGGTTTTCCCAGGAGCTATGGGGATATTTAGATCTGTAAAAAGGTGCAAAATTTGGCATAGAGCAGTCATGCATTTTGATCTGGGAGGGGAGGTAGCAAAAAAGAAATCATCTAGTATATGGATAACCTTTGGGATATTAAGTTTAGTTTGAATGATCCATTCCACTGCAGAAGAGAATTCATCAAAAAGGAAGGGGGCCGACCTGAGACCGAAGGGGAGGACCATATCGAAGAAATAGAGCCCTTCCCATTTCATACCCAGAAGTTCCCAATCAGAGGGGTGGACGGGAACATTGCGAAATGCTGATTTTATGTCTAGTTTGGACATGAAGCAGCCTGGACCGAGATCCTGGAGAATGGCAATTGCGTGGTCCACCTTTATGTATTGCAAAGAATAGGATTCGGGAGGAATGTGGGCATTGACACTGGTGGGGCGGTGTTTGGGGTAGGAGAGATGGAAAATGGTACGCCATTCCGAAGAGTGTTTCTTGGGAATGACCCCAATGGGGTATACCTGCAGGTTGGAGAAGGGAGGGATGTGAAAAGGCCCTGCTGTGTGGCCCACGGTAACCTCTTTTAGCATGTTTTTGTCAATAATAGATGGGTTGATATTTGCACAGGGAAGGTTAGAATATTCCTTGGGGGCCCTTGGACCTGAATAGCCAATCTTAAAGCCCTGAGAAAACCCTGTGAGAAGATGATTAACTGTTGTGTGATCTGGATGGCCCTGAAGGTAGAATGCAAATTTGTTGATGTCAATGGGGGTGGGAGGGGTCAGTTGGGAGAGGTAATTAGGAGTGTCCTCGGGAGGAATTGCCAGAGCTTGAAGACGATTTAGGTCTGTCCTCTCTGTGGCGGGTGAGTTTGGTGTGATCTTCCCCAGAGTGAGCTGCTGAGCATCCCGGCTGGTTACACCTGTGTTGGTAAGGGCATGGGGTGCGAGCACAGGGTCGGCCTTTGTTAAAGTTGTAGCACAGGTCGGATTGGGTAAGGGCATCCCGGGACCTACGGGGAGATAAAGGGCAGGTATCAGAAAGATGATCAGTGCTGCCGCAAGATCGGCATCCTGATTTGGGGAGGCCTGTGAAGGTATCGAGGTACAGCTGGACGTCCCGTTCCCCCCACTTGGCAGAAAGGTTATGGGAGGCACGCCTTCGAAATTCCACATCGTAGACATACCAAGCCATCCCAGGGAACTTTCGTGCCGCATCACGAATCAACTGTTGATAGGCTATTAAATCCGCCGAACCGCCGCCGAACCAGGAGGGGTGGCCCTCCTGGGTGGAGTACAGATCAGGTGGGACCGGGGGTCCACACCCTGGAGTGGATATTTTTTCCGGACCTGTCTCCAAGGGCTAAGCCTTACTGTGGGGTAAAGTGCAGCCAGGGGTTGCACTTCCCTGCCACTCCTTTTATTTGGAAGCCAGACAGCAGTTTCATATCCCAGGAACCTAATGAAGGAATCAGACCTAGTTGAGTATAACACCATAATATAAATGATTAATCTTACGGATACATATATATATAGAGGGAATAAGGTAATGATCTGCTTAAAATATGTTCTGGTCGTGCTAAATAACAATTATTCACCGAAGTGGAGGTGGCTAGTCGTGGATATTTTACCGAACTGCGAAGCAGTGAGGTAAATATCCCCAACTAGCCACCGACACTGAGGTGAATAATTGTTTTAGTATATACTAAAACAGTGAGATAATTGAGCACAAAAATGATGATTTTTAACTCAAATACTGTTGCCAACGATTACAATTTTGGCGCGTAATGACCGGGCGGCCGCGGCGGTCGCTTTTTCTTGCCGACAATTAAAACTTTTGCAGACATTTGTTTAGCTCTTGCGGGGAAATTTCTTCAAAAAAAGGTGTGCATTCTTTTTGTATTTAAAATCATTCTATAACAAAAGATTATTAAATTCAGTTTTAAGCTTATTTATGAACAACTCAACTAAATAAAGTAACGCAAGACTTAAACTTTGTTTGTTTACGGCAGCAAACCGGGAAGGCATTTTGCTCGCAACTTACGCGAGTTTGGCGTCGCTCGCTCGGAGGAACTGGAGGTGAATCAGTGAATAGTGCAGGATATTCACTGATTGAGTAGCCAATCAGAGCGCGTGAAAAACACTATCCACTGTTTTAGTATATACTAAATACTGCTACTCTGCTACTCTGCCAGCCCATATTGGAATATGCTCCTAGAGGTACTTAGAACTGCTGCATCATTACACGTTTTCAAATCCAAAAAATTAAGAGCATTAATAAGTCATAATAAATGCTGCTGCTTTGTAATTAGTTTTAATTATCGCGAGGTACTGTAGACACACTGTATAAAATAATTGTCTTGTTTCTGCATTATCGTAAACTTGTACATAATATATAGTATTACTTTATTCTAATTACCAGTGTCATTTATATTCTATTTGTTTTTGCTATACCTTCGGAGATATGAGCATTAGTTGATGCTATCTTTTGGAATGCGAAGTGAGATAAAGATTTTGATTTGATTTGAAATATATAGGGCACATAAGAAGTAATCGAAGAACTGAACAAAGGTTCCAGTCAGAACAAAGGGGTGGGTGGGTGAGAGGGAAAACACGCTGTTGTGAATGAACCGAAGCTCTAAACGAACTGACTGGGAAGGGACAGTGTGCGGCAAAAAGAGGAGCACACGTGCATGATAAGCATGTGATAATATGAATGGAACCTTTGTGGAGTCTAGGAATATATCATGCTACATTACAGTGGACTTTGCCAAAGAAGAAGGATACATTGTAATCAAACAACTACTTAGTGTTCATTGTTCTTTCTTGTACTTTGAACTAGTATCTACCATTACTGAGTACAAAAGCTTATACAAATGTTCACGTTGTGTGACATAAGAACCAAGATATGATTGTTGCTAGTATGCCCTAAGTGTGCTTTCGTAGGGCATCATTCTCAGGTTTATTAACAACAGTTTATGCTACCATAAACTTGAACTAATCAAAAGGGATATGCTGCTAGTTGCGACCTGTTGTATACGAATTTTTGTGAGAGTAATCAGTTCCTGTTTTGTAAAAGGTTATGAAAGTTTTCAGTACAGATTCTTCGAGACATGTGCCTTTTATTCGTTAAAACAGTGGTTGTTATAATCAACAGTACCGAAGTGCAATTAAACACTTTACACAAATGTATAGTGATTGCGTCCCGGAAGAGGGGGGGGAGGGTAATCCCTTATATCGGCTATTTAGGTGTGTGCAGCGCCAAAGAGTATGTTTTTTTTTTTTATCTTTTTTGGTCTAAAAAAGGTATCAATTTCGACCAGTTTGGTCTGGGTATGTTTTTTTAGAAGAAGCTACTTCTTCATCATTAGGCGATAAGACCATTTCCCCTTTGGGTTTTAGGCCGGGTACGTTCCGTAACAGTACAGTTTTGTATCCTACTTAATCAAAGCGTATCAACATTGCCTTTAGCATTGGTCTGACTTAGGGAACTGATTATAAGGCAAGTCTGAAATAGGGTATTGATTTAAGGATCAGGTCTGAAATAGGGTAGGGAAGATCGCAGATTTTGGTCTGAAATAGGGTAAGGGTTTCAGGAGGCGTGCCGCACAACCCAGCCCAATTTTTCTGGAAGTACTCCCCCGATCTTTCACGGTGCGCGCGCTATTTACGCGCTATCACTTTGCTCTTTATCTTCGAGATTATCCTCGTCAACAATAAGCAGATCGTCCCATTCCTCTTGTATTCCTACTATTTAAGAAAGTTTTGAGGAGGAGAGAGGGCGCTTATTCGATAGGAGCGCTTGTTTGATATTATGGCCAACGAGGTGAGCGCTTATTCGGGGACGGACGCTTATTAGAGCGTGGGCCCTTACCGAGGAAATACGGTACACAGATATGTAACAGGTTAAATCAAAAAGAGTTAAAATGAACGCACAGGACAGACCACCAAACGCGTTAAGATGCATTTATACAAAATAGAAATACCGTTTGTTGAAAGGAAAAGTTAACAAGCGCCTCCCTTATTAAGCACCCTCCTTCCAGTGTAAGCACCTCTCCTTTTAGCCGAGCTGGGGCGCTTGTTCGAGGAAATACGGTATTTATATAGCTTGCAAAATATGACGAAGTTTTAAAGAGCTGTCTCATAACACTACCACTACTATGATTCTAAGAGAAGGGGTCGGGAAATGACTGTGACTGCATGCTTACGTTAGAGTTTGTTCTACAGAATTGAAGCTGCAGACTTGTACCAAATTCTTTGACAACTCCAAGTACGGCTTCTATCGGCAGGTTATGGCACTGATAACGGTCCTGATACCGTTTAATAAAATCACCCAGTCCGGGAGCTGACCACCAAAATTGTGAATAAACAAAATGACCAGTATTTGGATCTTAACAGGAAAAGACCGTGTCTAAGGGTATCACTATCTTAAGCTATACATTGTCTTCATTCACTCTATACCGGAGAGCTTTTGTGCAGGCACGAAAAGAAAGCATACCCAATAGGGCCTCTGTTCACGCAAAGAAGGGTGATTTCGGTCCGAAAAAGCCCCGGGGGGTTACTTGGGTAAATTTTTGCTGGGTATGTGCCGCTGGCCTCTCAGAGCCCCTACCCCATTATAGTCTATTTTGTGGCAAATTATAGACCCCATCTTAGTCACTTTTGGGCAAATATGTAATTTTCGCCATCCCAACTTTCACTTTCACTTTCTATTTTCATGAATTGACCCATTTTTTAGATTGAATGAGACCACTTTACTTTCCGTCTGCAGTAAAAACATTCTGGTACGTTTGCTAACCGTATGACCAACAGTCTTACCCCCAAAGTCCGAAAATGTGTGACCCCATTCTCATAACTCTATTGAAAATGCGACCCCATTATACCAATCCAGTCGTAAAAATGCAACCCCATCCAGCGGCACATCCCCATTAGCCTCTTATAAGGCAGTAAATTCCCCCCCCCCCCCCCCCCCGTGGAAAAAGCAATGTTGCGATGCGCCAATCTCTAGTCACATACCGGATAGGTTTTCATACTTGACCGGATAGCTTTTTGTGTCTGCACGAAAAGCTATCCAGTATAGTAATCAGCCTTAATTATTGCTGTTGTTCTCGTTGTGGCCGTTTACTACTTCACCCTTCTCCACCCCGCTAAATTGGATTGCGTGACTTACAAACGGCTGCCTACAATTCAAGATGTGAGCACCGTATCTTTTTTGGTCTAAAAAAGGTATCAATTTCGACCAGTTTGGTCTGGGTATGTTTTTTTAGAAGAAGCTACTTCTTCATCATTAGGCGATAAGACCATTTCCCCTTTGGGTTTTAGGCCGGGTACGTTCCGTAACAGTACAGTTTTGTATCCTACTTAATCAAAGCGTATCAACATTGCCTTTAGCATTGGTCTGACTTAGGGAACTGATTATAAGGCAAGTCTGAAATAGGGTATTGATTTAAGGATCAGGTCTGAAATAGGGTAGGGAAGATCGCAGATTTTGGTCTGAAATAGGGTAAGGGTTTCAGGAGGCGTGCCGCACAACCCAGCCCAATTTTTCTGGAAGTACTCCCCCGATCTTTCACGGTGCGCGCGCTATTTACGCGCTATCACTTTGCTCTTTATCTTCGAGATTATCCTCGTCAACAATAAGCAGATCGTCCCATTCCTCTTGTATTCCTACTATTTAAGAAAGTTTTGAGGAGGAGAGAGGGCGCTTATTCGATAGGAGCGCTTGTTTGATATTATGGCCAACGAGGTGAGCGCTTATTCGGGGACGGACGCTTATTAGAGCGTGGGCCCTTACCGAGGAAATACGGTACACAGATATGTAACAGGTTAAATCAAAAAGAGTTAAAATGAACGCACAGGACAGACCACCAAACGCGTTAAGATGCATTTATACAAAATAGAAATACCGTTTGTTGAAAGGAAAAGTTAACAAGCGCCTCCCTTATTAAGCACCCTCCTTCCAGTGTAAGCACCTCTCCTTTTAGCCGAGCTGGGGCGCTTGTTCGAGGAAATACGGTATTTATATAGCTTGCAAAATATGACGAAGTTTTAAAGAGCTGTCTCATAACACTACCACTACTATGATTCTAAGAGAAGGGGTCGGGAAATGACTGTGACTGCATGCTTACGTTAGAGTTTGTTCTACAGAATTGAAGCTGCAGACTTGTACCAAATTCTTTGACAACTCCAAGTACGGCTTCTATCGGCAGGTTATGGCACTGATAACGGTCCTGATACCGTTTAATAAAATCACCCAGTCCGGGAGCTGACCACCAAAATTGTGAATAAACAAAATGACCAGTATTTGGATCTTAACAGGAAAAGACCGTGTCTAAGGGTATCACTATCTTAAGCTATACATTGTCTTCATTCACTCTATACCGGAGAGCTTTTGTGCAGGCACGAAAAGAAAGCATACCCAATAGGGCCTCTGTTCACGCAAAGAAGGGTGATTTCGGTCCGAAAAAGCCCCGGGGGGTTACTTGGGTAAATTTTTGCTGGGTATGTGCCGCTGGCCTCTCAGAGCCCCTACCCCATTATAGTCTATTTTGTGGCAAATTATAGACCCCATCTTAGTCACTTTTGGGCAAATATGTAATTTTCGCCATCCCAACTTTCACTTTCACTTTCTATTTTCATGAATTGACCCATTTTTTAGATTGAATGAGACCACTTTACTTTCCGTCTGCAGTAAAAACATTCTGGTACGTTTGCTAACCGTATGACCAACAGTCTTACCCCCAAAGTCCGAAAATGTGTGACCCCATTCTCATAACTCTATTGAAAATGCGACCCCATTATACCAATCCAGTCGTAAAAATGCAACCCCATCCAGCGGCACATCCCCATTAGCCTCTTATAAGGCAGTAAATTCCCCCCCCCCCCCCCCCCGTGGAAAAAGCAATGTTGCGATGCGCCAATCTCTAGTCACATACCGGATAGGTTTTCATACTTGACCGGATAGCTTTTTGTGTCTGCACGAAAAGCTATCCAGTATAGTAATCAGCCTTAATTATTGCTGTTGTTCTCGTTGTGGCCGTTTACTACTTCACCCTTCTCCACCCCGCTAAATTGGATTGCGTGACTTACAAACGGCTGCCTACAATTCAAGATGTGAGCACCGTATCTTTTTTGGTCTAAAAAAGGTATCAATTTCGACCAGTTTGGTCTGGGTATGTTTTTGTAGAAGAAGCTACTTCTTCATCATTAGGCGATAAGACCATTTCCCCTTTGGGTTTTAGGCCGGGTACGTTCCGTAACAGTACAGTTTTGTATCCTACTTAATCAAAGCGTATCAACATTGCCTTTAACATTGGTCTGACTTAGGGAACTGATTATAAGGCAAGTCTGAAATAGGGTATTGATTTAAGGATCAGGTCTGAAATAGGGTAGGGAAGATCGCAGATTTTGGTCTGAAATAGGGTAAGGGTTTCAGGAGGCGTGCCGCACAACCCAGCCCAATTTTTCTGGAAGTACTCCCCCGATCTTTTACGGTGCGCGCGCTATTTACGCGCTATCACTTTGCTCTTTATCTTCGAGATTATCCTCGTCAACAATAAGCAGATCGTCCCATTCCTCTTGTATTCCTACTATTTAAGAAAGTTTTGAGGAGGAGAGAGGGCGCTTATTCGATAGGAGCGCTTGTTTGATATTATGGCCAACGAGGTGAGCGCTTATTCGGGGACGGACGCTTATTAGAGCGTGGGCCCTTACCGAGGAAATACGGTACACAGATATGTAACAGGTTAAATCAAAAAGAGTTAAAATGAACGCACAGGACAGACCACCAAACGCGTTAAGATGCATTTATACAAAATAGAAATACCGTTTGTTGAAAGGAAAAGTTAACAAGCGCCTCCCTTATTAAGCACCCTCCTTCCAGTGTAAGCACCTCTCCTTTTAGCCGAGCTGGGGCGCTTGTTCGAGGAAATACGGTATTTATATAGCTTGCAAAATATGACGAAGTTTTAAAGAGCTGTCTCATAACACTACCACTACTATGATTCTAAGAGAAGGGGTCGGGAAATGACTGTGACTGCATGCTTACGTTAGAGTTTGTTCTACATAATTGAAGCTGCAGACTTGTACCAAATTCTTTGACAACTCCAAGTACGGCTTCTATCGGCAGGTTATGGCACTGATAACGGTCCTGATACCGTTTAATAAAATCACCCAGTCCGGGAGCTGACCACCAAAATTGTGAATAAACAAAATGACCAGTATTTGGATCTTAACAGGAAAAGACCGTGTCTAAGGGTATCACTATCTTAAGCTATACATTGTCTTCATTCACTCTATACCGGAGAGCTTTTGTGCAGGCACAAAAAGAAAGCATACCCAATAGGGCCTCTGTTCACGCAAAGAAGGGTGATTTCGGTCCGAAAAAGCCCCGGGGGGTTACTTGGGTAAATTTTTGCTGGGTATGTGCCGCTGGCCTCTCAGAGCCCCTACTCCATTATAGTCTATTTTGTGGCAAATTATAGACCCCATCTTAGTCACTTTTGGGCAAATATGTAATTTTCGCCATCCCAACTTTCACTTTCACTTTCTATTTTCATGAATTGACCCATTTTTTAGATTGAATGAGACCACTTTACTTTCCGTCTGCAGTAAAAACATTCTGGTAAGTTTGCTAACCGTATGACCAACAGTCTTACCCCCAAAGTCCGAAAATGTGTGACCCCATTCTCATAACTCTATTGAAAATGCGACCCCATTATACCAATCCAGTCGTAAAAATGCAACCCCGTCCAGCGGCACATCCCCATTAGCCTCTTATAAGGCAGTAAATCCCCCCCCCCCCCCCCCCGTGGAAAAAGCAATGTTGCGATGCGCCAATCTCTAGTCACATACCGGATAGGTTTTCATACTTTACCGGATAGCTTTTTGTGTCTGCACGAAAAGCTATCCAGTATAGTAATCAGCCTTAATTATTGCTGTTGTTCTCGTTGTGGCCGTTTACTACTTCACCCTTCTCCACCCCGCTAAATTGGATTGCGTGACTTACAAACGGCTGCCTACAATTCAAGATGTGAGCACCGGATTTTGTGTCATTCTGTTGTAGCAGTCAGATGTAGTATCTGCGCGGTAGTATTTTCAAATACTACATTCTAAGCAATGTTAACAAATGACTGAACCGTCGAAAAAGATGCAGTCGTAATTAAAAGCCCCGAAAGTTGATCAAAGAACTGTATTATTCCTGTGAATACGTTGACAGTTGGCGCGATGTACAATTACACGTTACAAGACAAAGATCAAACGACTCGATAATCGGGCTAAAATGGCCTTTGGACTCGTCTTTTACAGCAGATTTTAAGGTAAGAACATTTCAAAAGGGTTTCGTATCTGCTTAATTATTTTAATCTACTGTGAGTTTAGACAAGTGACGGGACGAAATTTTGTCCGACTCGCAACTTCAAAGTTGACCTCGGAAGGTTAAATATCTGCATTTTTAACTGATTTTGTAAAGCTCTCGCGTCGCTAGAAATCATTTGCCCAAAGAAATTTTTACAGGAATCTGTAGACCATCCTTCTAACATTCAACGACCAGCAGCTTAATCGATTTGAAAGTTTCGCACATGGTGAAAATTATGTCTTTTCACGCATTACTTTTACTGAAGTAAATTGTATGCCTTCGAAATTAAATTATATTGTATACAAAGAACAGAGCACTATCTCCCCAAATCATTTTAACAGATATTTAGAAGTTGTAAAAGAAGGCTATGATATTTTAAAGACGGTAGAGTAATCGGTTTTTGCACGCGAGGCTTTCAAACCCATGTAATAATTGAGCGCCTCAAATGACGATTTTAACGGATTTTGCTTATTTGTATTTATCTCTGAAATAAAAGGATATTTCACCGAAAGAACTATACAGTGATTTTAGTTATACCCTGGCCTATGTAACATTAAAATATGCAAGAAATCGCATTTTCCACCCTTGCCGCGAAATTTTGAATTTGCCTGATTTTTACAGACAGGCGTCTTAAGTCAACCGCAACCGCACCCCCTGCCCTTTCCATCCCGATAAATAGGAACATTTCACAGTCCCCTAAATCTAGCCTTTGTAGAGCGGCTCCCTCCCCGCAGAAAAAAAAAAATTCGGAGAAAACGCGTTTCCGATTCGGCCCCTGTTCCGAATAGCCTGGGCGGCTCCTGCCTGGGGAGGGGGCGATTGTACACAAGCTGCCTATTAAATTCTATGAAGGACTATAACAAATCAGGGGCCCAAAGTACAGCTGAAAGTAGTCGACGAATTTTCAACATCTGATCTTATTTCAGTCGACTTCCGATAACTCGAACCTTCTAGGGAAATAGAATACACGTTGTTTGAAATAATTTCGATGTTTCGGACTGAAGTACACTAAATTTATATAGAAATCACCTGAAGGGAAACACAAATTACTTCGAGTTAGCGAGATCAGAGGTTCGAGTAAATGAGCGTTCGAGTTACCGTGGGTACAGTAAATGTATGAAGGAAATCGAGTTTGATTTGAGTTAGCGCCAGGTTCGAGGGTTAAAGGGCGTCGACTGTAGTTATAATAAATAATAAGTAAATGAATAATAAACGACTAAATAAATAACTAAGCAATTAAGTAATTAATCAACTAGATTGCTATCCCAATAGGTTAGAAATTAAACCAGCCAAGTTTCTGTATTGTTTTGGTCAATAGTGATTTTAGCTGATCAAATTCTTGAATTTGTTTGTCTCCAGCCCTTTTGACACTTTCCGATATATAATTAAAAGTAAAGAATTTCCATATATCATGTTAATTCATACCGCACTAGGATTAAATCGAAAAAATCAGCTACATACATACATCAAGTTTCGATATTAACAATACACCGCGAGCAGTCTCTTATTTTGCGATCAAAGTCACTGGAGTAGCTAGGACGCGCTAGCCGCGAACAACCAAGGGCGTAACGCCCCAGTCCCTGTTTGACTAAAAGTGTTTAAAGTGCCTTCAGCCTAACTCCGTCTGAGAACTTGACGGATGTAGGAGAAAAGGTGGACTGTAGCATTCCATATTAACAAATAATAGTGTCCTTTTCCATAAATACAAAAGCCCTGGGGAAGAGGTTGCTAAAAATAAGTAGATTTTTGAAAATAGAAGAAGGATTTAATGTTGAGTCAACGAAATGTTTAGGGTAAATTGCTGTGATAAGGGGCTTTCTATACTCTTAGTAATGATGATGTTGTAGACTTAAGCTTCGTCTAAACCATTACATTTTAAGTGTCAAATTATGATAAACCTTTTCGTGTTCTTGCACAATAGAAAATTTGCGAAAATTTGGCTTTACTAGAGATAGTGGACGAGGGGGCCCTAATTTTTTGGGTGGCAAATATACACTGTCTTACAAAGCGTTCTCTTGGAAGATTAAATATATTTGTTTTGAAATCTCAAACGCTTTCAAACATTGCGTTTGGTTCTAAATTCATGCAATTGGCTAACTTCGGCATATAGTCATGAAACGCAACCGTTTTCTACACTTCCCTATGATTCGCCCTATGTAAGAGAATCCAAGACAGTCTTAGATTCTGGATTCCACGCCGTGGTTTCCGGATTCCGAACTTTGGCAGTGGACCTCACATTTCGGATTCCAATTGTTAGTGGGATTCCGGATTCCTTGAGCCGTATTCCGAATTCCACTAGCAAAATTTTCGGATTTCACGAGCAGAAAATTTTCGGATTCTAGAATTCAGATTCCTTTACATGGGAAGATATGATGCTTGACGCAATTGATGATTGTAGTGTGGCGCTGTAGCAAGGGACATCTACACTCAGCACGAACAACAAGGGCCAAACAGAGCGGGGTAAAATGGACCAACCTCAGACTCACTTTAAAGAAAGTGCTGTGTTTGCTGTGATTGGTTCGATACGGCTTCAGGATCCACTCGGGTACGCAAATAATCACAGCTAGAAGCAAAACGGACAAATCAGGGAGCTGCTTTGGAACAGGTCAACTGCTGTTCATAGTCGTTTCTGGAGCGTCACTATTAAAAAAAAACGTTTCAGTTAAGTCAAAAAATATCTGCCGCGCATGTTATCCTATTTGTTTCGTTGTATGACACGGTGTCAAGGACACCAATCGAAGTCCGTTTTTCTCATTTTCCAGAAAATAATAAAAAACAGCAAAACAGCAAAAAAATTGCTTTTTGACATTCAACATTCAAGATAAAGAAACTTGGTGAACAAAAAAGTAAAATTCTTAACGTCAATCTTTTCAAAATGTTACTTTTTTCTCCTCAGACGCCACACTAAAAAAAGATGAAAACCAAGGTAGTATCAGGAACTTTTATCACTTTACCATAGTCAGTAATAAAGAATAGAATTGTCATTATCAATGCAATCTGCGCATGGATAACAACTGATACTAATTACTCTGTGGCTCAAAAAAGTAAGATGTCCTTCATGAAGTGGGATTTGCTAATTTGCGTTTCAAGAAAAGAACAGAAAATTAAATCCTTCATTTTATAATAAAATTAAGAATATTAAAAAAAAAACTCAGCCTGATGTTTATTTAATTCTGGTAACCTTATTTTATTTTGCTTTCCTTAAGAAATGATTAATTTCTAGCATTTATGTTGTTAAAAAAAAATTGTAGTTAGTTTCCATGTGTCAAATTTTCTTCCTACCGCAGCGCGGAAAATGGAAATATATATGTTATGTCATCTTCCCTGGGGATGTGTAATCCTGAAACACCGCAGAAACAACGTCAATGGTTTTACCACAAGTAAACGAGTACAATTTCTCTGAGAGATTAAAAAACAACGTACCCTTTCACTTTCCACTGCCCTTTTTACAGAATGGCGACTTATTGCCAAAAAATAAAATGCGATAAAGGGTCTTTAACCGCCGCCCGGTTAGCTCAATCGGATAAGCTCCGGTCGGCTGAGCGCGAGGTCGCGGGTTCAAACACCGGCCGGACCAACACTCAGGGTCTTTAAATAACTCAGGCGAAAATGCTGCCTTTGCAATAACATCTGCAGACGGTTAGACTTTCTAGTCTTCTCGGATAAGGACGATAAACCGTAGGCCCGGTATCACAAGCCCTTGCACATGTAATAAATCTGTGGGACGTTAAAGAACCCACACACTCTTCGTAAAGAGTAGGGCACGTAGCGCCCGGTGTAGTGGTCTATCTCACTTTCACACTCATATATAGGGGCATCATTACTCATTCCTTCATTACTTGTAAACTAAACCTAAGCAGTCTGGCAAAGTCCCCCAACCAGTGTTGTAAATAAGTAACTGAAACAGTAATGATAAATTCAAGTTACCGAACCAAAAAGATATATATGAAAAATGTCAGTTAAGGAACTAAGAAGGTGGCAGATTTTGCCATTCATTTCTTAACGAATTATTGGAATTGCCTAACGGGTAGCCGGCCAAAATCAGCAAGTAAGAAACAATTTTCGAATAAAGGTTGGTTTCTTATCCTGACTATCCTACATGCATTCATACCAACAAAACATTCTTCATTAAACAATGTTTTAAAAAGAGACAAAAAGAGCCTGAAAATTGGAAAACAAGTTTTCATAGGAAATTCAGTAAGCTTTAAACTATTTTGTAGTATTTGTATTTGCATTTTGTATTTATTTATTTGCCACACGATTACAATTACAAAAAGACGCCAAACAAAATGTAGGAAGAAATGGCGAGGAGGCCTAAAGGAAACTATAAACCTTATGTTAATTAGGCCTCCTCAATTACAATTTCACTTAAGTAATGGTCCAGATAAGAAGGAAAGGACCAAAACGCAGTGAACACGTCGGAATGCAAAAAGGTGCTAACTTTACTATTGTCTCTACTAAGGTTCTGATTGGTTTAAACATCAAATTTTACGAAATCTTCGCAAAGCAGCATGTACATCAATCCTTTTTTTTCTATCCAACTTCCTTATAACAAAATCTCGTCTGAGTCTAAGTAACACAGAAATCGTATGTGCGGATCATCTAAAATTGTGAACATTTCTTGGCCATTGTTTGCAACTCTTGTGATTGGTCGAAATGTTTTAACACAAAAATACACCCTTTAAAAGTGGAGTTTAAATACATTTTCTTTCGTAAACAGCCTTTTTGTAGATTTATGCACTCTCTGCGTAAAAATGAAAACATTTCTATGTGAGGAAAGCGTATTGCGCCACAACAATAGAAATTGCTTTCCTTCTTACCTGGATCATTACTTAATTTGCAATAAACCTTTGTTTTTAAACCCCTGAACGTAAGACCCGTGTGATGTAAGACATCTGGATGTAAGTTCGCTGGACGTAAGAGCCTGGAGTTATAAGACCCCTTGATGTAAGACCCCTGGTTGTTAGACTCCTGAACGTAGAACTTCTGTAAGTAACTTCTGTTGTAAGACACGAGGACCTAAGACCGATGAATATGACCTGTGGATGTAAGACCGCTAAACTTAAAACACCTAAGGCCTCTGGATATAAGACCCCTGGTTGTAAGGCCGCTGAACGTAAGACCCTTGCACGTAAAACTCCTGGATGTAAGACCAATTGCTGTTAGACACTTAACAGGGGTGTTCCATCCAGGGTTCTTTCATCCATGGGTTTTACTTACAGGGGTTCTTACGTTCAGCGATCTTACAATCAGGGGTCTTATATCCAGAGGTCTTACGTCCAGGTCACTCAGGACTAAACGTCTTACAACTAGGGGTCTTACTTCCAGAAGTTCTACGTTCAGGAGTCTAACAACCAGGGGCCTTACATCAAGGAGTCTTATGACTCCGGGCTCTTACGTCCAGCGATCTTACATCCAGATGCCTTACAACTAGAGGTTTTATATTCAGAGGTCGTAAGATTTTACACTTGACCACCGAACGTAAAACCCCTAATACCCCACATATAAACCGCTGAACGTAAGAACCCTGGATGCAAGACCCCTTAACGTAAGAGCTCAGGATGTAAAGGTTGATTTCCACTGATGTGTTGAATCATTATCAACAGCTGGGCAAACCCTTGTACATAAAAATGAGCCAAGGATATAAGAATAACCCCCTTAAATAAATCACTTCCCTTAAATAGCCACTTTTAACACCCCTGGATGTAAAGATTTTACAACCCCCGTTTGTAAGACGTTACAATCGCTAGATGTAAGGATTTACAACCTCTGGATGTAACGACGCTTCATGTAAGGTATACAACCCCTAGATGTAAGACACCTGGATGTAAGACTTTACAACGCCTGGGTGTAAAACTTTTCAAACCCTAGATGAAATACCCCTGGATGTAAGACTTTGCAAACCCTGGATGTTTCAAACCCTTTTTTACACCTGGTTGTAAGAACCCTGGATGTAAGACCCCTGCTTGAAAGACTATTTTGCACTCCTGAATGTAAGACCCTAGGATATAAGAATTTTGCAACCCCTGGATCTAAGACCCCTGGTTGTAAGACTATTTTTTACCCCTGGACGTAAGACCCCAGGATATAAGATTTTACAACCCTTGGTTTTAGTACCCCTGGATTTAACCCCTGCAAGTTAGAATTCTACAACCTGGGAGTTTTAGGGCCGATTAATTAGTAATGTAACAACATCTCCTGGATTTAACAGATTTCATGGAATCAATTGCACGGGAGTTTGCCCAGCTGTTGATAATGATCCTAGAATTCTACCTCCTTATAACCATGGGTTCTTACAACAAGAGATGTTACAGCCATGGGTCTTACGAAAGGGGGTTCTTACAACCATGGCTTGTTACAACAAGGGGTCTTAAAACCGGGGGTTCTTACAACAAGGAGTCTTACATCCGCGGGTTCTTACAACCAGGGTTCTTACAATCAGGGGTCTTACATGTCCAACCAGGGCTTGTTACATCCAAGAGTCTTACCACCAAGGGTTCTTACAACCATGGTTTCTTACAACAAGGGCTCTAACAAGCAGGGTTTCTTACAACCATAAGTCTTTTAACCGTGTGTCATGTGTAACTAGGGTCTTCATCCATGGGTTTTTACATCCAGGAATCTTACAACCAGGGGTATTACTACCAAGAGTCTTAAAACCAGGGATTCTTACATCCAAGGGTGATACAACGATGGGTCGTACAACCATGGGTTCTTACATCCAGGAATCCTTAAACCAGGAGTTCTTACGAACAAGGGTTCTTACAACGAGGGGTCTTACAACCAGGGGTTGCAAACGTGTCTGGTTAATTGCAACCAGTCATCGGAAACGTACCAACCCCGTGGTGTCCAGCAGGGAACGATTTTAGGGGCTCTTTTCTTTTTACTATATAGAAATGACCTTCCGAATTGTCTCATGCATTTACAACCTAGAACGTATGCTGACGACACTAGTATCACCTATGCGAACAATGATGTTGATGTTGTGTTAATATAGATTTAGATAGAATTCGTATAATATGGCTTGCAGTGAACAAACTTACACTAAACACGACTAAGACAGAATTTTTATTAACCGGGTCTAGGCAAAGACTGTCAACGCTAGAAAGGAATCCCATAGTTGAATAATCTTTCTTGGGAGTGTCATATTAACGAAATGCCTAAGAAGATTGCTTCTAGAATAGGTGCGATTAAGCGTATTAGGTATTTTCTTCCTTTTGAGATTCTACTTAACGTAAACCATTCACTGGTACAGCCACACTTTGATTACTGTAATACAGTATGGGGAAATTGTCCTGAGAACCTGTCTTCTAATTTGCAGAATCGCGCTGCTCGCGTTCTAACTTTCGCTAATTATGACCGCAGTGCTAGTGAATTGTTTCAAAATTTAAAGTGGTTGACACTTGCCCATCAGCGCGTAGTTAGAACAAGCTATCTTCCTACCAGGAGTGTTAAAACCAGGGATTCTTACATCCAAGGGAGATACAACCAGGGGTCTTACAACCATGGGTTCCTATGCCCAGGAATCTAAAAACAAGGGTCCAGTTGTTCGAACGCCGGTTACCGCTAACTCGGGGCTAAATTTTAACACGCCTTTCTCTTTCTTTTTATCAAAAGCACCATCAATTTGTAAGCAAAGACAAATAAACTGATTTTGCTTTTTAAGCTCCCATATCTGAGTTCAAATTTCCCAGTAACTCTTGGTTATCTTAAGCCAGACTGGAAAAACCCGGCCAGGAGTTCTGACAACCATGGATTCTTAAAACAAGGGGTCTTACAACCGCGGGTTCTTACGTCCAGGGGTTCATACAACCAGGGGTTTTACAACCAAAAGTTCTTACACCAAGGGGTTGTAAGATCCCCTGGTTTTAAGACCCCTGCATGTAAGAACTCCTGGTTCTAGCACCCATGATTACAAGAAACCCTTATTGTAAGATCCCTGGTTGTCAGACCCTTGGTTGTAAGACCCCTGGTTATAAGAATCCCTGGTGGTAAGAACCGCATGTTCTAAGACGCCTGCTTGTAAGAACGTTTGTAAGACCCCTGGTTGTAAAAACCGCTCCTTGTAAAATCCCTGCTTGTAAGACCCCTGGTTGTAGCAGCCCTGGTTTTAAGAGCCCCTGGTTGCTAGACCCATGGTTGTAAGAGCCCTAGGTTGTAAGAGACCTGGTTGTAGGAACCGCTGCTTGTAACAACACCTGGTTCTAACACCCCTGGTTAAAAGAAACCCTTGTTGTAAGACCCCTGGTCGTAAGAACCGTTGGTTGTAAGACCCCTGGTTGTAACAACCCCAAGTTGTAAGACCACTGGTTGTAAGAACCTTGCTTGTAAAAACCCATGGTCGTAATACCCCTGGTTGTAAGAACCCCTTATTGCAAGAACCGCTGGTTGCGAGACTCCTGGTTGTAAGAACCCCTGGTTGCGGGATCGCCTGGTTTTAAGACCCCTAGTTGTCGGAACTCCTGGTTGTAAAAACCCCTGGTGGTAAGACGCCTGGTTGTAAGAACCCCTTGTTTTAAGACCATTGGTTGTAAGAACCTTTGGTTCTAAGATCCTGGTTGTAATACCCCTGGTTGAAAGAGCCCCTGGTTGTAAGACCCCCGGTTATAAGAACCCCTGGTTGTAAGACCACTGATTGTAACAACCCCTTGTTGTAAAAACCCCTTGTTGTAAGACCCCTGGTCGTAAGAACCGCTGGTTGTAAGACCCCTGGTTCTAACAACCCCAAGTTGTAAGACTACTGGTTGTAAGAACTTTCCCTTTAAAACCCCTGGTTGTAAGAACCCCGAGTTGTCAGACCACTGGTTGTGAGAACCTTGCTTGTAAAAACCCCTGGTTCTAAAACGCCTGGTTGTAAGACCCTGGTTTTAAGAACCCCTGGTTGTAAGAATCCCTTGTTTTAAGACCATTGGTTGTAAGAACCTTTGGTTCTTAAGACCCCTGGTTGTAATACCCCTGGTTGAAAGATCCCCTGGTTGTAAGACCCCCGGTTACAAGAACCCCTGGTTGTAAGACCGCTGATTGTAACAACCCCTGGTTGTAAGACCCCTGGTTGTAAAAACCCCTTGTTGTAAGACCCCTGGTCGTAAGAACCGCTGGTTGTAAGGCCCCTGGTTCTAACAACCCCAAGTTGTAAGACTGCTGGTTGTAAGAACTTTCCTTGAAAAACCCTGGTTGTAAGAACCTTACTTGTAAAAACCCCTGGTCGTAAGACTCCTGGTTGTAAGAACCCCTGGTTTCAAGAACCGCTGTTTGCAAGACTCCTGGTTGTAAGAATCCCTGGTTGTGAGATCGCCTAGTTTTAAGACCCCCCGTAGTTGGAACTCCTGGTTGTAACAACCCGTGGTTGTAAGAACCCTTCGCTGTAAAACAACTCGTTGTAAGAACTCCTGGTTGTAAGACCCCTGGTCGTTAGACCCCTGGTTGTAGGAACCCGTTGTTGTAAGACCATTGGTTGTAAGAACCTTTGGTTGTAAGACCCCTGGTTGTAAGATCCCTGGTTGTAAGAACCCCTGGTTGTAAGACCCCTGATTGTAAGAACCCCTGTTTGTAAGAACCCCTTGTTATAAGACCCCTGGTTGTAAGAACCTTTGGTTGTAAGACTTCTGGTTGTAAGGACCCCTGGTTGTAAGAGCCCTGGTTGGGAGACCTTTGGTTGTAAGACTCTTGGTTGTAAGAACCCTGGTTATTAAACCACTGGTTGTAACAACCTCTAGTTATAAGACCCCTGGTTGTAAGAACCCCAGGTTGTAAGAGACTTGGTTGTAGGGACCGCTGGTTGTAACAACGCTTGGTTCTAAGACGCAGGTTGCAAGAGACTTCGTTGTAGGAACCGCTGGTTGTAACAACGCTTGGTTCTAAAAGCCCTGGTTGTAAGAACCTTTGGTTCTAGGACCCGTGGTTGTAAGACCCCTGGTTGTAACAACCCCAAGTTGTCAGACCCCTGGTTGTGAGAAACCCTTGTTTTAAGACCACGGGTTGCAAGAACCTTTGGCTCTAAGACCCCTGGTTGTAAGACCCTTGGTTGTGAGAAGCCCTGGTTGTAAGACCCCTGGTTCTAAGAACCGCTGGTTTTAACACCACCTGGTTCTAAAACCTCTGGTTGTAAGATCCCTGGTTGTAAGAAATCCTCGTTGTCATACTCCTGGTTGTAAGAACCTTTGGTTGTAAGACCCTTGGTTGTAAGAACCCATGGTTGCAAGACCCTTGGTTCTAAGAACCCCTGGTTGTATGAACCGCTGGTTGTAACAACGCTTGGTTCTAAAACCCCCGGTTTTAAGATCCCTAGTTATAAGAACGCCTGGTTGTAACAACCCCTTGATGTAAGATCCCTGGTTGTAAGAACCTTTGGTTCTAAGACCCCTGGATGTAAGAGCCCCTGGTTGTAAGATCCCTGGTTGTAAGAACCCCTGGTTGTAAGACCCCTTGTTGTGAGAACCCTGGTTTTAAAACAACTGGTTGTAAGAACCTCTAGTTATAAGACCCCTGGTTGTAAGAGTCCTGGTTGTAAGAACCCTGGTTGTAAGACCCCTGGTTGGAAGAACCCTTGGTTGTAAGACCCCTGGTCGTAAGAACTACTGCTCGTACGAACCCCAGGTTCTAAGACCCCTACTTGTAAGACCCCTGGTTGTAAGAACCTTTGGTTCTAGGACCCCTGCTTGTAAGAACCCTTGTTGTAGAATCCCTGCTTGTAACAATCCCAAGTTGTAAGACCATTTGTTGTGAGAACTCCTGGATCCAGGATAAACATGTCAAAAATCCAAGATTTGTAAGAAGCCCTAGTTATAAGATCCCTGGTTGTAAGAACCGCTGGTTGTAACAACGCCTGAGTCTAAAACCCCTGGTTGTAAGACTCCGGGTTGTAAGAACCTTTTGTTCTAAGACCCTTGGTTGTAAGAACTTCTGCTCGTAAGACCCCTGGTTGTAACAACCGCTGGTTGTAACGAGGAGCCGCAAGGGGTGATATTTTTGCACGGCATCTGGCGGCACATCAAAGAATTTGGAATTGAAGGGCAAATTCCTAGAATATCTTCGCCAGTTAAGCTAGAGAAAAGGTGTTAAAAAACCTCAGGATCCAAAACAACACGTCAATCAAAATATCACTTGGACCTTTTCGCTAATGAAGAGCTATCACGCGACTAAGCTTGAATTAGACATATATTGAAATAGGAACTCGTGTCAATAAAGTATCAGAAGTGAGCGGGAATCGCTCCTGGTTAAAAAACTGGTTCACAGGGATATGCATCTCTTCTAGTTAAGAGAAGGGAATCAGAACTGCTTTTCATGCAGGAACAGGTTTTCTTCGGGCTAACTACAAAACCTCAGCTTATTTCACTCCTTGACATTGTCAAAGCGCATTTGGAAAGATAACTTTTTCCGCTTTATGAGCTTTTTTTATATTCTATTCCATTAATGTTTAACCAAAAAGCCAAGTTATATAAATGCTGTTGTTAAAAAAAGCGTTTTACTTGTTTACGTGAATTCGCTACCCAAAGATCACTATGCTGAAAGGACAGGGCAAAATTTCCAGGAGAGAGGCATTAATTTTTTTTCCCACGAGGTTACAAAGAGAAAATGCAATGGTTATTATTAATGTAACCATCAGGTATACTCTACCCACGAGTTTACGGACAGCAAATGCAGTGATTATTATTAATGTAGCCATCGGGTATATTCTACCCACGAGGTTACAAAGAGAAATGCAAAGATTATTATTAACGTAACCTTCAGGTATGTTCTACCCACGAGGTTACAGAGAGCAAATGTAGTGATTATTATTAAATGTAACCGTCAGGTATATTCTACCCACGAGGTTACAAAGAGAAAATGCAAAGATTATTATTATCGTAACCTTCAGGTATGTTCTACCGACGAGGTTACAGAGAGCAAATGCAGTGATTATTATTATCGTAACCTTCAGGTATGTTCTACTCACGAGGTTACAGAGAGCAAATGCAGTGATTATTATTAACGTAACCTTCAGGTATGTTCTACCCACGAGGTTACAGAGAGCCTGCAAATGCAGTGACAATTATTAGATTTTAGTGCAACTATCAGGTTGAGTTCCTCCATTAAAAGAGTTTTTTGCTAGGGTTAAACAAGTTTGGCTTTTATGAGTTTCAAGGTGCAAGAAATTATCAGTATAATTATAGCACACAAACATTGTCATCTAATTTCTCGCACGTAGCCGTAATAAGCCAAGAAATGAAGCATATATAACGAAAAATCGTTCTCAGATGATCTCCATATTAAATAAATTATACTAAACGTTGCGAAAGAAATTATTGTTCGTATCCGTCTTATCCATCGTAAAAGCGAGGGGTCATTTGCATGACATCCGGTATATTAAACAGAGGTAATACTCACGGGTTTCACGAGTTGTATGCACTATTTTTCGCCGAGAAACAAATTTAAACTTCAATTCTTACCTTACAGTAGTCCGTTCTCTTACCTTGCATTCGACAACAAATCTGTTAAAGGCGAACAAAGCGATTCCGGCACTCTTCTTTATGATGAGTAACAAGCCGCAGGAACTGAAGCCGCTTGACTGAAGTAAAATCCACCGATATGCACGGCATTCTCACTACAAATATAAACAAACGTTGCGGGGAAAAAAGACGAGGAGGAAAAAATGCCAGATCTTCGCCTTGGCAATGTATCCCAGCTACCATGCCGGCGTATCTCCAGAAGGTGGACTCGAAGTGGGACAAACCTTGTGCTTTTTTTTAGACGCCCTTTGCGCGCAAACTAATTTATTCTGGCGCGAAATGAAGATTAACAATAGGTATACTGAAATCTAATCCACGACAAGAAGATTTTCGCACTGTAGCGCGACATATTAAGAGCGAATGCACAGAAAAATCGAGCAAAATCGGCAAATCGTGGCCACAGCTAAAAACCTAACTTACCCTCATTTTCAGTCTGTAATAAGGTTTTAATGAGTTCATAACACTGCTGAGGTTTAAATTTCAAAATGCGGCCGAGTTTGGGAATTATTTGAGATTTTCGATTTCAACGGTCTGCGGGCCTAAAATTAGCCGCCGAACACGGCAATATAGCCTAGCGACAGAAATGAGCTGACTTTCATAAACGAGCGAATATATTGGCAATCTTCCACTTAAATCTCAAAAAGCAGATATCTAACAATTTCTTAACGGCACATTTTTTAGATTTAGAGCATAAAATATCGACGAACCAGCAGAATTTTGAAACGTAATTTGCATAATGCTTATAAATACAACAATTTACCGCTAAAACCAAAATCGAATTTTCTATATGGGGGAATTCTCCAAATCACCCCAAATCCCGCTTACTACCTAATGAGTTATAGTACTTCAACATTATCTGAAAGTTAGTCTGGTGTTCTCGCGAACGTTTGTAAAATAGATTGATTATTTTGAGGTTATTTTGCCCCAAACAACCGCTAATTGACCCCAGGGTCAGTTGACACGTGCACGTCACCTTAGTTTTATGCATCGATTTGAGCTCGTTAAAAGGGAGAAACTAATAAGATTCTTTTAATATGTACCTGTTTTAATGAAAGACACGCAATCTTCAAAAGGAGAGGCCGTTCAATGGGTAATTTCTGTTCTTGAGATCTTGTAGATTGTACCATGGCGTCTGCGAGTGGACCTGCGTCTAGGTCTGTTTTCCCGTAACTGCGAAATCAGAATAACATCAGGAAATAATTCTCCCTGGAATCTTCGTAAGTGAATCAGCTTTGCAGTGCCTTACCTGAGATAAAAAGTGGGCCGAATAGCAAAACAATTCTAGCGCAATTTGGATCCTTTGTGGAACGCAGTGTATTGCTGAGCCAAAGGTGAGTAAACCAACGTAGGAAAGTACGTTACCTTTGATTGCGTGACCAGCCAGTAAACGATAGTCTCCAGCGAAAAATAGGATTCGCAAAAATCTTGCTGATGTATATTTAACAGTTTGTTACTATAAATTTACACCTGGTTTGTCTAAAACTTTAAACAATGCATATCTGTCCAAGAGTACAAGAATGTTTCGAAAGATCCACCCCTAAATAACTGTGGGCTACTCCTTTTTCCCCATCACCGATGTGCACTTCCTTCCCACTTTCTTTTGCATGAGGCTTGTATGCCTTTTTAACTGTTATCGACACTTAAAACTGGCCGTTTAAGGCCTGGTTTAAGAACTTGACTGACTTAAAAAACCGTCGCAAACATGCGCTATTATTGTTGGACTTTGGAAGCTTTAAGCCCAAAATGATGGTGCAATCTCGAGAAATTTGCCCGGGTCTAATTTTAAGACAGGGAACGGGTACTAAGAAAGGGACGGTCTCATTTAGCAACCCGTGGACAATCTGGGCATGCTTGCCTTCTGTCGCAGGGGCAACCTTTAAGGCCAGGTACTCCGCCCCCACCCGAGAGGACTGCATGGCATCCACCATTTCAGTCGCTTTTTTTACATCATGACCTTCAATTATTATGAATTATTATGTGGGCCTTGATCGTTGCCACCTTACCAGAAGTCTAATCTTCGCACTGTTAGACCATGAGAATCTCTATTATTATTCCATAAATGCAGCATTTGACTTTTCCTTGCTCAGCTTCCGGTAAACCGATACTCTGAAGCAAAAATAGCTTTACAACGACTCTATCCAGGCCAGAACTCCTGATATCAACAAATACACCTCCCCCCGCCCTCTAAAGAGAGCAAACGTTCCCCGAACTATTCACTTGACCCACCCCATCCCTTCGTTAAGAAAAACTACGCACTCAGTTCACTGGACAAAACGCGCTCGTGAACATACCAAACTATAGCCGTTCATCCTACAAGCAATCTCAGTTTCAGCAGGCGTGGCCACGTTTCCAGTTGCTGTAAGATTAATTCGACACCTGCAACAGACACTGTAAATTAAATAGAGTGTTTTCACTCACGTGGCCAGCATCTATGCAAATTTATTGGAACAAAAGAAAGCGTTTGCATAAGAAAGGAGTTCAACTCCTACAGGATTGGTTTGGGACACCAACATGCCCGCCGTTTCATTGTTTTGGGACACCAATATGGCCGCCGTGACGTCATGTGAAAACACTCTATGCCTTGAAACTGTCAGGACGAGAAAGTTTATAAAAGACTTAACAGGTGTGCGCGGCGGTTTCCTTTTCTTCCTTTCCTCCCATTGTAGCACTCAAATTCTGACCCTGATATTAATTCTAGTAGTAATTAATCGTTCCTGAGCCGATAGGCACAAGGATACCAGTTTCTTGCAAAATATGCTGTGACATCCGTTTGCTCATCCCCTTTTCTGCCTTCGGCCGCTGATTAGGTTTGGTTCTGTCCTTTGAAATAACTTTAGGAACGAACATGATACGTCAGGGGCGTGTCCGGCTAAGGGCAAGTGACTCTCGGTGGTGAAGACATATACTGAGCTTGTCAGTATTTCGTAGCCTGTACCACGTCGCGAAAATAGAACAAGCCAAAGAAAAATAAGACGCCTTTCTTTCCCCAGCCCACGCAGGTTTTTCGCATTACTTTTTACTGCACAACTGATTCTACCTTTTCGAGCCCGGAGCGAACATGGACGCCCTCCACTTCATTTTCGGCACCTGACTAAACGCAAGCGCTGACTTGTGCGCCTATGCTTCGTTTGCACTGAAGTAGCAGTATATGACCACGACAGACTTGCTGCTATCCTTGGTTTGAAACCGCAATGGGCAAGAACAATTTCTTGAAAAGAGCAAACTATTTCCTCCTTAGCAGACATGGAGAACAACTACTAGGACTTAAGCAATGCCATTGCTTAAGTCCTACTAGACTTGAAAAGAGAAAGCATTATGCTTTCTCTTTTTTATGATTTACGGCTAAACAGTACAATTTCATGTAGCTTTTACGCAAAATTAAATACTTAGTTGTTTGCAGAATTGCATTTAACAACAAATTACAGAAATTTAACTAAGTTTAGATCTCATAGATAAGAATTGAACGAAAAAAACTTTTGGGGTAAAAAAGTAAAAAAAATGTTTGCTGGAAAATCACTTAATGGACATATATACAATAGCAGAGATATCATGCCTGTAATTTTCCGTTCAATGCACCTTATGAGAAGTCTGACTAATCCACTGGTAACCCACGCCTTAAAACCGCCTTGAACCTTAAAATTTAATCCATTTGCCTTTCATGCGTAGTGCAAATATATCTTCTAAACACTCCGGGGTTGGGGGTAAAATCAGAAGAACAGAACATTCAGTTACTGTACCATTTTTAAAAGTGGGACAGTATGTTTGCTAATCATCTTAGTTAACCGCTTTTAAAATAGGACAAAAGGACACCTGGTCATACAGGAAAATGAATTTACTGTATCCCGAAAGCTTTAGGTGCACTTATTTTTCGCAGGAGACAATCGATAATTGCCTGGTCACGCAATCGGAGGTGAGTAACTAATTAAAAGTCACTGATACCATCGCCGCTTAGCAAATACACTACGTGCTGCAAAGGATCCAAATTACGCTAGAATGTTTTCCTATTCGGCCCACTTTTTATCTCAGATAAGGCACTGCAAAGCGGATTCATTTACGAAGGTTCGAGCGAGAATTATTTCATGATGTTATTCCGATTTCGCAGTCACGGGAAAACAGACCTAGACTCAGGTCCACTCGCAGACGCCATGGTACAATCTACAAGATCTCAAGAACAGACATTACCCACTGAACTGCCTCTCCTTTTGAAGATTGCGTGTATTTCATTAAAACAGGTACATATTAAAAAAATCTTGTTAGTTTCACCCTTTTAACGAGCTCAAATCGATGCATAAAACTAAGGTGACGTGCACGTGTCAACTGACCCTGGGGTCAATTAGCGGTTGTTTGGGGCAAAATAACCTCAAAATAATCAATCTATTTTACAAGCGTTCGCGAGAACACCAGACTAACTTTCAGATAATGTTGAAGTACTATATCTCATTAGGTAGTAAGCGGGATTTGGGGTGATTTGGAGAATTCCCCCATATAGAAAATTCGATTTTGGTTTTAGCGGTAAATTGTTGTATTTATAAACATTATGCAAATTACGTTTCAAAATTGTGCTCGTTCGTCGATATTTTATGCTCTAAATCTAAAAAAATGTGCTGTTTAGAAATTGTTAATATCTGTTTTTTGAGATTTAAGCGGAAGATTGCCAATATATTCGCTCGTTTATGAAAGTCAGCTCATTTCCGTCGCTAGGCTATATTGCCGTTTTCGGCGGCTAATTTTAGGCCCGGACCGTTGAAATCGAAAATCTCAAATAATTCCCAAACTCGGCCGCATTTTGAAATTTAAACCTCAGCAGTGTTATAAACTCATTAAAACCTTATTACAGACTTAAAATGAGGGTAGGTTAGGTTTTGAGCTGTGGCCACGGTTTGCTCGATTTTTCTGTGCATTCGCTCTTAAATGCCTATTTTTACAAGTACGCGGAGAAAGTGGTCCACTAGTTTAACTTTTTTAAGATGAATTTACTCCACAAAGGCAAAATGAATGTTTTATCTCTCTGGTGGTTACGTGCCGGATTAGAAGGCAGAAGTAAATTGATCATACAGACCCCATCAAAATGAAAGTACACGAATGAAACGGAATAAGTCTGGAACGGTTTAGTATCTACTCGGCAGCTTCTTTGCTTTTATAACAAAAATTTAATGTTGCAGTCTGTTTTAAACGTTGGCATATCAACGCGCACAGTCACTGAATGAAAACAACAGTCACGATCACGTTCTTCGAAACAGACCAGACGCGCGCGACCTACCACTGTTATGGCAAGCAATTATCCTGAAGGTGTTAAAGTTCCCGTGACAGTTCGCACTGAAGGTGTAAATGGTAAACCGAACGGTCGCTTTGATCATCAGAAAGACCTGTCAACTTTGATGATTTAACTGATTAAATTACGGGACAGAAATTTTACTGCTTGCAGCTCCTCGTGGATCCCTGGTTGTAAGACCTCCTGGTTGTAAGACCCTTGGTTGTAACAAACCCCAGTTGTAAGACCCCTGGTTGTAAGAAACCTTTGTTTTAAGACCATGGGTTGTAAGAACCAAAATTCACATATTACTTTTCTCCGTTTCTTTTTTGGCTTGCATTGCCTCTAGCGACAGGGATTTCAGTCATGACTTGAAAAACAGCCTGGCTTATAAGTTGAACAGCTCGTCATGGCCAATTACATAGCGACATAGCAGAGATATGAAAGGACTTTTGTCCCCAGAGGTTTGAGGAATTAATTGCTGCGGTTTTGTTTTGGCTTCTTGTCTGGGCCATTTAAAAGGAAAATGTATGACCAAACTGATGAGGAGTTTGTATCGGAAACAATCAACGCATAGATTCTTTAAAATGTACAAGCACTGAAACTTTGGACAAGAATAAGAAAACACTGATACTTGTGTTTAGATTTTGGCATTACAAAAACAAACGGACAAAGTCTGCGGAAATCGTTTGAGGTAATGAATGAAGTGTTTATTTTCAATAGTTTTTGTATTTAAATTAAGTATGTGCGTTGTTGCTTTGTCTTATTTGTACTCGAATTACGGTTTTCACCTGTAGCACCGTATCATTCAGATCATTGAAGTATGCCAAAAGCCAAAGAATGCCAAAGTATGAAAGGGCAATACTAGTTCTACGTTTGTTTATTCTAAAAAATATGTTGAATGACACCATAAGAATAGAGCGTTTTCACATGATGTCACGGCGGCCATATTGGTGTTCCAAAACAATGAATCGGCGGCCATGTTGGTATACCCGGAAAATCCTCTGGGAGTTGCATTCTTTTCTCATGTAAATGCTTTCTTTTGTTCCAATAAATTAGCATAGATGCTGGCCACGTGAGTGAAAACGCTCTATGAACCTTTTGTAGATCTTGCAGTGTGTTTTTGTTTCAACTACAAACGGTTCGAGTGTACAATATTACGCGTTTGTGACACGCTAAAAAATCTGGATTAACCAGCTATATAATTAATAAGTAAGAGGGCTACATGCTTGTCCAATTACATGTACAAATTGTCTTAAAACGACAGGGACCAGTAGCCACGTTATCGGCTTTCAAAACAAGTATTCGGAAGAAAGACCTTTCAAGTCTCATAGCTGAGAACAGGTGTACAAATTGTAATTTATGTAATACTCAAGACCCTACTTGTTAATTTACTTTTGGATTAATTAGATAGGAGACTATTTTATTGTTATTATTATTTATTTATTTATTTATTTATTCATCAATTTTTATATACAATATTTTAGCGTTATTAATGTAATTTTATATTTAATATGTATTGTAAATATTATCAAATGTAATCTTTAGCTTACTAAATAAATTTTATTGACTAGGTGTCCCCTAGCAGTAGGCTGCTTGTGGCCAGCTAGAACATTTTGACACGTTAATAAAGTTGTTCATTCATTCATTCAAGATCTTCTGGAACAGTTACTGCACATGGTTGAGTTGATGTTGATGTTCATTCGATCTACAAGGGAAGGAAACTGGAATTACACCTGGACTGTGTGAAGGAAATGCTACCATGGTTATTTGCATATGACCACACGAATTATGCCAGATATTTGCCTGTCTACTTGCTGCACATACTCTCAACAGAAGACACCAACCCTGAGGCCCTCAATCTCCTTAAAAGTGGTGCATTCGGTGTTCAGCAAAGTAAGAATCATGGATTTGATTTTCACGACTTCCTGTTGACCAAACTTTTGAACAAACGGTAAATAGAAACAGCAAAACGAAAGGAGGCATTGTGGGATTTAGCTTGAGAGCTGAGAGGAGCTGTTCAACGGTGGATCTTAACTGCCCACTCTCGTGCAGCATTCGAGTACAAGCAAACGTGTAGAAAAGTGAAAAAAGAGTCCACAAAGAAAGGGCTAAGTTCCGAATTTAGAAAGACGAGGAATGTGTTAAGCAGGTCATGGAAGTCGTAGAAAACTGGAGAAATCCATTTGAAGAATCCGAGGAGTTAGTAAGCTTTGATGTACACGTTGAGGAACTGTGTAAGAAGTTATCCCAGAGAGTAGCGGTTCTTAGAAAGATAAGGAGATTCATCCCTATTGAACAGCGCGTACTTTACTCCAATGCTATGATCAAACAAGTAATGCTGTATGGGTCAACTGTTTGGTCAAACTGTTTAGTTGATAACTTAAAGACAATCCTCAAGCTGCAAAAACCTGCTGCCCGAGTAATTTTAGGAGCTGACACAAGATCAAATAGTGTAAATCTCTTTAACAAATCCGAGTGGCTCCCATTTTAAGACAAAGCTAAAGTTAATAATAAGTGTTCATTAGTCCTTGAGCGCCTAAAAGGAAACTGCCTCAGCTACATATATGATCTTCTTAAATGCAATGCAGATTTACAAGGACGCAGTGGGCACTACAGTGCCTTAAACCTCGTCTTCCCCCCATATAATCGTAAATCTGAGGGAGGGAGATCTTTTAGCGTGTCCGTGACCAGGCTCTCGAACTCTCTGCCCATTAACCTTAAGAAAGGAACATGTGTAACCTCATTTAGAGCGGCTATTTATAGTCATTTTTTAACGAGATACAATGACGTTGATCATTTTAGCTTAAGTTAAACTTAATTCTATCTCTTAGTTTTATGCTAATCAGTCATTTCACGACCTTCCTCCCGCTAGACCCATCCTAATTATGTTCGTATTGTAACTATAGTTTGTAGATATTCATTGTAAGGATATTTTATGATTGTATTATAATTTATACTCTTTTTAGTCTTATTCATATGTATACTTATTCTCGCGGAGCGAGTTTATAATTTTGTCGCGCGCGCAGCGCACGTATCACGCGAGGATCGCAAGCGAACTGCGATTTCGCTTTGGTCATAAATCTTTCTATCGGTTTGGTATCCGCAGTTGCCTAGCAACAAGCCATAACATGACGCCATCGTGCATTTTGGGTTTCCAGGCAACACGTGCAGCGACTTGGGCTCATTATATTCATCCTCTGTTTATTGTACGTTGGCAAATTGCAAAATATTTCTGAGGCAAATAACAGCGGGCTGCAAACACAACAGTGCCCTGTTGGACAAGTGGTTGGAAATCCTTGCCGTGGAAGGTTTAACACCGAAAGTACGGTGACCTGAACTTCAGCGAAAGCAGCGAAGAAGAAGACCAGTCCGTTAATCGAGCGGCCTATATAAAGCCCGAGAGTGAATAAACAAGGAGATAATGCGAAATGGTTTTGAAATACTCGTTTGAGCTATTTTTCCTCAAATGCATCTTTGAATTCATGATAAATACAGATCCATAAGGTTCAAACAGTGTGAATGGCAGAGAAAGATACTTCAACACTGTTAATTTTCGGGATGAAATTGGGAAGTGATCGCATGGCCCAGTGGTTAAAGGCTGCACTTTTTTCGCCGGAGGAAGTTGGAATGCAGGTTCAAATCCCGGCGTGGCATCTTCCAGTTTTTTTTTCTTTCATCGTCTTTTTACCTTTTGGCTTTTTACTGTTTATTGTCTCTGCTGACCCTGTTAGCTTCGCGAGATTTTTGCGAAAACGTATTTCTAGTAGTTCTTTTTCTTTTAACTATATGTATTTTTGGCTACTTAACTTTTTGCTGTTATAGTTTGAGGGACACTAGTTATTCAGTTGAAGTACTGTCCCGTGTTACCCTCGTTAAATAAAATTGATTATTATAAGAAGTAGTAGTAAGCCTGACTTCTGGCTTGATCGCAAGTAAAGCCACAACGGAAGATCTCATTACAGCCAAAGAGAAAGGAATATCTGTTCTGACTGCCCTTGTGCAAGACCGACTCATAACCAATGACACTGGTTTTTTCGACAGAATTCCAAAATTAAAACTAGGAACTTTCAGTGCATGCACAAAGAGAAAGTATCTGATTACAAAAGGAGAGAATGTGGTTCTTCACGCCGACAGAAATCTGTTTGCTGGGCTGCTTGTTGTAGGTCAAAGTGGGAAGATGGACACACGAACTTGGACCACTTCCATGGTCTTTGGCTGCATTAGATGGTACACCGGCTTCATAACATATAACCAGGCCTTTAATTTGTGTCTATTTCAGGCCTATGGAGTGGACGAAAAGCATGACATTTATTTATGTAGAGAGATAATAGTGGTAGAGCCATTTCAGTTTAAGTGGTATTAATAGTCAATACAAGTTAATGGTAGCATGTATTGTACATAGTTAAGAATCTGGGCGGTCCTGGGAACTTGTTAGGGGTCACGTGACCCCTGTCGGGTTGTTGTGTTTGTCCGAACCATGTGCTTGTTGACTCGTTGTGTTCCTTGAAAGTATTTAAGCCGTTTAATCGCTCGATACACTACAGAATCGCATTTCATTTTGTAACCTCGTGCGTCGTATCGTTCGGTCCGCTCGCTCTGTGAGTTGTTGTATTTTTGTATTTTCGTGTTTACCATGCCTGCTAAGCGCAAATCTCTTTGCGCTGGCTGCAAGACGCTGAAACAGAACCATGCCTTCGCTGCCCCGAGCAAGCACTGTGCCGGGCCGCCAGTTAAGAACGACATTTTTGACGACAAATTATCAGCAGGCGAGGATTTGCCGCCATGCGAGGGAAAATCTGTTTCTTCGCCTTTGGCCAAGAGCGGACCGCAAAAGCAACTTGAATCGCAGCAGCTTCTCGACGTGATGCAGAATCTGTCCCTGCAGTTGGAAGGCCTCACGGCAGAGCAGACAACAATGAAAAAACGAATGGATGAAATCTCAGCCCAGAACGCCCCCAAAATAACTCATGAGGATGCAAGTCGCTGTTCGGGCCCAGGTGCTAGCGATTCTTTTGTTGCTGGTTGAAGAGGCACCCAAAGCTCACCATCTACTGGAAAAATTCGTCCCAGCCTACATCAATGGTAAGTACGTGGAATCTTCAGAGGTATTATCTTCTTTAAGCGCTTGGCAACCCAATCACAGCGATGAGGGAATGATGCGCTCACTCTTGCGCAAGCTAATCCCTATTGCAAGGCCTCCACGCAAGCGTCCCGTTCACTCGTTTGATGTCTGGTTGCAAGTGTGGACCAAGTACGAGATTGAAATTGTTTCTGCACGGCCCGAGCGTTACCTGGAACTGGCAGCCTACCGGAAACAGATACAGCTTACCAACTGAAAGTTTCATTGGCCCTCTGTGTACTTGTTCGACATACAAACGCGTATCAACGCGGCCTCACGCAAGGACGCTCAAGCTCGCCTCAACATCTTGGATACAACCTTGTATAAAACCATCTTTGAGGCTTCCGCCCTTCGCCTCCATCCAAAGCAATGTACCCATTGCAAGTCCTTAGATCTTGTAGGGGGGACCACCCCGAGGCCGATTGCCCATGTTCTACTGAAAATCAAGTCACCGTTTAACTTGCAGACCTGATGCGAATGTCCGCGAACACACCCGGCCGCTGATTTTGTCACTGATTTGTTGCATGACATTGATTTCGGAGTATGCATTGGCTATCAACCCGCAACCCGCGCTTTTCAAACAGACAACAATCATTTATCTGCGAGAACTAGCCCCAGGCCCGTGGCCCGAGAGAGTGAACGTGAACTTGATTTGAACCGTAAAGCTGGACCGTTTCTTGCTCCGCCCTTTCAGCATTTCACTGGCTCACCTTTGGGTGCGATCCCTAAGAAGCATTCGGGCCAGTCAAGTGGCGTGCAATGCATGACCTATTGTGGCCCGCTGGGTTTTTGATTAACGATGGAATTCCTACGGACTTGTTTTCGTGCACTTACGATTCGCCCGACCGCGCAATAACACTTCTTAAGCACTTCGGCCCTGGTGCTCTTATGAGTAAACTAGACCTCTCTGATGCCTTTCACCACGTCCTTGTTCATGACAGGGACTGGGAACTACTCGGGTCCATACGGCCCGTGGAGATTGACGGTACCATCGTTACTGGTTATTTCTTTGACACTTTTCTTCCTTTTGGTCTTCGAAGTTCACCCACCCTCTTTCTAAAATTCGTCGAAGGGCTCAAGTTTGTCATGTCGTCTAAGGGTGCGTCACCCGTTTGACGATTTCTGGACTTAAATAGCTGCAAGAAGCTCAAGAGCAGGAATGAGAAGTGTTAGAGAAAGGTTCACTGATATACAGGGAAGAGTATCTACAGACGAAGAGAACAGATGAGTGTAGCAGCTAGTGGTACATCAAATGACATCACAGATCTAGACCAGCTATCAGAAGAAATTACAAAGAAAGGCAGCAGAGGAGAATAGAGATAATGATAAGGAAAAAAAGAAAGTAGAGGCAGATAGAAAAAAAAGCTGAGGAAGCAAGAAGAGTTGCCATGGAGCGCATAAGACAGACAAAGAACAGGCAGAAAGACGAGGGTGAGGATCATGGGGAGAGGGAAGCGATCAAGGAGGAGGAGTGGCGGTGATACACTTGAATATTTAAGAGGGAAGAGCGAATGGAAAAAACATTGACAGAGAAAATGTTAGAGATAAAAAAGGCAAGGCAAAGCGTAACAAGAGCCGAAAAACAACAAAGTCAGCGACAGTTACAGAATCAAAATATGCAAACTCTACTCCTTCATCGACAACAGCAAAGTCAAGCCATGATGGCTTTCATTGCAAGTCTGACTAAGAAAACTAGTCTCAGTCAAAATTGTTGCGACACTTTTGTGTCTCCTTGTCCCCTCAATGTTGGTGTACAAGGTTTGGTGACTGAACCGCGATAAACAACTTTGAGAGGGACGAGGGGAGCACCAGAAGGGGAAAAACAGCGTTTCGTTAAAGTGTCCCAACTATTTTTGTCTGAGACTGTAGTTAGGGTTTGTTGAATTGTTTACTGTTTACAAATTATATCCACAGGTCTGAATTTAACAGTCGTGATTTGACAAGCCCGTTGCTCTGAGTTGAGCTTATTCTTTAGGCTTTCAGTTTCATTTTTAAGGAGGCTGTCTTTTTATCATAAAACATTTGAAAACACAATAGAACATGTAATTAGAATGGCTCAAGTTCTGTTGCCTTTAAGGGTCCTGTAAGACCACATGTGGTACAGTATTTATAATATACCATTAAAATATTACAAAATAATGTGCATATATGATTTTAGAAAAACATTTTTTAACACTCAGTAGGGAATTTAAATCTGTAAAAGAGTGTACTATTAAGAATAAATATGATCTTTTTAGCATTATGACTTAATTTCTTGTGCATGCTTACCGTGTTTCCTCGAATAATAGCTGGGGATTTGTTTCCTCCAAAATGAGGTGATTTTTCAAAGAGGAGTGTAGAAGGGGGATGATTAATAATTTAAATTCTTATAGGAGTGATTATCTCACAATTCATACCCTAACTATTTTTCTTAGCTTGCAGTGCATTGGACAAGTGGACAGTGGACAAGTGAGTGCATTTATTTCTGAATCGAATGTTTAAGAGAGTGTCTCTGTAAGAGCGGTCCGGTCGATTTTGCTTGAGACACAGATTTAGCTGATTTCTTGTGTGTTGTAAGACATTCATGTACCTATACTAAAACCACAATCCGTTTGATCGGGTCTCTTTATTTTTCAGAGTTTTACGGAAATTAAATTTCACTCGAGCGAAGGCCTGTCGTGACACTTTTCAAGACGTTAATTTGAGGCAACTTTGGCGGACAATTTACAACAAACTACGGGACTCAGCAAAAAACAAATACCACAGCCATGTATATTAACTCTATCTTATCCATCGAGGCAACTTTCGTGAACATCACGTTTCAATCAAGCAAACAGGAAGACTTGAACGACACCTTATCGGTTCGCTTAAGTCACACACGCGAAAACCGATCAAATTCAAGGTGCATTTTTGAAAAAGTGAGGCGTTCTTAACTGATCCAACTAATATAGCTAGGTAGTAGGTGCCATAGAAAAGGTAACTACAGAAAAAAACTTTGCGGCCCGACCTTTACTTAAACTTTATAACTCCGTGAACTTACCTAATTTTCGGCAATCTCCAAGTTTTGTCGCCATTTTGAGGGACTTGTCAACATGAAGCGTAGCAGATATAAATCGAGCAGGTAGATCTAAAACCGTCAGAAATACGTACGAAAGCATTCAAATGAACTGCACGTTCAATTCAAGGGGCAAAATTTGAAATTGTTCGTTAAACCTACCATTCCTACATCCCCATGCGACCATTTCTTCCAACAATTCAAACACTACAACTAGTGTTCGAATTTCCCTCGTCGATTCCACCGTAAGAAATAACCTGTGCCACCCAAGCTTCGCTTCGAATGTGAAGTACGAATCAAACAACATAACTGCTTCATCTTCGAGGCCATATCACGCTGGTATTTTGATTTTCTGATCGACAAGAACGGTGATCAGGAAGTGATCGCCATGTTTACCTAGTAAACGTGACCGCTGACCAGCCGCTGAGTGAAAACAGTACGGCGCGGGGTGGAGTGGGTGGCGGACTTATCGTCATAAGATATTCGAATACATGATAAAAAAGCGTTAGGACGCTCAGTCTAAACAGTGAAGGCATGCTTCGTGGTACAGACAACTTTTATTTTATTCTCATAACTTTTTCCTTTAAATTAGAACTGGTATTAATTAATAGAGTTATTTAAATATTTTTAACCGAGGTACCCATAATTATGACCTTTTTGCTTGTCCTCAGTGGTATAAAACTGATAAGGTGTCTTTTCTTCCAGAACCTTTTATTTATGCGTTATTGCACGGAATGAACACTATACTTAGAAGGTTTGTTTTAAATCATTTTTGCTGTTCCCAAGAATGTATGTAAAATCATTGCTTTATACAAAGCTGACTCTAAAATATGGTTAATCTTGTACCCAGATCTCCAACGGCCAGTGTAAAACAGAGTGAGATCTGGGTACGAGATTAAATTATGGCTGCCTAAGTGGAGGGACGATGTGGAGGGTGTGTACTTGATAAGTTGTCCTTCTTCAACGAAGAACCTACCATAGAAATTGGTTAAAACGTCTACACAAACGGATCCTTTACAAGAAACGGTAGAAAAACAGTTAAAGCGACCACCTGGACCATCGTTTTTGTTGGAACAGCTGGAAAGAGGACAAGTAGCAATGCGGCCCGGATAAGCGTTGAACACAAAACGCGGGTCCTACAAAGACGACCGTACAAGCGACCGTGTGGACGTATTTTCTGTTGAAAAAGGAAGGAAAAAACACATAAAGGTTTCTAGTATTTTTGTCAAGGACATGACCAGGAATCATGTGGAAAACACCTTTCCTGCTTTGACGGATACTTTGTACCGTGCTTCACATTGGACAATTAACAATTAAGCACTTTAATATTCTTGAACACGAGGTGAATAGAAGCGGAATATTCGCGGCGAGGTTAATATTCCTAAAGCCACTATTCACCAACATTGAAAATCAGTAAGGAGACCATTTAAGTTCAATTTGATTGACGGTTTTGACGGATCAACTCATCTGTGAAAATCGTTACGTGCAAAAGTTTGATCTTTACAGAATTTTCAAACATTGCAAATCAAATCGCAGTTAAAAAATCCTTTCGCAAACAATGGCCTAATGGGTTATATGGAATCGCCAGAACTTTAAATTCTGCTTCCCAGCCTGTGAAGAAAAGAAGAGCTTTGTTTTCATCTGTAGACTCGCCAAGTCAGGGAAAAAGGTTTTTTGTGCAGCTTGTGTTGTTCTTTAATAAGTTCAGACAATGGTGGCCCGGTTGCTGGAGGTAAGGAGCCGTTTCTCTGTAGTTTTCTTGACACTGAAATCTCGAAATTTCGTAAAGATTTGCTTTTATTTTTTTTGGTCATAAGTTGAATTTGATTTCTGGGGAAAATTCGCCTTTGAAGGAAATGTTGAGTTTACAAAACCACCTCTTCCATTTTTAAACTGTAATTGTCAACATTCCAGCAAGCGAAAAATATTGCTCAGTAAAGTTAATCGGAAAACGCTCTTTTGAATGCTTTTAAGTCTTTTCTTACCTTCAAAAAAATGGACCCTAGGATTTTGCCGAATTCTGAGAGGTTCTTGCTCTAAAAAGATTGACAAAACACCGAGCTACAAAGATCACTGAGTGTGTATCCTGAAAACGATTTTTGCTTGTAAAACCTTTATTTGTGTAAGGTTATTTGTGTTTTTTCATGTTGCAAACGGTGTTGAAATAAATACGACAGTGTGATAATCTCATCTGGAGTTTATTTCCTTTATGTGGTTTTACCAAGCCTCATTTTTCCCTCATACACCTGTAATAATTAACCTTTACAGATCCTGCACAACAATGTGTATGTGAGAACAACCCCAAACATTTGTTATGTGTGTTAAATAATATAAGCTCGCGGCATGTATAATAAATGTAGGGGTTTGAATGCAAATCGTACCACAGCATAATTCAAGCTTCAGGCATTCAAGGATGCATAGGACCTTTTGATGTTGTGTTTGCCCCTTATTGACCCAGCAAGTTTTCCCTATTTTAGTAATTAAGCACCCATGGTTTTAGGTGTCTGCTGCTGAATGTAGTCTTTTTTTTTTTCGTTATAGAAAGTGCTCAAAAGTATTAAGAATAAAAACTATTGCAATAAGTTCAAGCTGTGTATAGCTTCTTACTGAGTTGTGTCTTATTTTTTATACTCCCTTCCCACACAGAAAAAATGCAAACCTAATTACTCATTTTCTATAGTGAACGGCAAAACCTGTATATTTAAGAAGACCCCATATTAAAAGTTACATCCTATGTTAAGCAGATGAATAGTTCAGTATGTTTGAAACGTTTCTAACCATATTTTCAGAAAAACAAAAAAGTGTTTTCAAAAATAAATGTATCCATACTCATTTTAAGAGGTATTTTCTTTGTGTTAAAAGGTCTCAACCAATCATAAGAGCTGCAAAGAATAGCCAACTGAAGACAACTTCACATTAATTTTTTGTTCCTGGAATGCCTGTTTTATTCAGACTCATAAGAATTTGTTATAAGGATTCAAATACATGCTGCGTTGCAAAGTTTTCTTGATTTTGCTGCCTAAACCAATCAGAATTATAGTACAGACAATAGTAAAGTGAGCACCTTTTTGCATTTCAACATGTTTAAACGTTGACTTTATTGATATTAATGTTGCATTCTAATGCTCTTAAAGCCGAGTCCGCAGGCAGAGCAAATTTGTGTAATCTTTTGCTTTTAAGGCATCCTGCACCATGACACCTCAATCTTTCCCTTTAAATAATCTAATAAACTCACATGTTAGTCTGCACATTATGATATTGATGAGGCCTCATGAAACCACTAAGACATCACAGGAAATTGAGGCTGTTATTATCAGTTAAGCTGATCAGTATTTGAGCATATGACCTTCATTGAGGAAGGCTTTAAGTTAAAAATAGCAGTATCACATTAAAATAACATATATATTTAGCCAGGGCTAAAAGCGAGGCTTCCATTAATAAATTTATAATTTTAATCAAACAATAAACTTGTATTCCACAATTCAGTTAACTTTAGAGCACATTCGTGTGACTTTTCAGGAAAAGGCTAAGTGATTTTACAAAAAATAATTTGCAAACAGCCCAAGAGTGAACCAAATTTCACATCGAGTTGATAGCCTCATAAGTACACCCCAAAACTGGCAATCATCTTCCATCACATTTATTAAGAGCCATAAAGGCTCTTGATCACCGTAGATTAATTACGCCTGGAAAAAAAATTCCGGCCGAATTTTTTGCGTTCGACAAGTTTACTTTACAAAATCTTGCCAACAAATCTGGGTGCGTGTAAACCAACCTTTTATATCATTTATACATCACATCTGAGGTGAAACAGTACTATGAGGCACTGTTTTTATCATACAGACCTCGGACAACAGAATGCAGTATTTCACAAAATTGCGATACAAATTGCTATCATTCAATTATCAGGACGATCGAAGCACGCGTGGGCTTTAGCCGTAAACCGTTAAAAAAAATTTTCAAAATCATCTATACGGCCCGGGGGGGTACTTGGGTTAATGTTTGCTGGGTATGTGCCGCTGGCCTCTCACAGCCGCCACCCCATTTTAGTCTATTTTTTGGCCAATTATAGACCCCATCTTAGTCACTTTTTGGAAAATGCAATTTTTGCGATCCCAACTTAGTCACTTTCTATTTATGCATCATGAGGTTGTTTCAGTGCTCTGGCCCTTAACATCTGAAATTTCGTGGTAAGTTTTAAATGATCTCAAGCGGTAGTTTGATCCTCTTTAGCGTAATAGCCAATAAAACTAGGGATTAATTATACTTCATTTTGATAGCGTTGTTACCGGAGAGCCGTATGATGATGTCAAAGGTCGCTGGCGTATTGGTGGTGGTATAAATGTTCCAGTAAATGTCACATTCAAAGCAGACACGTCCCAAGCAAAAGAGATCAAACGCTCGCTAATGCAAAAGAAGATCCACGTCGTATTATCTTCGATAGACGATAACAATCCAGTAGAAAAGTAAATGCCGTAGCACTGATGTTTCGGTGGACTTTGTTCTGGACCCGTAGTTTTGTGCTATTGAGTAACTGGTTAATATTTGAGTTGTGGTTTCAAGAACAGAATGTAATGCGGTCAATGCAAGCTTATTGTTAAATGTAATAAACAACTTTCTGATCTTTTTAACCGAGAATCTTCCCATTTTGATTCCCTACTTACCCCCAAAATTCGAAAATTTGCGACCCCATTCTAGTAACTCTATTGAAAATGCGACCCCATTATAGTCACCCCAGTTGTGAAAATGCGACCCCATCCAGCGGCACATCCCCATTAGGCTATTGTAAGGGAGTACCCCCCCCCCCCCCTTTCCCGGGCTATACGGCTAGCCGGTTCTGACTTTTGCAGAGCTAGCAGTGGCGAGTGTTTGAATGAACATTAACAGAGTTACGCTCCAACATAATAAAGAATTTATTATGTTTATTTTTTATTTTAAAACGGTTTAACGCGCGGCAATTTTCGTTCAGGAAGACAAAGACACTTTAAAAAGTGTCTCTAAAAATCCTAAGTCTTCGAGCTTAAAGCTGAAGTTTATGTTTTAAGCCGGCTTCCCGGTGTTTGCTTTTTGCAAAGACGAACTTAAGTTAAGAAAATCGCTCAAACCTTTCTTTTACAGCCAGAATTATAACTAAATATTCTTTGAAACGTTTTCTTTCTATTTGCGGTGAGAAAATGTCTAAAGGCTTTTTAAGAGGCGGTCCGTGTAAGAACCGACCACTCGAATTTCCGCGGAAAACAGAATTCCTTCATTTTTTTTCTGCGACATAATTAGTCCATTCCATTAACAAAAATCGAATTTGTTTGGCTCATAGTGCTTTTTAAAAAAAATTTGGGCGGCGATTTGCCTGGACGGTCCAAAGCTGTCATGATCATCTTTTTGAAGGTCAAATTTAAGCGTTTTGTTCAAGGCTTGCAAAAATTTCGCATTTATCCAAATAGCATAAAACAAAAGTATGATTTTAATTCATGTTTCCTTTATTCAAAAAAAGCAAAATATTTAAATTCTGACTTTAAAAAAACGAGTTATGATGTTTTGAAAATACCACGTAAAGCGTCCTTGAAAAAAATGCGCGGTTAACCTAGTTTTCAAATGAGCTTTTTTCAAAAGTCTGACGTTATCTGGAGTCTTGGTCACTATCCCTGTTCAGTACAAGGGCTAGTGTATCCAAATCAAGAAAAACATTTTTGGGCACTGTTGATTCCGAAGCACAAGAGTTCGATAGTTTTGGGTAATATTCTATTGTGCTTGTGCGTATGACGTAATTTAAGCATTTTCCTGATCCCGAACTTTTTTACTACAAAACTAAAAATCATCATTGTCAGGGAGCAGTTATTTTCAAAACTAACTTAATGCTGGGGATAGACAGTGAATATCTTAAAATCCACTACATATTGTTTTTAAATTGGGATGTTACCAAAAAAAAGTAGCAGCTCCCGTGAATGTTGCTATGTCAAGTTGTGGCTATTGGGTTAAGAAATTTCGTTGAAATGAAGGGGCTAGAACGGTAAAAAAGTTAAATTACATTATGAATAGATTTACCGTGTAATTACCATCTCAAAAGTTGTGACACGATTCAGCGAAGAAATACTTTACTGTACCGAATTTTATGGCCACAAGTTGTCGTGTGCAGACGACATAATATGTTGTGTCTGAGGATGTCAATTTCAGATTTCAGTTTGCAGTGCAAAACATGTTGGATGTTATTTTATCGAAACTGAAACTACTTGTGAGGCTTAACGAGGTAGAATAAACAAAGTACAAAAAAACTGGCTACTTTTAAGAATAAAACTGTTTTGCTGGTTTACTATTTCTTCAAGTTTTTAATTTAATTTCAGTTAATTTTTCTGGCGTCGTTCACTTAATTTAATTTCGTATGCAAATTTGCAACACAAAACAAAGAGCGTATTTATACTGTGCCGGGATAACCTTCGCAGATAGAATGGCTGCATTTTGTTCTTTTTCCGCAACAACAGATGCAAAATGTGGAAGTAATCGAGGATGTGTAGATTTTGTGTGCTTGAATAGTTGCAACGCTGACATCAGTTCACACCTAATGAATCACCACCTGTCTAGGGAAAATGTTTGTGATATGGATCTGATACTGGCAAGGGCAGGTCTGTAAGAACTCACTGATGATCAGATCAAGAATATAACGGTTTGTCCAGTCCATCGCTACACTTTGGGAAAATACTGGCAAGCTGCAAAGACCTGCCAGTATCCAAAACATCTCGGGAAGAAAATGGCAATAGTCGGAACACATGTTATTAATTTCAAGACTGCAAGGGAAATAAAAAATATCTTTGGAGAAGCCGTTCCCGTTGGCTCGCGTAAGTACTATCAGACTAGCAACCATAACTGTTTTATTCTTTCATTTTATAATTAACATATCAGAATTAAAAGTTTTTGTCTTCCTTCACATTTCAAGTAAATACTTTCGTTCGTAATCTAATCACTTAAAAGCGAGCTATAGACTGAGGGGAAGTCCCATTCTATATATTTTCTGAACGATAAATGTCGATTCCGTATTTGATAGTATTTTGCAGCCAGAAAATCATTTCCAAACAAATAACATATCAAATGATCATACTTTGGTTTTTGTAGTTCATTAGCAATGGTTCTTTGCTGTGTGTCATCCATAAATCTGGTAGCTGATTTATAGCCTATATAATATAATTTCCAAGATGGGATATAAAGATATAGCTTCTTTTATCAACTTAGTAGTAAATCTAGTATTTTTTAACAAGTCTTTCCAGGTTGCAATACTATTTTTTGTTTCTTTTTATTACTAGCTATTTGCACAACGTGCAGAAAGAAACACAGTGAAGAATTAGATCGCAAATCAGACTGGCTATACCCCGAGGAAACTAAGGGAGATGTGCTCCTTCAAAGGTACTGTCGGGAGGGTAGTCGTTTGGTTGTTATTTTAAAAAAATACACACACGGTTGTCCTATCAGGTTATCCTATCACAAGACAACTAAGTAGCAGCCTTTCCATTTCTTTTCTCCGCAGACCTGCTAAAGAGGCTGATGTGGGAGCCATCAGTCACCTGATCACTTCGACTCCATTTCTTGAAGACCAATCAACGCCAGCTTCCTGGAATGCCACAACACCATGCTGGACTCCAGGGTCAGAGGAGGCCTCTTTTACTTCACCCGTGGTAACCGATGCAGTCGGCAGGTATAACGCACTTATGTCCAGAAATGCATGCAATGGCGAAAATGGCGAAACTGGCGAAAAATCGCCAGCTGCTGGCGATTTGAATTGGATGCCAAAAGTGGCCCCTTGGAGGCTGGCGATTTTGGCGAAAATGGCGATTTTGGCGATTTTGGCGATTTTGGCAAAAATCGCCATGCATGCAATGGCGAAACTGGCGAAAAATCACCAGCCTCTGGCGATTTGAATTGGATGCCAAAAGTGGCCCCTTGGAGGCTGGCGATTTTGGAGAAAATGGCGATTTTGGCGAAATTGGCGATTTTGGCAAAAATCGCCAGAGGGCTGGCGATATGTGGCAAAATATTCAAATTGGATGCCAAAAGTGGCCCCTTCAAAGTGGATAACTAAAGAGATCCTTATAACTGTGAGGCAACAGTACTAAAAAAAAGTTCAAATTACTTGCCTAATAAGAGGCCCCAATAACTGTGAGGCAACACTTATCAAATACAACTGAATCAAATATATGACAAAACAGCTTTACCTAACTGTCAAACAACATTATTTTATTAAATACAAGTGAATCAAATATATCTGAAAACAACAAATGGAAGTCGTTTCAGTTAAGCTAATATGTATTTGTGCCATGTACTTCACAGGTTAAGTAAACATTTCCTTACTTTCGATGTCGCTTGACTTACCAAAAGTGATGTGATGCGCTGAAATATCACACTAGCATCATTTGCTTTTGTATGGTTCATTCATCTCAAAGACTTACAAGTCCACTAATTACTCGAGGAGAGAACTACCAAGTCCTTGAAATCATAATAATTCTTTGCCATGGACACTCTAACTTTTGAGGTTCGATGTAGACCTTAACAATCCTCACTGGTTACAATTCTCTTCACATTGGTTCCATTAAATTGTGAGGGAGCCTTAAATCAAAAGCGATTGCGAAACGCATGGTTCCTGGCTAAAAGATGCTTTCACGATAACCATTGTGTGCCCTTCATTCTTTTTTGGTTTTCCACTATACACATTATCTTCTTCCGTCGTTTTAAACTCTTCACTTTCTTCTCGCACTTATTTGTTTTGCTCTTTAGAGAAACGGTCCCCTAAAAGTAACGAAAGCCGAAATGTCCAGCAGCTTGTATGCGCCATTTTGAAATGTGTGAATTCGCTTATTTCCACTTTATGTAAACCTGCACGAAATGTCACTTGTGCCCAATATTTCACCGCATTTATTGAACATAAACATTGGATCAAAGTAATAACTTGTTTGTCTCTTTCATAAAACATATCCCATTCAAACTAATTCTGTATCTTTTCATCAACCTAGATATATAAAAAGAGAGTGTACATGTTTGTCTCGTTCTTAAAAAATGTGTCCCATTATTGCTTTATGAGGTGGGAATGACACTAATCGTTTCCACTTACATAAAGTACTTATCCAAAATCGACTATTTCAACATGGCTGCCGCGTCTATATAACAACTACTAAACCTTACACGTTCATGTTCTGAGAAACTGCAATGAACCAGCTCGTTTATATATACTTGTACGATTGAACGCCATTATAACAAACAGGATGGATATACAAGGCAATACGGACCATCTAATTATCTGAATGCGTAGCCAAGAATCAACCTGGATTCCTCATAACATATATTGTTGAACTGTCGCTATTCAAACAATGCCTACAAGCCTGGAAAATTAAGGGTAACTATCTTGGAGTTTTTGGTAAGAAAGTTGCCATGAACATTACGAAGATTACCATTTACTGATAATCGAGTACAACTCGTTGGCCATTCGATTTGAATTGAGCAAGAAATTAGTTATAAGTGGTAATTCCCGACCAAACACTCTTGTCTGGGACGAATTTCAAATCACAAGAGGTTATCAATTAAAGGTAAAAGCATTAAAAACAGATAAATGACACTTAAGTTACAGTAGCGTTGTCATTATTAGTATACAATTATACTATTGGAAACATTTTTATATTAATATGTGGTTAACTATTTGGCAATTAATAGCCATTTCAAAAGGGACCCTTGCTATGTCATTTCAATTTGTCTTGACAAATTAGGTATTTCATCGAGTAATTGCCACTTCTGCCAAACACGTTTTAAGAGCGAGGCCAACATGCACTCTAATTTTTTTTTTATTTGTGGCTGATGAAAAGATACAAGATTAGTGCACGCCATTTTCGCCAAAATCGTCACTTTCCAAAGGGCCCCTTTGGCATCTTATTTGCATTTTTGTTTATAATTTGGCGATTTTGGCGATTAATCGCCATTTCCGCCATTTTCGCCAAATACGCCATTTTCGCCAATATCGCCACTTTCCAAAGGGCCCCTTTGCCATCGTGTTTGAATTTTTGTTTACAGTTGGCGTGTTTGGCGATTAATCGCCATTTCTGGCATTTTCGCCGAAATCGCCACTTTCCGAAGGGCCCCTTTCCCATCTCATTTGAATTTTTGTTGACAGTTTGGCGATTTTGGCGATTAAGCGCCATTTCTGCCATTTTCGTCAAATACACCAATTTCGCTAATGTTGCCACTTTGCAAAGGGCCCCTTTGCCATCTCATTTGAATTTTGTTTATAGTTTTGCGATTTTGGCGATTAATTGCCATTTCTGCCATTTTCGCCAAATATGCCATTTTCGCCAAATCGCCACTTTCCAAAGGGCCCCTTTGCCATCTCATTTGAATTTTTGTTTATAGTTTGGTGATTTTGGCGATTAATTGCCATTTCTGCCATTTTCGCCGAAATCGCCACTTTCCAAAGGGCCGCTTTGCCATCTCATTTGAATTTTTGTTTATAGTTTGGCGATTTTGGCGATTAATTGCCATTTCTGCCATTTTCGCCAAATACGCCATTTCCGCCGAAATCGCCACTTTCCAAAGGGCCCCTTTGCCATCTCATTTGAATTTTTGTTTATAGTTTGGCGATTTTGGCGATTAATTGCCATTTCTGCCGTTTTCGCCGACATCGCCACTTTCCAAAGGGCCCCTTTGCCATCTCATTTGAATTTTTGTTTACAGTTTGGCGATTTTGGTGATTAATTGCCATTTCTGCCATTTTCGCCAAATACGCCATTTTCGCCATAATCGCCACTTTCCAAAGGGCCCCTTTGCCATCTCATTTGAATTTTTGTTTATTATATAGTTTGGCAATTTTGGCGATTAATTGCCATTTCTGCCATTTTCGCCAAAATCGCCACTTGGCAAAGGGCCCCTTTGCCATCTCATTTGAATTTTTATTTACAGTTTGGCGATTTTGGCGATTAAGCACCATTTCTGCCATTTTTGCCAAATACGCCATTTTAGCCATAATCGCCACTTTTTAAAGGGCCCCTTTGCCATCTCATTTGAATTTTTGTTTATTATATAGTTTGGCAATTTTGGCGATTAATTGCCATTTCTGCCATTTTCGCCAAATACGCCATTTTCGCCAAAATCGCCACTTGGCAAAGGGCCCCTTTGCCATCTCATTTGAATTTTTATTTACAGTTTGGCGATTTTGGCGATTAAGCACTATTTCTGCCATTTTCGCCAAATACGCCATTTTCGCCATAATCGCCACTTTCCAAAGGGCTCCTTTGCCATCTCATTTGAATTTTTGTTTATTATATAGTTTGGCGATTTTGGCGATTAATTGCCATTTCTGCCATTTTCGCCAAATACGCCATTTTCGCCAAAATCGCCACTTGGCAAAGGGCCCCTTTGCCATCTCATTTGAATTTTTGTTTATAGTTTGGCGATTTTGGCGACTAATTGCCATTTCTGCCATTTTCGCCAATGCGTGCATTTCTGGACATATCTCGTATAACGAGGCGATGGATACAATTGCGAGTCTTATTACACAAGAAGAAGTAGAACGCGAGCCCCTTAAATATCAGCTAAAAACTCCATTCCAAACCTTAAGCGATGGGGAACAGTTGAAAGTTGTAAAAAAGGCTAAAGAGGACTGCTTGCACGTATGTAATGTAATTGCCCCAAGTAACGGGGAGGAGCTCTTCGAGTCCATGATGTCTGTACAAAGAGAATTATTTGATGGCTCAGCCCCCGATGATCTTGTGGTACTCATGACTGCTCATAAGAACGCAAAGACCAGGAATTTAAAGAAACAGATTCGGAGCCTTTACGCTCATAGATACCCGATGACTAAACTTAAGAAAATTCACCAACCTTACGGAAGTCTCTCTTCATAGGAAATAAAGCAAGCACGTTCTCATGCTAAAATGCACGGCCCTAGGACCATCCCTGAAATCAAGACGAAGCATCACATACGCCTTGATATGGGGAAGGTCGACCACTTTGTAGACTTCATTAACAGACCGTATTTTTATCAGGATGTTTCATATGGTAACAAGGTAGTCACCCTAGATAATGGTGACAGAATTGAGATGCCTAACGTTGTAAGGATCCTGACCAGGTCTACAATGATTGAGCAATACTTGGAGTATTACAAAGAGCAATGTCACGAGCCACTTAGTAGGTCTACTCTGTTTAAAATCTTGGAGGCTCGCGAAGCGTCTCAGCGTAAATCGCTCCAGGGTTTAGACAATACGGCTGCAGATGGTGCTGCGAGCTTTCAGACTATCGAGACGCTGGTTGAAACTCTTGAGAAAGGAGGAATGAAAAAAACAGTGGTGTCTACGTATTTGCAAAACCTACGCGATGCTAAACGCTATCTCAAAACTGACTACCGAGTCCACTGTCAACAGTACTACACTACTTGCGCCTACCACTGTAGAAAGTTTGCGCTTAGTGATCCTGTTGATCCCGAGCAACAGCATCCTTGTCCGCATCAGCATCAATCGACTTGAGCAATGCCAAGGGCTGAAGGATGTTCTAAAGGAAGTGAGTCTAGCGAATGAAGGGTCATCGTGGAAGCCTTACAGTTCCGAACAACGAGAAGACGTCCTTTACGACTTTGACCGTGCACATTCAGACATCTTGCTGTGGAAAGCGCACATTGTGCGCTCAATAAATCAGGGTGAGGCGAAACAAGATGCACTAAAATCAGAAGACCCACATTCTGCCATTCTGATCATGGACTGGGCTATGAAGTTCCTCCAAATAAAATTTCGTGAGAAACAGTCTGAATGGTTCGGCAAACGGGGCTGAGCTGGCCCTTTTTCCACCCTTATAACTAAGAATGTTGACTCTGGAAAAATTGAGCTGAAATCGTATGCTCATATCTTCGACATCTTGCCAACAAGACTGGTACGCAGTATGCTCGATCATCGAAAACACACTTGAGGTTGTAAAGAAAGAACATCTCCAGATTACCCAAGTGAACCTAAGGAGTAACGAAGCAGGCTGTTACCGCAATAACTTTCTGTTAGCCGCCGTTAGAGATGCCGGAAGACGAGTAGGCATTGAAGCAGCACGGTATGACTTTTCCGAGCCGCAGTGTGGAAAGGTTATCTGTGATAGAATCCTTTGTCCAATGAAATCATCCATCCAACGATATTGCAATGAGGGACACGATGTCGTTTCTGCCTAAGACATGCGTGTAGCGCTCTCAAAACACCCTGTTCAAGGTACAACTGCCTCCGTGTGCGCAATAAATGAGACTCAAAAGACACTCGAAGTACATAAGATAGAAGGTTTCAGCAAGTATCACAATTTCAGGTTTGAAGTGGAAGGAATTAGAGCATGGAGAGCTTATGGTGTTGGACTGGGCAGGTTTATTCCTTACCGAGAAGTCATAACTGAACCTCAGGGTTCTACTGACCTGATTGTGCATGAGAACTTCTTTCCTTTCAAAGAAGCTCGAGTATATAAGAGAGAGACAAACAGTGAAAATGAACAAAGCAACGGTCTTTTCTCTTGTTCTGAGCCCGGGTGCAACATGGTTTTCAAGAAATTCAGTGAACTCGAAAATCACCTTGATGTTGGTGAGCACAGCCAAGTTCGCCGAAACTCTGATAAGGTGTATGACAAGCTCAGAAGAGACTGGGCAGAGAAATTTCGCACTGTTGCATTTGATAAGGACGAAGAAAACAGAAGCGTGCCTGTAGCAGTTGGAGAGGAGCTTCACGAAAAGAATGAAACTGGCAGATCCCCCCAGTGCAGTGACTTGCAGACTGGATGGGCTCTACACAAGCCCCGAAACGAAGCTGTGCGATTTCCTACCAAGGTTAAACAGTACCTAACAACGAAATTTGACCTTGGAGAAAGAACTGGCATCAAGTCAGATCCCGCAAAAGTGGCAGCAGACATGCGAACTGCAAGAAACCCAGATAGTTCTCGGATGTTTGAAAGGAAACATTGGCTCACAAAGGGTCAAGTACCAGGATTTTTTTCGAGGTTAGCGGCTTTGCGAAGAAGCAAAGCACATCGAGAAGCGCTCAATGAAGACGTACAGGAAGAAGAGGAAGAGCAGACGAGCCGTCCTGGAAGAGGTGGCCATCCACCTTGGTCCTAAGCATCCTATCTGCTATGATTCATACTGTTTATGTGATCTTTCACACGAGAGGAAACTTGAAACATTTAGCGTTGCTATGCTCAAGGACAAATACTTTGAAATTCCTTTTAGTTCTCGCGATAGAAAAAAAAATCTTGTAGCGAACCTATCCGAATTTCCTGAAGGCTGTGTCTGTAACAGCCACATTTACGCACAAACCGCGATTATAGTAAGCAACAGGGTTTTTCAACCTCGAATTCCAAAAAATCGTGGAAACAGTTATTTTTCAAAAACTTGAAAAGTCGAATTAGAAAAGAACATGTTTTTTGTCAACCGTATTAAAAAAGTACGTACGCGTGACAAGCTAGAAAAAACCTGACATTCACGCGTAGCCAGCGTGATGGGAAATTAACACTCTTCAGATGATTTGAATTTCGGCTACATTCTACCGAGCGTTTTTAATAAAAATGCGTAATTCTTTTAAACAGAACTCACTTTCGTCAAATACTTATATACTTAACCTGAATGAAAAGCTTTTTCTTTCTTTGTTGATCATGAAAACCTACGTCCAATTCAATTGAATGAAATTTTGTAAACAGCGTTTTAGAAGTAAACTTCAACGACAATACGCCGGCATCGATAAGTTGGGCCATTAAACTTCACAATTTCTATTTTCGTGTACCATTTGGCAAGTTGTTAGTTATTCACAGTTTATCTCGAACAATAAAAGCTACTTTTTAATATATTTGCTCTCTCGGTTTGATTTTCAGTGGAAAAGTTCGGAATCACCAAAATGTTTAAATTACGTAATACGCACAATTACAGTAGTATATTAGCCAACTTTGTCGAACTCTTGTGCTTCGGAATCAACAGTGCCCAAAAATGTTTTTCTGGATTTGGATACACTAGCCCTTGTACTGAACAGGGATAGTGACCAAGACTCCAGATAACGTCAGACTTTTGAAAAAAGCTCATTTGAAAACTAGGATAACCGCGCATTTTTTTCAAGGACGCTTTACGTGGTATTTTCAAAACATCATAACTCGTTTTTTTTAAAGTCAGAATTTAAATATTTTGCCTTTTTTGAATAAAGGAAACATGAATTAAAATCATACTTTTGTTTTATGCTATTTGGATAAATGCGAAATGTTTGCGAACTTTGAACAAAACGCTTAAATTTGACCTTCAAAAAGACGATCATGACAGCTTTGGACCGTCCAGGTAAATCGCCCTCCAAATTTTTTTCAAAAAGCATTATGAGCCAAACAAATTCGATTTTTGTTAACGGAATGGACTAATTATGTCGCAGAAAAAAAATGAAGGAATTCCGTTTTCCGCGGAAATTCGAGTGGTCGGTTCTTACACGGACCGCCTCTTAAAGATCTGTAAGCTAAAAACAAACCTGATACTCGGTCAGATCATTGTCTCAAATCTTACAAACGTGCGTAAACAAAATAGCCGCATAAACTACGCTCGACTTCATTAAATTAGGAATAAAAAACAAACATCAAAAACAATAATTACTTAGGCTTACCACTCGAGATGCAGTTCCTGAAAGGTATAAGTAAGGCCAGTATCGCTTCAGACTTTGCAACCCTCTTACGCGTTAAGCAAGGTGAAAACAAAAACGATGCCATCCGAAATCGGATTTCCGACTTTGACAAGCGACGTATTTGTCAACCAAAAACCCAATAAACAAACTATCCATGAATAACAGAAGACTCCTGATAGCAGCTGAATTTCATTTTGTACATCCAGTGGAAAAAGAAAGTAAAAAACATCACAAGTTGACACAAAACTCTGTCAGCTTCAGCTGTCAAAGTAAACAAGATTCAAGATGTTGCACAAATTTTCCGCATGAACTCACCTGTCAAATTTTGACCAATCAGAGCATAAAAATTGGACGTAGAGCGTGACCAACGCGTGAAGATGGCGAGAAAAGTCAAAAGCAAGTTTGTCATTATAGATCGTTTTCATAGTGACGTCATCAAATTGTAAAGTTAAAGTAGCGAGGTTTTACGAATTCTTATTTAAACTAGGTTGAAGATAAACAAAAAGTAAATCTTTGTACAAGTTTCAATTCCCGTAGCATGTTTTATCTCGAAAATACAGCAATTTGAACTTCCGAGTTTTCACAGTGCGTGACACCAAAATAGGAATGCTGTCTCGTTGAAAAAGAGTCTCTCCTCTTGATTTTCAGGAGTATAACCATTTCAAGTTATAGAGGATGTGTTTATGCGCCCGTATGCTGGTTCTCGAGGGAAAAAAAGGAGCTTTTATAGAAAAACTGAAGTCCAGATGTTTTTGTTGATTTCCGGCGGCCATATTGGTGCACCAAAACGGTGCACCAATATGGCGTCTCCATACAAAGCTCTACAAAAGTGCGTGAAACGTTTCAGCAAATAACTCAGCAACTGTGGGCCACAAAGACCTGACACTTGGTCAAATTGTTTAAAAAGTAGTCTTTTATGACATTTCATTTTCTTGGCTTCTTCCAAGGGACGGTTTCCGATTTATTTTTTTGTTGCGTGAGAATGAAAACGATCTATTTTTCCCACTATCAATTCTGTGGCAAGGTCATGCAGACATCTTAAAAGAGAATTCATGATTGCTAGTGGTATTGTTCCTTCAATTCATGATCAACCTGTCAGAAAACAACAGAAAAGTTTGCAGACAGTGAAAGACATATAGACTGCGAGCAGTCTCTCTTTTGCTTGAAAATCTGTAAGCAAGAGTATTTGAGCAGCGTATTCGAATTTGCACCTCACAACTCGTGCGACTTCGCTTCGCTGCTCAAATATTCTCGCTGGCAGATTTTCGAGCTGAAGAGAGACTGCTCACAGTCTAAAAGACACACAACATAAAAATGATGTACCAGTTTTATGAAACCTTTGCATGTTGTATTTTATATTATATCCTCAGTGAGGGAGCCAGCCTGGCATAAGGACTCAGTTCTCTCTTTACACCCTCACCCATCCTTCTTTTTACCATCTATTTTTATGCATTAAAGGTTGTCATAAATAAAAAAAAAACCTGTATAATTAGAATTGGGTGGGCATCCACACAAACTTTGCTGCTTCCTGCTTATTAGAGATATCCACTAAGTACAGGTTTGTTTTTCTTAAATTATGGAAAGAAACGTTTTGCCACATTTTGAGCTATTCGACTGCTGAATACAGGGTGTCTGCTTAATATGGGGTCTGTATACCATACAATGTAGAAAATGAGTTCATTAGGCGTTCACTGAGGAGGGCAGGTACAAGAAATAAGACATAATTATAAACAAGTAGCTATACACAGCTTGAACGTATTGCAGTAGTTTATATTCTTAACACTTTTGAGTGCTTTCTACAGAGGAAAAAAGAAAAGACTACATTCAGCAGCCGACACCGAACACCATGAGTGCTTACTAAAGTAGACAAAACTTGCTGGATCAATAAGTGGCAAACACAACATCTAAAGGTCCTGTGCATCCAAACCCCTACATAGAGAGAAAGCTTATATTATTTAACACACATAACAAATTAATGTTTGGGGTTGTATGGAACTCTTACTTATACATTGCGGTGCAGGATCTGTAAAGGTAAATTATTACAGGTGTATGAGGAAAATATGAGGTTTGGTAAAACCACATAAAGCAAATAAACTCCAGATGAGATTATCATACTGTGGTATTTATTTCAACACCGTTTGCAGCATGAAAAACACAAATAACCTTACACAAATAAAGTTTTTACAAGCAAAAATCGGTTTCAGGATACACACTCAGTGATCTTTGTAGTGTTTTAGCCTCGCTAGTAAATAATTTGTGAGCTAGTTGTTTTGCCAATTTGTTTAGAGTAAGAACCTTTCAGAATTCGGAAAAATCCTAGAGTCCACTTTTTGAAGCTTTGAAAAGACTTCAAAGTTTCAATATTTTTTGCTCGATGGAATGTTGACAATTACAGTTTAATCGAGTAGAAGGGGTGTGTGAACTCAACATTTCCTTTAAAGACAAATTTTCCCCCGAAATCAAATTCAACTGACTTATGAAAAAAAAAAAAAAGCAAATCTTAACGAAAGCGCGAGATCTCAATTAAACAGGACAGAGAAAACTACAGAGAAACGGCTCCTTACCACAAGCAACCGGGCCACCATTGTCTGCACTTACAAAGAACAGCACAAATTAGCTCCACCAAAAACCTTTTTCCT
>OZ037778.1:34257830-34280330 GCA_964035525.1 Porites cylindrica | reverse complement strand
TTTGATTCCTCGCTATAATTTTCTAGGCACAACTGTTGAAGAATGTCGCAACACTCGCAGAAAAGTCGGTGAGGGTTGTTTTCACCCTCAGCGTTTCGGACGCCATAAACAAAGTCATCTAGTTTCTCTTTGGTAAGTCCCCTTAAACCGTTGTGCGGAACATCTTTAATGCTCTCTTCAACGAAGATATCTTTTATGTTCTGAATGAGAAAAGGAACAATGCTCAGGAAAGCTGTAATGGTATGTTTCTCGGGCAAGGAAAAAATTTCCTGGTATTTCTCTTTAATAGAGGGTGGAAGAGGACAATGATTCTCCTTGATGAATTGAATAAGATACAGCGCGTGATTTCGCGAGGCTGCTCTTTCCACGAGTCCTGCAGAGGCGTCTAATTCAATGCAACAATCTCTGAAAACAGACTTGCAAAGAGATTTAATTTTAGCACAGAAATAATTACGAGAATCTGTATTCATGGACTGTAAGCCTGAAATCTTGCTTGAAACGTTTCTCAAGTTCCGGATATGCATCTGTCCCCTTGCTGAGACTCTGAAATCTGTTGTTAAAAAAGAAAACAATGTACAACGATAGAATTGGATATCATATGCTTATGTTCTTTTCCTTAAAAACGAGGAATTTCCTACACGTTAACTTAGACCATATTTCAGAGTCCAAAATTTAATAAATGATATATTTGAGTCCATTACATTTTGGTACTCCTAGTAGGACCAGAATTGATAAATTTAAACCATTTTATTATTCACTCAAAATATTTCCCCGATTGTGATTGGCTAAATGCACACGTTTAATTCACCACAACCGGTAACTGATGACCAAATTTGGAAGAATTTTGTGTTTAGCGAGGAAATGACGTCAAAAATGCAGCGTTTTTGCAGGTTAATGCACCGTTAACCGAGAAGACCTAGGGATGCGGTTGAGTTGTTTTTGTTGTGAACGTGAAAATGGCAGACATTTCACTCGTTTCAAGAGTCAGAACTAGGCGAAAACATAGCTAAAAACATGGCAAGAACAGCAAGAAGACAACTCGAAGGGCGACATCTGCGATTTGGAGAGTATTTGCAGAGCTGAACAACCCTAAACGTGCACTATTGAAGATGAACTTAACATCGATGGATCGATGGAGGTAAGCATGTTTTAGCCATGTTTTTAAACTAGGAATTATTTTGAATAAATAATAAAACATTTATTGAATTCAGCTTTCGTATCAAACGAAGAATTATGGAGATCTCGGAGGGTGTTATCCGTCGAGGCCGCCTCGATCTCCATAATTCTTTATAAGATACTCAGCCTCATTCATTAACTCTTAATTAACTTTATCTGTTAAGTTGTTGTTATGGCAACATGTAAATAACATTCCCAAATGTGCCATAATCGAATAACCGCAACAGGTCGGAAAATGAAGATTAAAGAGTTAAACAGGTGGTACTGGAACAAGAACAAAATTCTGAAATAGGCAGGTCAACCCAATTAGACCAATTAGTTTCTACCGAAGCAATAACGGATTAAAAAATAGCAAGAGTTGTACACTATTTTAAACTGGGATATCTAAGTACAGAATTTGGTCTGGGTTTTTTAAATGTTATTGATAAGATACTGTCAACGGTTGAGCCATATATATGAAAGTATACAACTAACCTGTTTGTTTTAAGCTCTCGAGGCCTATCCTGAAAGCAGGAAGGTCTTCCACCATATCATTGTTTTCCCACCAGTGTTGCAAAATGATTTCCAGTTGTTCGTCCTCGTCCTTCATAGAGTTTGTAACGTGACGTATTGGCACTTCGTGCATTTCAAGCATTTCGGCAATGCGAGCTAGGTTAAAAATAGCTCCATTTACACCAAGTAAGTTTCTTACATAGCCGCACAGATCTATAAGACAAAGCTGTGGGTTAACTGCCTGGGCGTATATTATCCAAACAAAGAAAATACTCCACATGCGCTTTCGTTCAAGGCAGCTGCAAATTGGCCAAGTTCCTTAGTAGTATACAAAATAGGGGTTTTACGTCAGGTGGATTAGGGTGGATCGTGTTGATCCATCGTTTCGGTGACGTCATAGATAAAAATAGGTCAATACTTAATGGAGACTCGGTTATGAAGTCATAGGTGAAAAGAATATATATTGAGCTTGTCTAAACCGTAAGTAATTCGTAATTTGATGTCTTAAAGACGAACTTGCTAAACTGAAGAGTGAGCTAGCCGAGGTGAAGACCAAAGTCAACAACAACGAACAATATTCGAGAAGAAATTCCATTCATATCTTTGGGCTGAATGAAGGAGGATTGCTATGATAAAGTCGTTGACCCACGTGAAAATGTGTTGGAAATTGAAGTAGGAAGGGGTGAATTGGATCGAGGAAAGCCAAGAAAGGCTGTGGATGGTATCGAGAGACAACCGCCTCCACGCGCCTTGATAGTTAAACCGTAACAAGCTATGGTACCAAGATCACATTTATGAAGGTTCGTCACGGTCTTAGAGGGAAAAATTACATAAATGAAGATTTGACCAAGGACAACCATGACAAATTAAGAAAGATTGCACCGAAGAGGTAGCAGTCTACGCGGTTGATGGATGTGTTTTGGCCAGATCCTTTATCGTATTTTGAAGAGTGATGACCTTAAACGACATGGTTTGAACAAAAAGGCTCCTAACACAATCCAGGATGGTACCACCGCTCAATAAACGTTTGTATTTTTCCTTCGTGTGTTCCATGATTTGTTACTGTCTCTGCTACTTTATATTTTAGTGCATGTTTATCACATACAGTATTTAGTCCTTCGGTTACTATGTGTTTTGTACAGCGTGAGGTAAGCTTTTTACAAATCATTATTTTTTTTGATGGAGGTTAGTCTAGATCAGTACAGAGCAGCAATTGGGCTTTTTAATCGTTTTAAGTTTACTTCGTGTCGCATTGTTATTTTGCTCCCAGTTTTATTCGTTTTTTCACTTCTGGTTTTAATGTTGAGCCTTAGAATTTTATTATTGATATCAGGTTCAGTTCATCCTAATTCTAGGCCCAACAGTATCGCCTTCTATAATTGCTCATTTAAATGTTAGAAGCCTAAATGTTAAGTGACATGTCTGTTTTGGCTTGTTTGTATGCATTTGATTTTTTTGCGTTTTCTGAAACCTGGTTAAACTCTAGCGTATCTGATGACTCTATTCTCATTCCTGGTTATAGTTATACACTTGAATCCTTGGTGCGTTCACCCTTAGAATATGCTGATGTGGTTTGGGAAGGTGTTCTGAATCTGATAGTAATTTGTTAGAAAGCTTAAAAATAGAGGACCGGTGCTTTAAAAGGGACAAACAGGGTACCTGCATTAAATGAACTTTCTTGGGTCGAATCTAGCGTTAGGAGAAAAATTCATAAACGTAGGTTAATATACAAAATGCTATTTAAGTTAGCCCCGCCTTATTTATGCGATCTATGTCCTAATTTCGTTTCTGAAAGATCTAGTTATAGTCTCCGTTCTGCCAATAATCTCTTCTTACCCTTCGTTCGTACTGAAAGGCACAAAAAATCTTTTCTCTTTTCAACAATTCAAGAGTGGAACAGTCTTCCATCAGAAACACGCATATCGTCTACTCGAGGCATCTTCAAGCACAACCTTTTAAAATTCCTGCATTTTCCAAACCGCAGCTATCATTTTTATATCGTTCAGCGAGAATTATTCACAATCATTTGAGACTTCCTTCACCTGCCTGGCTCTTTGCGATGCATCTATTGAAGACGTGAAACATTAATTCCTGTACTGAACAGGTTTTGCTGCTCCGCGTGAAAAGTTGTTTCCTTCCGCTGCATTATTACTTGGAAATAGATGGCATTGGGCCTCAGATAAGAAAAAATAGATTGGCTTTTGAATGGTATTTCTACTGCTGATTTTCAATTAACGTTAGTTTGTTTCAGCTTGTCCAGTCGGTTATTTCGCTAACAAATCGCTTCTGTTAGTTGCAGTGTGTTTTTATATTTATTTATTTTTCTTTTTATTCTTTCTGTCTTTTTATGTGTGTGTTTCATCGTGATGTGCATTTGTATTTTTGAAATATTCAATGTAAACAGCGTAAGCTCTCTAGGTGAGCCCTTTAGGCTCTTAGAGCAAATGATGTAATAAATATTGTTTTAAAAAAAAGGAATCCGTCAATTTTCTAAATAATTATTTTGTAGTGTAGTGTATGGACAGATTGATTAATGCAGAATAGAGATTGATTCTACAGATTAATTAACGGTAACGTGTTTCATAAAGTAGTATTCTCTGCTTATAATTAATCATAGTAACGCTAGCCTTGAACTGCATTTTGTTTCAAAATAACTCGTTTTGCTAAGTAGGCATCTAAAATCGATCATGAAGAGAGAGGCAGATGCCTATATTTTTTTCACTCAAGAATAGCAAGTACTGTTTTTGGGTGGAAGCTTTCTTATTAGTTCACATCTTTGTTTTCCTAAAGTCTAAGAACTTGTACGGGTCAGTAGAATGTACGAAACCCAGACTATTAAGGCAGTAATACAAACTGAAGGCAGTATAAGTGGAAATATCTTTATTGAGAACAACGACCTTTTACACTACAACAGACTGTTAAGAAATATTGCCCTTTCAGTTTTACGTTTATAGTTTTTTTATTACCCTATTGATTCTTACAAAATGTTTTAATTCATGTGTTCAGACTGAACTATGACTGATAGAAAATAAGTTGAAGGTTTACATATCGATGTTTATAAAGAAGCTATTTACAAGCATAATACTTGATAACAAACCCAGGCTCATATCTTTTAGTGTCCATAAGCAAATGCATGACAACCGTCAGGTAAAATGTAGCGCTTGTCATCATAAGGTAAAGGCTGATTTTAGTCAAATTATGAGAATAAATTTAATGATTCCCGCTTCGGATTTGATTCATTTGCACCATCTGCATTTGTTTCTCAAAGAGACAAGATTTATAATCCTGATGCCGAAGTTTCCTCTAAGTGTTGTTCTTGGAAACACCTTTAGCTGTTTTCTTTTTAATAGGTTTGTTGTCTTTAGTGAATAAGATGGAGTACATCTTAGGTCTTGGGTCGATAAATTCCTCAATAAGTACCCCATGTGTCTCGTCTTTAATTTTTCCCAGAACCTTTTTGTTTCTCTCACTGTACAGGAAATGCTCTCCTGGGTACTCTGACATGTCAAAGTATTCCAGTTCCTGAAAGAAACTGCGATAAAAATCGTCTGACTTCACATCATAACAAAGGCTGTCTGTGCCGGTAAACAACAACTTCGACAGCGATCCATACTTTGAGACCATTTAGTTGTAATGGAAATCATAGCAGAGCTCCATGCGCGTGAGCAGAGCCCCATAGCTAAGTAAATCTACCCGTCCCAGAAAATTTGGTGATCACATGACTGTACACCGACCGCCTCCGACGGTCCGTCCTCACTACAGGGAAACCAATGTTCAATCTCACACTTTCTTGCTAGTTTGGGAGCACAGGAAAACTGATAATGCACACATCTTGCACATCAAGGTTGTGATCAATTGACAGCTGTCAAAACAGGGTATCCGCTAACCAGTATCACCTGACCATATCGCGCCCTCAGGTGTCGACCCATCGAATTCGAGTATTTTTTTGAAGTTATCTGCTGACAAGTTACTAGTTTTCAAATGATCGCAGGTTCAAGTTTATTTTTTTTTTATTCATATGAAATATGTTGTGTTTATGTGCCGCACAATTAAAATTTTGATTTCAAACTGACCTCGGACGCGAAAATTCAGCCAGCTATTACAGGCAGGGAAAACACTTGCTTTTGACTTTTCTCACTATGGTCACGTGTTGGTCACGCTCTACGTCCAATTTTATGCTCGGATTGGTCAAAATTTGACAGGTGAGTTCATGCGGAAAATTTATGCAGCATCTTGAAACTTGTTTACTTTGACAGCTGAAGCTGAAAGAGTTTTGTGTCAACTTGTGATGTTTTTAACTGTCCGAGGTCTGTATGATAAAAACAGCGCGTCATAGTACTGTTTTACCTCAGATGTGATGTATAAAAAGTATAAAAGTTTGGTTTACACGCCCCAAGATTTGTTAGCAAGATTTTAAAAAGCAAACTTGTCGAACCCAAAAAATTCGGCCTGATTTGTTTTCCAGGCCTAATCTACTGTAATCAAGAGCCATTATGGCTCTTAAATGTGATCTAAGATGATTGCTATTTTTGGGTGTACATATAAGGCTATCAACTCGATGTAAGATTTGGTTCACTCTTGGACTGTTTGCAAATTATTTTTCTCTAAAATCACTTAGCCTTTCCATCCCTCAAAAGTCACACGAATGTGCTCTAAAGTTAACTGATTTCAAGTTTATTGTTTGATTTAAATTACAAATTTATTAACGGGAGCTTCGCTTATAGCCCTGGCTAAATCTATTAACAATGCTGCGTTCTGATTGGTTGAGCAACTAGTAGGCTACATCTCATAGCCCCCTAGTAGCGAAAACCGCGGGATTTTTGGCGGCAAAAAAGGCGTAAAGTCTAGCTTTTAACTAGCTAAAAATATTTTATTCTCGATATTTTTGACCAACTAGTTGGATTTTACTAAAACAATTATTCCCCTCGCCTTCGGCCTCATGGGCTATTGACTCAGAGCCCATTCAGGCTCGAGGAATAATTTTTAAATGTTATAGAGCACTTTAGACAGCTCAGGAATGGTGAAACCAAGGAAAATGGGATGATTGAGGTTCAGCCTATCCATGCAGTCCATGTAATCGTAAGGGTACACGCCTTTTATCAACAATAGAGGAACTTTGCTTTCTCCAATGTAGCGCTTGAGAACGTGAACCTTACCATCCCCATCCTTTGCTGGATTCCTCACAAGCTTTTCTAACGAAGCAATCGATTGACAAGGAAATGTACTCTTCGATGTTGTTCGGGATGCAGTTAATTTGTTTGTTCTTAACCTTTTTATCACCTTGCATGATATGGTGGGAGTCATAACCCCTGAGGTTGTGTAGAATCAAAAGCAAGCGACCAGTGAACTGAAAGTTCAGGTTACAAGCGTTGTGAGCCGGACCTCCAAATTGACCAGTTAGATGACAGTGATCTCGCACTCTATCAGCACCAAGTTCCTCTCTACAAATGTGACAGTGAGTGGTGAGTTGAAACTGTTCTTTTTCACAAGGTGTGAATTGCATAGGAGGGATAGCTTTCAAAAGGGTTTTAATTTTTTTCTTATTGTTGTTGTAATGATTAAAAAAACTTGCTGATGGCATCTTTCAGCCTTTCGGAGACAACCACACAGAAGAATCCGCAGGCTTGATGACACTGGAATTTCTCCGATGATTACCTGCTTGGGTCTGGAGAGACGGAATGAATCTTGGTGGTAAGACTCTCAAAATCAGCGTTAATAACAAAGGGGGCGCGAACGTTCACTGTTGTCATGCCACTGTTGTCATGCAGGGACTACGAAAATGAGGTTCGGAGACCAAATCAGAGCCATCTACTTTCAGTTTGATGAACTCGACTTGAACGCTAACAAACAACCTGAGCCCTCTCTTCATAGTGAGTTCTTGACTCAGGCAGTGGAGTGGAAATTTCTTTTTACCAGCAAGAAATCCCCTCAGGTCATATTTTTCTTAAACTCGAGGCTTGCACTTCAATGTTTTCAGATAATTTTTCATGGCGGATGTAAAATTGCAAGGTTCTTCAGGCTCGATTGATTGCTGCTCTTCTTCAGGTGGTTCGCTAGCGTCCACTTTTATTCTTTTCTTCCCCAGTGTATCTTTTCCGTCTTGATATTCACGAACCTTTCTCTTAACAACAACAACAATCTTTATTTGTACTCACTCTTGCTCAAAAATAAATTACAACAAGGAGAATATTAAAAGTAAAAATTAGAGTACTGGCTGCCATGGGGGCTAGCAGAGCCAGGCAGCCAGTTGACATCAGCATTGCATAAAATTAAATTACAGGTCAGCAAGAAAACTGAAGCACAAATGCACATGTAAACAGTAGTTGGTTATAATTAGAGTTCGCAGTGGCGAAAGACTTCTTCACTTCGTCAATCGATTTGCGTAGAGTCTCTAAAGCCTTCTCCAACAAATTCTTGAATTCCTCTGTCGTTAGACCTCCCATACTGGTACGGAGATGAATCAGGACAACACATAACATGACAAAAGAAGAGAAAAAAAGAGGAAACCGCAGCTTTGATAAGCTAAATTCACTGTAAATTTAACAAAGCTCAAAAATTACCAACATCTTTCTCGCTGACCGCTGACCAGTCCTTGACCAACTTGCTTTTCGAATTCACAGAATTTCTCTTGTTCTAAACCCTTTTCTTTACGATAGAATCTGCGACGCCAATGCTGACATTCATCCGTTTTCTCTTGAGAATGTTTCTTCATATGACGCTTCAAAGCATCTTAACTTTGTAACTTTAACTTTGTAACTTTATTTGATTTACCACAAAATACAAATAACGATAAAGCAAGACAATTGCACAAAAGTAAATGAAAGTGGCGAGGAAGCCCAAAAAGAAACCACAAGGCTTATAGACATTGGGCTCCCTCAGAGTAAAAATAAAGTTAACAGTAACGGTAAGGCCAGGATCGGAAGTAAAATACAATGAAGGTAAGTATAAATTAACTGATTACATAGACTGAGTTGACAAAATATAAGGTATGGTACAAGTTACCAAGTTCTTTTCGATTGAAAGAATCGCCGCACCGTTCACAAACCAATTAGCGATCACCATGAACGGTTTTCGTATGGCGAACCAAGTTTGTCTCTTGCGTGAATGATTTTTTCACAAATATCACAGATAAAACTCATCCTTATTTAATACTGGGAAAGCTCTGTTTAAGCGTTCCACACTTTTTTAAGACTTACACGGAAATGATCAGAGTATAATGTAGAACAAAGTATTTAACATTTTTATCCAAAATCTAAACAATACCATGATCGGTAATAGCTCATTGTAGCCTAAAACGTTGTTCTCAATAACGATATTTCCACTTATATCGCCTTCAGTTTGTATTACTGCCTTTATAGTCTGGGTATCGTACATTTTACTTACCCGTACAGGTTATTAGACTTTGCGGAAACAAATATGTGAACTAATAAGAAAGCTTCCACCATAAAACAGTAGTTGCAATTCTTGAGTGAAATAATATATAGGCATTTTAGATCCTTACTTAGCAAAACAAGTTGTCTGAAAAATAAACTGCAGTTTAAGGCTAGCGTTACGATGATAGATTATAAGCAGAGAATACTACTTTATGATACAAGTTACCGTTAGTTAACCTGTAGAATGAATCTCTATTCTGTATTAATCAATCTGTCCATATACTACACTACAAAATAAATAATTATTTAGAAAATTGACGGATTATTTAAGGTTTGGGCAAGCCCAGGCAAGGTAATAAAGTCTTTTCTTTTCCGCCTATGACGTCTTAGCCGAGGCTCCATTAAGTACTGACCTGTTTTTGTCTATGACGTCACTGAAACGGTGGATTTACATGATCCACCCTAATCCACCCGACGTAGAACCCCTATTTTGTAAAGTACTTTCCTTTTTGTGCAGCTCGACTTAACAGAGGGAGAAGAAAACAACGGCAACAAAAAGATCGACGCCAATGTCCATCTATGAATTGAAAAATATGAAAAGCTGATCATATCTTGACCGAACGAGCTTGGTCAACGAAGGATTTCTTTAATGGCCAAAAGCAAAACGTTTCATGCGGGACAAATGGAGAAAATGCCGAGCAGCAAAATGGGTCCATTTCTAGATGCAACCGACGCTAATTTGTTGCTAAATCTGGCTTTTTGGCATTTTTAACTTATTAGTTATTTCGGGAAGTCAGTGCCCTTTTATTTAATTACTTAATATCATAACTGCTAAAATAACTTCAATATCTCGTTTTGGGGTACAGAAAAAAATGGTAGTCTTTACATTAGAGCCTAAATAAGCTGAGAAATATTTCAAGACAAGTCAATTTTAAATTCTTGAAGTAAAAGGAAGCTTCACACAGAACTTAGCGTGTGGTACGAGATTTTTGCGGGTTCTAATATTTGTATTTTTGCGATTGATCCGCAAAAATATGCTCCCGCAAAAAATATTGCCGCAACCGTTTTTACCGCAAAATTTACTCGGGATTAATTATTCTCTAACCTAAATTCGCTACACAAAAACACAGTAGTAAGAAATCGTGTCTGTTCAATTACAATTTGTCTCTTAGAAAAAAGACGGTATACAATACATTACTGGTTTTACACACGGTACGCATGCCGCAGTATATGTATTTCTGTTGAGCCTCTAACAAAAGGAAAATATTATCAATGCTGGGTGCTGGGTACTTTCTGAAAATCGCAAAAATTAATTCCCAGCAAGAAAAACCAATCTGTCCTCATCGCAAAAATTAGTTCCCGCAAAACGCAAAAAATCGGCAATCCACAAAAGTAAACTCCCGCAAAAATTTCGTGCCACAAGATAGTTTATATGCCATGTCGGGGTCTGAAACAGCGAGCATCCCTCAAGCATCTTTGGAAACTAACAACACCGGAGACTCTGCTCAACCGAGTGCTCTTTCCTCGGATACGTCCTTATCAAACGCTGAAATTTTGCAGTTATTTTCCCAACTTTTGGACGTCAAATTTGATCAAAAGTTCGCTGCCTTTAAGCGCGATCTCGAGGACAAAGAAGCTGCCACACAATCGCAGCTTAAGAAGCTGAAAACCGAATCGAAAGCGTCAAATTCCATTACTTTAAAGGGAAACAAAGTAAAGTACGAACTTAACATTTCTTTGCACGACTTAGTGGACGGTGCCATTAAGAACATCTCAAAAGGAAACCTTTCAGCAGAGATTTCCGAACTTGAATCGGTAAAGACACTTATTACAAAACGTAACAAGCTTATTCGCTTTGCGGATAAGAGTCCTGCGGGCTGGAAAGCCGTTGAAGAGTACGAATCAGAGGAGTTGGCGGAGGATTCTGAGGATGAAAAGAGGCTTCGTTCAGCAGAAAGACGGGCATCGGCCAAGATCCGCGAGAAGAAGCGTAGGAATTCGTCTGCCCGACCTAGCTATACAAGTACCCGTCAGCCATCGAGTGAAGTTTCTTCTGCTGGTTCTTCCAATACTCTTCCTGTTAATCAGCAGCTTTTTCGTGGGCAGTCCTTTCGCCAGCGTCGACCTCAACCTTCGGACAAGTGATTCAGTTGCGGACAGAGAGGTCATTGGGCAAATTCAACTTCCTGCCCCAGCCGCCTTAGAGGAACCGTTGCAGTCCCTTCAAGCAGCAAGGCCGCAAACTGACGACAAACACATTGTTGCTTTACAGAGATTAGGGAAAGATGAGTATAATTCACTGAATCCGGTTACGTGTTTAAATGATTTTGATCCAGTGGAACTTTTCGAGAACTCTGTTGATGCGTCTGATTTATCTAGTGATGTAATAAGTCCCGAATATCAGGAGGGGGTTCCTATCGTTAAAGTTAAAGGTAGTCTTAAGCGCAATGTAGCTTTTTGGGAGCATATAGGTGCTTCTCGTTTCATTCGCGATACCATTGTATATGGGTATAAGATCCCCTTTATTTACACTCCACCCGCAGCGAGCTTTAGCAATAATCGATCTGCCATTCAGCATAGTGAATTTGTGGAACAAGCTATTTCTGATCTTCTTATAGCAGGCTCAGTGGTTGAATGTGGGTGTGCCCCTACTGTGGTTAACCCCCTATCCGTTTCCATTCAGGCTAATGGTAAGAAAAGGCTCATATTAGACTTACGTTATCCGAATCAATTTGTTAAAAAATCCAAGATTAAATTCGAGGACGCGAAAACCATGCTTTATTCCTTTATCGATATTTCTCAGAATTGGCTATTTTCCTTTGATATCAAATCTGGTTATCATCATATCGACATTTTTTCCCCCAGACCAAGAGTTTTTAGGCTTTTCCTGGTCTAAGGATGGGGTTATTCGATTTTATAAATTTACTGTTTTGCCATTCGGTATTTCTACCGGGCCTTATATTTTTACAAAAGTTCTGAGGCCCTTAATACGTTATTGGCGTCTCCAGGCTATTAGAATTGTTGCATATTTGGATGATGGCCTAGGCGTATGTCCAACATTTCTTGACTGTTATTCCCAGTCTATGGCCCAAGCGGGCTTTGTAGCTAATAGTATTAAAAGCATATGGGTCCCAGTTCAGTCGCTCAGATGGTTGGGCTATCAATGGGATTTAAAGCATAATTTGTTATCTATTCCTGTGGAAAAAATCGACAGGCTACTAGCGAGTATTGACATTGTGCTCCTTCAAAGTAGATTACCAGCCAGGCAATTGGCCTCTGTCACCGGAAGTATTATTTCTAATATGCCAGAGCTACTGGCTGTGCTGCCTTTATTGCAATTGATGATACGCCTGTCTCGCATATTAACTGGGATTCATTACAGATGAACCAGAGCTCTACCTGGAGAGAACTTCACTGCGTCAGTTTTTCCCTGAAAAGTTTTGCACACCTTCTCTCAGGCTGCGATGTTAAGTGGTTTACTGACAACCAAGCAGTTCCTTCGATTGTTCACTCTGGTAGTATGAAGGAGCATTTACATATCTTGGCGCTCGACATATTTCAGACCGCCAAAGATAATAAGATTGACATTGAGGTTGAGTGGATACCTCGTACTCAGAATGAGAGAGCAGATTATTTGAGTAAGATTGTCGATTATGATGACTGGACAGTCAAAGATTGCTATTTTCATGCTGTTACCTCTGTTTGGGGCCCCTGCTCAGTAGACTGTTTTGCTAGCTACAAAAATCACGAGGTTCCCAGGTTCTATTCCAAGTACTTTAATCCAGATTCCTTGGGTGTCGATTCGCTCGCCTTTAGTGGGGTCGGCGAAACATGTTGGCTTGTGCCACCTGTTTCGCTAGTTAAGAAGGTCATCCTTCATGTCTGTTTGTGTCGTTGTCGGGGAATTTTGGTAGTTCCTTATTGGCCGTCAGCCCATTACTGGCCCCTTTTGGTGGAACGCGGGGGTGTTTTCAAGTCATTTGTTGCAGATTGTCTCTACGTTGAGAATGGTAAGGATGTTTTTCTCCATGGGGGGAACAAGAGTTCCCTTTTTGGATCAGAGAATTTTAGTACCCCAGTGCTTTTTTTTTTGCTCGACGGGGCTGTACCGGAATCTGTATAGATTGCTGTGGAGTTGTACGCCGCTTGGCCGCTGGGTCGCTGGACCACTAGGCCACTGGGCCAGTTTACAACGAACGCACTAGTTTTTGCCAGTACATGAAGATTGTCCGTTTTTACGCCACTGGCTGTCTGTGTGTAAGCCGTTTTGGCTGGTTGACTTTTTTCCTCTTTGAGGCTTCTTATTTTCACTTAACTTGCTCAGTCGTTTGCTCATAATTATTTTTCTTTTCTTATTATGTTTATGTTTCTACAAGGTAGACGTGCGTTTGCTTTGAAGAGTGCTCATCTAAAGGATCCAGAGCTTCGTAAGTTGGCAGCCGATCTTCCCTTGCGTACCATTGAAGCGAAGGCTCCTTCGACGAAGGACCGTTACTCTAGAGCTTTTCAGAAATTCAGGGAATGGTCTTCACCTTATAACGAGGTCGTTTGCCTGTCATCGGACGAGATATCAGTTGCTCTTTATTTAGAGTCCCTGATTCAGGGTGGTTCCCCTTATTCCTCCCTTGAGTCTGCTTGCTATGGTATTAATTGGGCGCATAATTTGTATGGTTTTCGAAGTCCCTGCGATTCCAAATTGGTTAAGAACGTGCTCGAGGCAGCTAAAAGAGGTCTTGCGAAACCTGTAGAACCCGTTACCCCGGCTATGATTTTAGATATTTGTAATAGGTTTGCCGGTCCTAATGCTAATCTTTCTGATCTTCGTTTAGCAACCATTTGCGTAACCGCGTTTTCCGCTTTTCTCCGCTTTAATGAGTTAGCTAGCCTACGCTGTTGCGATGTTAGTTTTTGCGATTCTTTTGTCAAGATTTACGTTTACAAAAGTAAAACGGATGTTTATAGGGATAGTGCCTTCGTATTGTTGGCAAAAACAGGGTACGTTTCTTGCCCCTTCAATCTGCTTCGCAGATACGTTTCAGCTGCTAATTTAGATTTGGCGTCTTCGTTACCCTTTTTTCGCTCTTTGTATTTTCATAAGGCTACCTCTACTTACAGTTTGCGTAGTACGGGTATGAGTTACTCTAGAACGAGAGAAATAGTTTTACAAGCGTTTAATTAGGTTATCCGAAGAATTTATTTGGTTTACATAGTTTAAGGGCGGAAGGTGCTTCCGCGGCCGCTAACGCAGGCGTTAGCGATCGGCCTTAAAGCGTCATAGAAGGTGGAAAACGGATCAAGCTAAAGACGGTTATATTAAGGACAAACTAGATTCTCTTCTCTCAGTGTCTAAAAGTTTACATATTTAGTTTGCCATTTCTCTTTCTTTATTTTCGAACGCGGGCATCAATAAACGAGATGCCCGCTCCTATTCTTTGTTTTGTGATTATTTAGATTAGTTACAAAATATTTTATAATCGTTTCAGTGTGATTAGAATATAATTAAGATTGATTGACATGCTTCACCTTTCTCAAAGCTCAAGAAACCGCAAGTTCGCAAAGTCGGTTTTAAGGATGGTTTTCAAGTCACTCGAGATTCAGCTTAGGCCTTCACACACGTATCTTTGGTTAAGTAAAACTTAGCAGCTCTTAAGTCGTACTTAACGGTACAGCGTAAAGACTACCATTGGTTGTCTTTACACTAGGCTGTTAAGTAAGACTTAAGAGCTGCTAAGTTTTACTTGACCAAAAATTCGTGTGTGAAGGCCTTAGTAAAATCTCAAGTAACTTTACTTTGTATCTCATTAAAGTCAGAAAGTTGAAACGATTCAAGAAAGTTTCAAGCAACTTGAAAACCATCCTTAAAACCGACTTAGCTGACTTGTGGTTTCTTGAGGTTTGAGAAAGGCGAAACATGTCAATCAATCTTAATTATGTTGCGTGGGAAAATAGCCTTAAGTTAACCTGAAGTAAAAAAGAATCCGTTGTGTGGGAAGCTTTATTTTACTTGAAGTAATTAAAATTTACTTGTCTTGAAATATTTCTTAGCTTATTTAGGCTCTAGTGTGAAGACTACCATTGTTGCAGTAAATATATATTTCCCTCGCAGAATCCAATTGCCCTTGAGGTAGCCTTCAAACGTAAAATACTTAAAGCCTACTCTCGGGGTTCAATAGGAAGGTTAAAAGTTAACGCTACCTTCGGGTAGGCGTTATTTTTGGGGGACCGTTACTTAATTCTACAGTCTACACCCCCACAAAGATTACATAGAAGGTTAAATTTGCTGTGTGAACGTCGGCTTCACAACGGAACGATGTGAATGTGATAAGTAATATTATACCCAGCATAGACGTATCAGCTATCAGGCAAAGAAAATTAACTCCCTATCCTTTAGAAAATTCTGACCAAAACTGCGTCAATTACACCCCAGGACACTCTCGTTATCCAAATCCAGTTTACCACCCCCATGGCGGCTCCCTTAACCTTTTTGAAATTGACATCAATTTCCAGTTTTAAAACAAAATTTAAAAACTAAAAACTTCGAGGTAATAAAAGATTGCCAACAACAACCAAAAAAAAAAAGAAAGAGAAAACAAAAACAAAACTTTTAATTGATCAGTGAACATCTTCTGCATTAAGGGGCACCTCAGTAATGTTGTCATGAGCCCAAAGGCACACGGCTACCGAAGGATAAAAACTTTGACCAAAGAAAATACTGAGAAATAGCTCCACGCAAAGCTGCACTATAAATCACATTTATCTTACGTAAACTATTGTTAACTCACCATTATCACTGAAACGCTTCTCACTTACGTGCCCGTGCTCTCCTCTTACACAAATCTTCCCGCATAGACTTCTGACATCTCTATCATGCTGGCACTTGAGAGGCAATATGATTACCTTTCCTGCATTCCACCAGTCATGGTAATTTGTGGTGAAAGTTATATTTTCATGTTCGCTATTAGCCAGTGTGTAATCTTCACCAAGGTGCACGCTGACTCGAAGAATTTCACTGATGTAAATGCTCTTCTCCTCCTGGTTAGTGGTGGAGCGTACATAAAGTTCTGTAAACCCTTCTTCCTTAAGTTGAAACAAAGTGTTAAAATAATCGTCTTCGCCATACAACTGGTAGACATCTTGACTGACGAAGTGTAGGGCTATCAGAAAACAGCGGGGACTGCTCTCATTTACCAACACTGACAATTTGTAATTAAATGGTCTCCATCCAAACCTTGAAGCAATGTTTTTGGGGAGAATAATGGTTGATCTGCTTAGTCGTAACAAAATTGCAAAGAGTGAAAAATGTTCAGTTTCAATGACGACTACAGAATTTGCCTGGTCAATCGTTGAGTTGTGCCTTATATCTTTCCAGGTAATCCTTCCGTCTTTAGTCTGGGTAAAACTTCCGTGCAAAACGAGAACTTTGTCGCACATAAAATTCATTTCAAACTTGGTAAGCAGCGTCACAGGTTTTCTAAAGAAAATACCACTGGGCTCGAGATTGATGATAGGTGCCCCGAACACGACATCGTTTTCAAGATCCCTTCGAACAATTAGTTCATAGTACTTGGATGGATCTTCGAGAGTCATGGTAACGGACAAGGGACTGTCAACAGCTCCTGGAGGAAAAGTTAGTGTGACACCTTCCAGAGCGAGACTTCTACCCTCACTGGTAATGACACCGCGTAAAGTACGTTTAAATTCTTGCCCTAGTAAACTGGTTGTGATGCTCTCTGCCGAGATACCTTGTAAAGTAAAGAATAATAAAATATCACAAAATACTTACAATCATATCTAGTGCCAACCTTTTAGTGGGTAAAGAAAACATGGATTTTTTTTAAAGAAGGGGGAGTTCGGAATTCGAAGATTTAGACGTAAATGATAAGTTAATTAGCAATCGTCATCAGCTGGTTAGGGTGCCCTTGAAGAGCATCAAGCTATATTTCTGAAACTGTTGTTTCACCTGTGCTTTTCCGTAAGGAATCTGGGTGCTTGGTTCGACTACCACATTGATATACAAAGTTGGATACGTCTACCCATTTATCCTAAACCTGGGACAGCGCATTCTACCATCTCTGTCTATACCATTCGGCAAATCAGGAAATACAGTAGATAAGAAGCTCGATAACTCGAACTCGGATAACGCGACCCCCCCCCCCCCCCCCCACCAACTCGAACTAAGTCCCATTTGCCTTGGAATTCACCCCACTTTTCAGTCATTTTCACTCGGTTAACTCGATCTCGCAGATAAATCGAATTCCTCGCTGGCTTGAACTAATGAATGCAAAAGTAAAAATTTGACCAGAGTTGGAGAAGGCTAGGTTGTTCCTGGAGTGAAAACAAAAGCGTGACCAAGTAAAAAAATAAGCCTTAGAAATTTATTTCCGAACATTTTGTCGTAAGTCGAAAACAAGAGACTTCAATGTTTATTTTTACGCGAGCAACTCCGCTGGTTGCCTTTAAAATGGTAATTTTGTGCCAAAACGAAATGAAAAGTACATGTCTGGGATTCCTTTCCCTACCTCACTGAGGTTGTTTACCCCTACTCCCAGAGTTGTACTGGTAGACGGGCCCAAATATTCTGTCATTGATAGGTTCCCATTTGCTATAAGTATGGGACGTGCGTAGGCTGGAGAGCTGTAAGATGTGGCTTTGGAGAAAGGTCTTACACATCAATTGGTCTGACAAAGTTCGACAAGCCCCTTTATCTTGAGAAACCCTAACGAAACATTGGAGTCTTCCCTCTAAGCATCTTTTCACTGTCGAGCGGTGAGTTAATATTCATCGTTATTTAAGAATTTGTTTTAAAATTTGCACTAGATGTATGATAGCCTGCGAAAACAGCCGTTATTCCTCGCTCCTGGTCGGGTATCACGAGAAAGGACGTCTGCGACTCAGTTACAGAAATTCCAAACTGATGACGTAAATCAATGTTTGCGTAGTAAATCCGGTAGGCATGGGATTCCAGAGGGAAACTTGTTCAAATTTACGTTTTTTCTGGTCGATTTTGGCAGAGCGTTATGCTCATTTGCAAACGAGCTCCATCCATCAAATGTTTCTTCTGGAGAAGAATATATTTTACAAATAGATTCATTGCGTTTACATTTGACCTTTGTAATAGTTATGTAATGATTCCATGCGGGACATATAGTAAGACAACTCATTTTCACTCATTTACTTCGCTTCGCTCCGTAAATTCGCTCAATTCGAAGTCTTACTAATTTCCCGAATGTAATCATTACATAACTACTCTTAAATTGATAAATTTTTGTTTTATAATAAAATTGATTTAAAAAAAATAATAATATAAACTTATTATAAGTTGTCATGACTAAACAAGTAAATAACTTTCATTTAAAATATAATAAGAGTTATCCAATTATTCCTCAATATGTAAAAAAATATAGACATGAATATATTTTTATTAAATTAGTAGAAGAAGAATTAGAGTATTTTGTAGATAATATAAATGATTTAAATAATGGTTTATTTAAGAGTAATAAAGCTAAAGAAATTAAAAAATGTTAATAGGATTTATAAAAGGACAAGAGAGTGGAGAATTAAAGAATATTAATGGTTTAGAGATTAAAGAAAAAGATATTTCCAATTTAATTAAAATTAAAAAAAAGTTTGATTGTTGGAAATTAGGTTACGATGCTTGTAATGATGTTAGTGATAGTGGTGATGTTAATGAAGTTGTTTATCCTGGTTTTGGAGATCTTTACAATCTTTTCGAAATATTTTTTAGTAAGCTTGTTATTTGGTATGAAGAAGAAAGTGATATTGAAGATTTTGATATAATATTACCAGATAGTGATGATGATAGTGATGATGATAATTTTTAAACTTATAACATTTTTGTTACAAGTTTTAAAAATGATTTAAAAAAATATATTAAATTAATAAATGGTTAATTATCCTCAAAAAATTTTTACAATACATTTTCCTGGAAAACAAGTTTATGTTGATAGCACTGTTTATACATTTGATGAAAAAATAAAAAGAATTAAAAACGATAAAGATCATCATTTATATCATATGTTAAAAGAATATCCAAATCCAGAAATTCGAGAAGAAGGTTCTAGTAAAAAAGAAGTAGCTAACAAATATATTAAAGATTCTTATAAAATACTGAATGTTAATCTTTTACCCCCGCCCAAATATAGTTTATTCCAAACATTATATAAATGGATAATTTATTAAAAGAATTTGAAAATATGGGTTATGAAGTTGAGGTTGGATGGAAAGAAAAAAGAAGAAAAAAAAATAATAATTGAAGCAATGAAAAAATTAAAGGAGAGTGGTGATGAGAATAAGATTAGTTATGCAAAAAATTTATATAGGTATTACTGTACTCCTAATAGTATGGGTTATATTTTAAATCCTTCAAATATTCCTATTGAAGAAGATAAATATGGAATACATTATCTTTGTAGTTATATAAATGGTATTGTTAATACTGGAAAGATGAGTATTGCTGGTGTTATTGAAGCTCTTGGAAATGATGAGCCATTAGATCCTTTTTGTAAATATCTTATGTTTACTCATATGTACACACCAGAGCAAGTAAAAGAAATAGGTCATGAGGAAATATACAGAAGAGAAGAAAAGTTTAAAGAGGATGAATTAATATAACCAACTCATAAAAATGGAACCAAGATCAAGAGAAACTACTCCTACAAAAGCGGATTTGGATTTTATAGTTGATGATGGTTATAGACATGATGAGGATCCAGATTATTTACCAAACGAAAAATATGTTCTTACAGGACCAGAGTTTAAAAGACTAACCAGAAATGCTAAAAAGCTTGGTGCTGAATCACTTGATTATTCAACCAGAAAAAATAACAAATACATGGCCACACTTCCAGGTGGAAAAAAAGTTCATTTTGGATCACCAAAATATCCTGATTACACTATTCACAAAGATAAAGAAAGAAGAGATAAATATCTTTCTAGAGCTACAAAGATAAAAAACAAACAGGGAGAGTTAGCTCATAATAATCCAGAATCGAGTAACTATTGGAGTGTACATCTACTCTGGCCTAAAAAATAAAATTGATTTATTTTTAAATATAGTTTAAAGATTAACTAAATATTAATAAAATGGAGTTATCAAGTTATGAAAATATTACTCAAGAGAATATTATCTTTAATAAAACCAAAGATTACAAAGTAAAAGATAGCAAGATTAAATACAAACGTATTCCAATTGAAGTCAAATACCCAAATGGAAAGAAAGGACCACTTGTTCTTGAATCTCCAGTTCTTTTTAGTTTTGGTTTAAGTGAAAAGAAAAATCAAGAAACAGGTAAGTTAGCTGGTTACTCAATTCCAGTATGTTTATGGAATCGTGATAGTGTTCCAAATACTAAAGAACTAGAATTTTTTGATACTCTAAACAATATTGTTTTAATGTCTAAAAAGCATTTAGAAAATGAATTTGGTCCAGATTTAGCATCATCTCTATCTGATCCATTTTATTACAAACAAATAGAATATACAGATAAGAAGGGAAGAAGCAAAACAAAAAAAGATGATACATCTGCTCCAGTACTTTTCGCAAAACTTATTTATTCAGAAAAATCAAAGAAAATTCTTTCTCTGTTTAAGGGAAAGGGTGGGAGGGATTTAAATCCTTTGAAATCTATCAATCAGTATTGTAATGTTAAATTCGCATTGATAATTGAAGGAATCTTTATAAGTAAAACTGTTACATCTTTGCAAATAAAAGTACATGAGTGCTATGTTAAACAATTAGAACCTAGAAAGAGTTTACTTACAATTGACGAAAAAAGTAGTGATACTGATACTGATAGTGATAGTGATAGTAAAGGTGAAGAGATAACTAATCAAGTAGTTGACGGCTTACTTTTATCTGATGAAGAAGAAACTAAGTAAATAACTATTTTTAATACAAATTTTGTATTAAAAATCAACCAAATCTTTTGATCTCACCCATGAGTTAAATTTATCAGGATAACCACTCCATTTTACTAATGCCATTTTTTTCTTATTATCTCGTCTGATAATTTTTTCTATTCTAAAAGTCTGCTGTTTTGCTTTCTGTAATTCTTGCTCGTAGAAAGAACCCTTAATTTTTTCTCCCATCAAATCAACAATGTTATATGTAACAGGTTTTGTTGGTAAAACTTTGTCAATCACAAATATCTCCTCTGTCCAGTTTGGTGTGTAACCTTTATCAAATACCTTTCTCTTGTACTTAGAAATTCTAACACGATCACCAACTATAAATTTTGGTTTACCAGGTTTCAAGTAAATAGAATCACCATACAAATTAGACCAAACTTTATTTTTATTTTTATTTTTACTTGCTTCAACAGGAGTCATTTTTATACTAGAATGTCTTGCATTATTGTAATCATCAACTAGTTTATCTATCTTATCCCAGTAAATAGTGTTGTTATTCATAGTAAACATTTTCCACATTCTGTTTTTCATTGTTTTATTCCATCTCTCAACAACACTAGATTTTTCTTCATTTTCAGTGTGATACAACCTAATTCCTTTACTTTTAAGAAAATCTTTGAAATGTTTACTTATAAACTCAGAACCTTTATCAGTCCATAACATTTGAGGTTTACGTTTACTTTTGAATATGTCATCAAATGCTTTACTAACAGTTTCAGTTTTTTTATCTTTTAATCCCCTAATCCAACCATATTTGCTAAACACGTCAATAACCATTAGCAGATATTTAATTCCTTTATTCCACTTACTAAACTTTGCATTTCAACCAGATCAGCAGCCCAGATTTCATCAATCCCGTTTGATACTACTAATCTCTTTTGAAAGTTTCGTGTGATTGGTTTGTGAAGTTCGTCGGCTAATTGTTGAGACCAATCACTACTCAACGCCGCTTTACGTTTTTTGTCCCCATTCCAATTTTTTGTTTTGTGTTTATCATAGTTCTAGCCAACCAATGACCACATTGTCTATCTTTCCAAGGAATAGCATCCAACGATGTTACCATCTTTCTATCAGCTTTATTTTTACACTTTCGGTCATCACCACAAACACTATAATCAACATCATGCTGCACAGCCACAGCATCAGTTGCCCCAGTCGGTTGATCGTAAATTTCTAATATTTCACCAGTTTCTGGATTGTATCTTACTTGGTTTTCAAGATCATTATAAGGACCTGTGTATTTATGCCCTGGTAAGGTCCATCCACCTTTTGGTTTTGGTAATTTACCAATCTGCTTGTGAATGTCTACAGCTCCTCCTCTATAGTGATGGATATTGTCTGTTATACCTTTTAAACCTTGACTACCAAGTTTCATAAAAGCTGCTGGCCAACTAGCAGTTGGATTAACAAACATAGCTGCTCCTTCTGCTATTTTATCTGTTAATGTGGGTCTTCTTCTGGCTAAAGCACCACCAAAAACGCCCGCCCCATTAGACGGGCTGATTAGTTTTTTGACTTCTTTTTTGTTTTT
>OZ037778.1:34177830-34252830 GCA_964035525.1 Porites cylindrica | reverse complement strand
ATTGTTTTTTTAGTTGGTTGTTTGTATAATTTAACTTCTTTACTTGGAGGCATTGACCAATAATTACTTTTGGGAGGAAAATATGTACCTGGATTATCATCTCCTTCATTTGTCTTTATATTTGCAATAACATCAGCAAATTTATAATTGTTATTAAGTGTTTCTCGACAAACTTTTTTAAAATGTACACCTGAAAATTTAATAGTATATTTTTTTTCATTTTTTAAAGCTCTGATATTTTCTTTTGCTTTTTCTTTTGAAAGATAAATAAGAAATGGAACTTTATTATAATCATTTTTGTATTTATAGTTAACATCAATTTCGTAAGAACTATGTATATTTTCCTCTATACATCTTTTTTCAAATTTTTCCATTTGGTTCTTGGTTAGAAAAGTAATACTTGGTGAGTATTTATCAATTTTTTTGTAAACAAATTTTTTAATACATCTTCTTGAGATGGGGTTATTTGTTTAATATTTAATAACTTTAACATTATTTTATTAATATTAATACATTAAATTTAAGCTCTAAGCAATAGTTTTCCTCCTTGCTGTTCGATTTCTGCTATTCTTTCATGTAAGACTAATGCGTAAATATTATAATCAGCGTTTGGATTAGCGGATAATTCGTAATGAAAAGCTAGTTTTGTTACTCCATCTTTTATATCCATTTTTTGTTTTGTAAGATCAAAATAAACAAAAGGAAATAAATCTACAAAATTACTTCTTTTAAGTAATGTTCCACCTTGAAAGTCATTATTTGCATAAACATAACCCATGACTTCTCTAAACACTCTTGCTGGATCTGTTGCTGGTGAAATGTGAATATCAGGGTATTCATTTCCATTTCCAACCTCAAGATAACATCTTGATATATTAGCATTGTTTGGTAAATTAAAAGTGTTATATAAGAATGGATTTGCTGTTTGAGAATTAATATTGGCTGTGTTAATCGCAAAAACAAAGACGTGTCGAAGTTTTGAGATAGCATTTGTAATTCTAAAACGACCTGTTTGTTGTTGAGAGTTATTTGATCGTTCTACTACTTCATTAAGATAAGTCCATTTGTAGGGTTTGAGATAATTTTTCATATATAATTCTTGTCCTTTTTTGTTAAATGTTATTCTTGGAATAAAAAGTTGAAATATTGTTAGTACAACTCTACAATCATTTCCACCAGTTCGCCAGATAAGATTACCATCTGATTCTAGTTCTATATTCAATTCAATTTTTGTATTTGGAAGAAGTTTATCATCTAATGATTCAAAGAAAGAATATCTGTTGAGGGGAATAACACAACTAATTGTTGATGAGTTGCCTATTAGTGCTCTTCTTATTGCAAAACCTTTGTTATAATTAGCTTCTCTCCCTTTTACAACATTAGCTCCCCCAGTAACATTTGTGTTGTTTATTGTAAATTCAGTAGAATGAGCATGTCTTGTTTTATCAAGATAGTAAAATTCATTTGTTGCAACACTATCAGCATAAGAGGGATTATACTCAAGTAAATTTTTAATATTTACTACATGATTAGCATAGTTACAACTATAAACATCTCTACCATTTGCTAAGATGCCTAACTTTTCAATTAAACTACTTGAACCATTTACCATTCCTGATTGGAGGTTATTATTGTTAAAATTAGTTCCATCTAAAAGTTGAACTTTGAAATCTGCTGATATTCGAGCATTAAACCAATCAAATGGAGTGGCCTCACCTGTGTTATCAACAACAAATTTATAATTTGTTTTAGTTTGGTGAGCATTATTTGCAGGTGTTGCTAAAGCCTGTTCAAGATCAAAAACAACATCTTCATATCTTTCTAAATATTCTGGATTTCTAAATGACTTCATTTTATTTTAATAATTATATAATTTTTCCCCCACTCAGAATAGAATTTACTCTTGCATTTATTTCTTGTTGAGTTAATTTTTTACTTGGAATTATTTCAATATTTTTATTACAATTAACTTTTTTAGCAGTGGGTTTTTTGGGAGAAGCCCCTTTGCTTAGCATTGAAACTATCTTATCACCAGCCTTCTTACCAGCATGTTCACCAGTTTTTGTAGCAGCTGTTGTTAGTGCTTTTTCTACTCCTTTTTTAGCAGCTGATTTAACTGTTTTTCCAAATAATTTTGAACCAATGGATTTAAACACATCTGTTATTCCTTCATCATAAATTTGTTGTCTTGTATATTTACCCATTTCAGGGTCAAATCTCTTTCTAAACTCTGATTGTCGACTCATTTTTATCTAATGAATATATATTTAGCTGAGGGAGGGGTGTTAGGGGAACCTACGGTTCCCCTTATTATATTACATCGAGTGAAGTATTAAAGTCATAAACCAATCAATACCATTAAAATTTACTGGTCTACCAAGCGAGTCTGTCACATAGATTTTCATTTCATCAATGTGAAATGATGATACAGGGCAAAACAATGGTCTTTTAGGTTCAAACGTAAATGGAAAAGACCTTGTTAGATTATCAGTTGGTATTACAGCAATAGTATTTGTATTTATCCCATTTACAATACTTATCAGTTATTGCGGTTGTGTTGATATTTAACACATCTATTGAATTTGTTATATTTGGTAGTTTTGTTCCATATTCTGTTTTTGTAATAATTTTCTTTTCAAATCCAATCAGGTCTCCAAATTCTGTTCCTCTCAAATCAAGTTGATAATCACCATCAAGTGATAAGAGAACTCGATAGGTAGATAGTATAAAAGTTAGATTGATTGAATAAGTCTTTTTTCCACTTGAATCTGTTGAGTGATGAGACTTTTGCTCCATATACTGATGAATGTAATCATTGATATCTGAGTATGAGTACATTCCATCTGTAAAAGTAATTGTTTGCCAGGTGGACCCATCGTGAGTGTATTTGATTTTATTGTTGTCATAATCACTTCTAATGTTATACCAAGAATAAGTCATAGACAGTCGATCAAGAGCAAGTTTGTGTTTCATTTCAGGGTCAAGTTTTAGAGATGGATTAAACTTAATAGTAAAATCACCAGGTTTGCTTGTTCCTCTTTTTTCCCTGTTTACTGAGGAAATGTGAATAGCTCGTTCTTCCATTTTATTTAATTGTTATATAACTTTTTAGTAGATCGTTAAGTTGTTTTTTTGTTATTACTTTCATTTGGTTGAGAAGATGTGCTATTTGAGGAAACTCTGGTATCACACCATTATTACCAGCAAGAATTGAACCACCTAGTAATTCAAGTCTGTCTAGAAGTTGATGAGGATTGTTAAAGTAAATACCTTGCTGGGCCAGTCCTTCCCCCATCTTATATTTAAGAGATCTTAAGTAATCTTTCATTGTATTTTTATATTTCATTAGTGTTCCTTTTTCAATTTTTTTAATTTCAGTTTCAGTTACATATAATGGAGATGGATTTTTAGCTTTCTTTCTACCACTAATTTCACCAGTTAGTTGTTTTATATTACCTTTTAAATCTTCTAAATATTCATCTAAAACTTTAGGATTAATTTCAGAAAAAATCGTTTGGTCTTGGGTATCCAAATTCTTTTAATAACTCAAGATCTCTTCCTTCAAAGTTTTTTTCTAAATTTAACCTTGCATCATAAGTTGGAACTGGCCCCCAACTTACATCCCATCCTTCTCTGTTGTCATAATCATATTCACCCAAGTCTTCTTCAGGATATGGTAATTCTATCATATCAGATAATCGGTTAAATTGTTCAAAACCTTGATTAAGAGCAAGTTGATTTTTTTTAAGTTGTGCTATAGTTGCGTTTTGCTGTTCATCAATACTTTTTTTAATACTATCTTGAGATTTAATGAGTGGTTTAAATGTCTCTTTAAAACCTTCCCTTACATCTTGTTTTTGCCATTTTGTTATTTTTATTACATCTCTAACCTGTTGAGTTAAAGTGTCAGCTTCAATTTTATTTCTTGCAAATTTCTTAGCTTCTTCAATATCCATTTTATCTATTAATTAAATAAAATGGAAATACCAAATTATGATAGTGTTGATTACTCAAATAAAAAATACAAAGAATTATTTCCCTTCATGCCATCAGACACATTTTGGATGTTAATTTGTGGAAACAGTGGATGTGGTAAAACTAATCTTTTGTATCATATGTTAATTAAGCCATTGTTATACTATGATGAAATTTATCTTTACGCACGTAATCTACATCAGGATAAGTATCAAAACTTAATTCGAAAAATGGCAGAGTTAAGTAGCAAAACAGGATATGAAATACTTAACGTTAGTGATGGTGAAATAATACCAGTATCAGAATTGGAATACGAAGACAATCAAAAACTTGTAATATTTGATGACTACGTCTGTGATAAAAACCAAAAAAAGTTAATAGATTATTTTATGCAAGGAAGACATAAAAATTGTTCGGTGATTTATCTAAGTCAATCATTTTTTAAAACTCCATTTGAAATTAGAAAGGGATGTACTCACTACTGTTTGTACCAACCTTTATCAAAAGGGGATACTACCAGAATATCTTCCGAATTAGGTATTAACAAAGAAGACTTTAAATCCGCAACAAGAAAACCATATTCATTTCTATATTTTGATAAACCCAAAAATTATATTGCTAAAAACTTTACTGGTAATATAAACCTATAAATAAAATGGGAATATTTAACGAACATTCAGATAATACATTTGCTAAAGGAATTCAAGGCGCACCAGGAGTTGGATTTAATCTTACTTCAGATGGTGATTATGATATGGTAAATAAAAAACTAAGAAATGTTGGTACACCAAGTGATAATACTGATGCTGCTACAAAAAAGTATGTTGATGACAATTCCACTGGAACACCCTCAACATCACGATTGATTCAAATATTGACATGAATCATAAAAGTATAGAAAATCTTTATCCTCCTCAGAATAATAATGATGCAACCACAAAATTTTATGTAGACGCTAAATTTCTTCAAGTAAGTGGCGATAATCAAATGATAGGTAATCTTAATATGAATAGTAAAAAAATAGTAAATGTTAATACTCCAACACAAAACAATGACGCATCTAACAAAAAATATGTTGATGATACAGTTGCAGCTAACAAAGTTGATGTTAGTCCTTATTTTAAAAAAGATGGATCGCAAAAAATGACTGGAAATATTGATATGAATAGTAATAGAATCTATAATCTTCCAGCTCCAACTGGTAATAACCAACCAACACCATTAGCTTTCACAGATATGAAGTATCTCCACGTTGCTGGAACAAATGTAATGACTAATAATCTAAACATGGATAATAAAAAAATAATTAACCTTAGACAACCAACATCAAACACAGACGCCGCAACAAAGAAATATGTGGATGATAATGCTGGAAGTCCAGATTTAAGTGATTACTTGGAAAAAGATGGTATTGTTGCTATGACTGGAAACTTAAACGTTGGTAATAATAAAATAATAAATCTTAGTAATCCAACCCAAGACAATGAAGCGGTAACTAAAGATTACGCTGACAAACTAGTTCATCACACAGCAGTTCAACCAAGTCATTACAATGACCAGTTTGCTTATCTAATGTCTAGTTCGGCACAATGGACTGATGAAATAGATACTGGAACTAGTTTTTTTATAAGAAAAATAGGAGACTTAGCACCAAACAAAGGAAACTTTCATAACTATAATCATAAAGTAATTTTTGTAACAATAAACAAAAATTCTCAAGGTGGATATAAGTACAAAATGGGAGTTAACTTATACAGATTAACAGCAAATACTGATTACACACTGTGTTTGGAAATACTCAACACTGACTATTAACTATGGCATAAGTCTCAAATAAGTGTAGACAAAGGAACTTCAACAGGATTATCAATTGAAAATGTTAGTGTAAAAGAACTCTCACACAGTTTCACCGATCAATTAGGTAATAAACAATTTATGTATTACCATAGAATAATAGTTAATTTTCGAAAGTTGTCGACTGGTAATAAGTTCTTTATTCATTTTCTGGTTAATATTCCACAAGAAGGAACTGACCTGGCTGTGTATCCTAGACAGCAACAAGGAGTTTATTTAATTACTTACGGAATTGTGGGTAAAGTTAGTAATATCGATCCAGATAAAGTTTACGACTATCACACCGCATTTGATATCAAACCAACAGAAGTGATGTACAATGTTGATATAAATGTAAATAATAAAAAAATATTAAACATTAATCTCGATAGAAACAGTAACAATAGTACAGCAACAGTTGGAATGGTAAATGAAATTCATCCTTTTACAAAAAATTATATTTATAGAAAATATTTTGAAGATTTTTTTGATTTTAATGATTCAAACATTTACGTTTTAAATAGATCTTCATCCGGGGTTGTATTTAATGCGTTATCTTCTATTACAGGAAATTCAGCAAGAAATATTACATTTCCAACTAAAACAATTGATAACATAAAAGATGGTGGATTAAATGTTAATCGTTATACTATTTCTTTCACACCAGCTAGTAAACTTACAAGTTATACTTTATGTATTGTTTTTACTCTTTGGAGAAATAGACATTTTAGTATAACTAAAATAGATTCAAATAAAAATCAAAATTTATTACATTTATACTATGTCAATACAAATAATACATTATATTTAAATATTGGTAATACAAGAAAAAATATACCAATACCAAATGATTTTAATGGAAAAAAAGTAGTTTTATGGTTAACAGAAAGTATTAGAGATCATGTTACAAAAGTTAAAATAAGTAACTACTCCGCAGAAATAATTGCTAATTTTGTTAGTCATTCAGCTAATCAAAAATTTGAATTTTTAAATCAAGATGGAGTAATAGAAAAATTTATGTACTCCCCAAACTTTTACGATGACGACTCAATAGAATATCATAAAATTATTCTTCAAGAAAAGTTAAATGGAAGTTATATATTATAAATATAAATGAAAGATATCTTTGAATTTAATCACATAGATCAATCTCTAACAGAATCAGACATAAATACTCTAAGAGACTTTTACAGCTACTACCACAAAAAATTTTGGTGTTTTAAGAGATCTTATAAGAGTTATAAATTTTTAGATAATTTTTTTACAATATCTGGAATATGTTTGGCTGCAATAGGAACTATTTCTGGTGGAATAACTCTGAATCCTGTTGTTCTTGGAGTTGTGAATGGTGCCGGAGTTATTATTGCTGGAGTAGGAAAGAAAAATAATTATAAAAGAAAAATTGAGATGACAAGGATTGCATTTACTACTTACGAAAAAGTTCTCATTGAACTTAGAGCTGCTCTGAGAGGAGATGATTGGAACAAGGAAGAGTTTGTTAATCGTATGAAGTTGATAGATGAATTAATAATTGATCAAACTCCAATAGCGGATAGATTGGAAAGTAGGTATAACAAAAAATTTAATATAATTAAAGAATAAAATACCCACTTACTAAATATTTTAGCAGTTTCTAATTTTGATCTAAAAACAAGTTTATAAAATCCTGGTTTCAATATTAATTTAATATTGAAACTAATCAATAAACTTGAGTGTATATTTGCGTCCATGCCTTTTTGAAGTTGCTGTTTTGCAATACATTTTTTTCCTACAAATATCAGAAATATAAGCAGCATGAATATCCAATTCTATTGATGCTTTTTTTAAAGGTTTAAATCTTATTTCTTTTCCTGTTTCAATACAAGTAGAAATTATTGGTTTATTATTTGATTTTTGTACGTTTTGCTTATGAGTAAGTAATTGTAGGTTTTTTATTCTGTTGTCAGTTTTAATCCCATTTATATGATCCGTTTCTAAACATTTTGGTATTGGCCCTCTAAACCCTTCAAATACAAAACGATGATTAAAGCAAGTTATAGTTTTTTCAAGTTTTTTTTTATTAGATAAATTAAATTTCAAATAACCATTACCACTTTTACTCATTCTAATAATTCTTCCAGTTTTTACATTTATTACTTCTCCATTTTTATTTGCGGCATAATTAGAAAAAACAGGATGTTTATAGAATTTTACTCCATCAATTATAACTCTTTGTTTAATTCTTGAATCAAACATTCTATAGTAACCATATTTACGAATTGAAGGAAGAACTTTATCAAAAACCCATTCACGAAACATTTTTGCGGCAGGTAATCTAGATTTAAAAACAATTTCATAGAAACCTGATTCGTTGATAATTATACATTTTTGTTCTCCTCCAAGGGGGCCTTGAATTGGGGCCTCCTTTTTATATTTTTTACTTACGTGTTTTTCTATTGCGTTACGTGTTTTTTGATACCCAAGTATTTGAGCAACTTCTTTTCCATGAAACCAAACACAACACTCCTCATCAATATAAGATTTAAACTTTATTCCAAGATTTCTATTAATAAAAACTTTTTCTGTCAACATTTTTATTTATACTTTCTTATTCTTTAAGCCTTTATTTCTAAATAAATAATTATTTAGAAATTAGATATTTTTCTCAATCCGATGAAATACCTTATAGTGAGTATTTAGAGTTTTTTTATTACGAAATGCTTTTGTGCAATATTCACAAGGAATACGCACACCAGCAAAATATTTATGAATAAGTTTTGAGATTTTATCATAATCATTACTTAAAATAAACGCATAATTATTTTGACAATATTTCTCTTTCATTTTTAGTTGCGAATCTGATACACTGTAATTATTAGTTGGTGATTTGAATTCTATACATAAACCTTGGTAATCTTTGTGGTAATCAAGTATCATTAGATCAGGTTGCCCTAGTTGATATCCCTTTTTCCAACTATTAATTCTTTTTTCAGGCGTATCTTGGTTTTCACCTGGTCCTGGTACCAGTAAAGCATTTGGATAAAAATTTCTAATTAATTCAACAACTTTAGAGTGTAAATCCATTTCATTTTCAATCTTGAACATTTTATTTGGGTTGTCAAACATTTTAAAATATCCATATTTTCTTATTGATGGAAGTATTTGAGAGGTAACCCAGTGTTTAAACTTTTTTGCAGATTCCAATTTAGAGGTTAATAAAAGGGAGTAGAAACCTGATTCATTTATGAAAAATGATTGTTGCAAACCCCCCGTCGTTTCGACGGCCCCTTTATATTTATCTTCCTCATCAACATGTTTTCTAATTGCTTGATTAGTATCACTATAACCAAGGATCTTAGCAACATCTTTTCCTAAAAACCAAATATTTTGTTTATAATCAATAAATGATTTTAACTCAATTCCTAAATCAACATTTTTAAAAGTCTTTTCCAACATATTAGACATTATATAATTTCTTTTTAATCTTTAAATAAAAATTAATTTTTTTTATTTAATAACAATATATAAACATAATATAAAAAATGATAAACACAATTGTTCATTATGTTAACTTTTACTACCCTTATTACAAACATCTTCCCTATTCTGAAAATCTTATAAAAACAACATTAATATATAGATATTTATACGAAATTTATTTTAAGAAAACTATGGATATAGAAACAATAATTTACAAATTAGAAAATAGATCTATTAAATCTAGTAATCCTGTTTCGAATAATCATCTAATGTTTTACAGAGCTTATAAATCTTTTTATAAACATTACAAAATTGGAAGAGGATGTGTATACACATTTGATTCTCCAATAAATAGTGAAGTACTTGGTTATCTAACTGGAATAACTTACTGGATTTTTCATAAAGGATTAAAATAAATATATTTACAATTTTATATTAAATTTTAATATAAAATTATTTAAATAAACCTAATAAATTAATTGAGCCATAACCATCATTTAAATATCTTCTAGCTATTTCTTTTACTTTTTTATCCATTTCTTCTAAATTAAGATTATATTTATTGTTATCTTCTTCTGGTTCTTTATAATGATATTTATAAGTCCTATCATAATCTTTTCCATGAACTATTATTCGAGGAGATGGATAACTAATTAAATAATCGTGTATTAAATGACTTTTATCTTCTTTAAAATATTCTAATAATTCTTTTATTTTTTTATTACTATGACAAATATATACTTTTTTATTAATATCATTTCCTATTTCAAATCTATTACAAGGATAATATTCTTTTTGAAATATTATTGAGTAAATTTGTCTAGGTTTAAAATCCATTTTATTATTTATTTCTATTCTTTAAATTTAATATAATCATTATAATAAAATGACATCTATTATTATTAGAAAAAAAGATGTTGATCGACTTGGTAAAGAATTACTAAAAGAAGTTTTTGACTTTTTGCATGATGAGTATATACTCACTAATTTTGAAGAAATGAAAAAAGTACAAAAAAATTCCAAAATCATCTTGTTTTTAATCATATTAAAACTTTACATAAACAATTTAAAATAACTGATGAAAAAAGAAAAGAATTAATTGAACCTTTTTCAGGTTTTTTATTTAATCCTAATCAAAAAATTGAGTACGACCCTCAACTTGTAAAAGATGCTATGGAAGACGATAGTATTGATACTGAAGGAATATATCATACTTTAGCTAATCTAAAATTACATATGGAATTAGATGGAGATTTATATTTTAAAAAAGAATCATTTTTAGATATTTATAGAGTATTTGAAAATGGTTATAGTTACTTAGAAGATTAAATTTTTATATTAAATTTTAATATAAAATTATTTCTTATCTAAACCTAGCAATCTTCTTGCTTCTTCTCTCTTTAATTTGTAATACTCTCTTTCTAATTCTTTCATATAATCTTCTTCTGATATTCCATCTGGTGGACAAGCAGTTTCAAAAACATATTCAAATAAAAATCCTTCTCCTTCTATAATTTGAAAAAAGAATTTTTTTGCTTCAATTTCAGGTGTATCAGCAACACGTTTACTCATTTTTTATTTTATATTTTTATTTTTTAAATCACAATAACTTAACCACCATTTTTCATAAATTTCTAAAGTTTGAGGACTAATCTTAAGATAAATTAGTTTATACTCTTCGCATCCCATCTCCTCCAAAATTTTTTTGATTAAATATTCAATACTTATCATTCTCTTTCTGAAGTATTGCTTGTTTAGTATTTCCATGACGTAATTATCTATTTTTATTAGTTTATCGTAAAGTTCACATTTTTGTTCATCAGTTAGGTTTATTCTTTTAGAAATTTGATTAACCTTTTTCTCATAGTGGTACTTTCTATAATAAATACTCTTTTTTCGATAGTATAATCTATCGTAATCTTTAATATCATAAAATCCTAATACATGGCCGTTTGCTGCTCCACATTCATCACAGATTTTGTAGCCAGAATCAATTGTAAAACATTCAGTATTTGGACAATTTGAACATTGTGCTTTTTCACTAACTTGCTGTACAGGCTGACTAGAATAATTATGTAGTATATTTAGATATTTCTTTATTTCTTCTTCTGTATAAGGCATTTATTATTTATACTTTATTATCTTAAAGCTTGAGTTTATTTATCTAATAGCCAACGTATTCACTTTTCCCAAGATCCGTTTATCATCCTCATTACTTAGTGCTACTTTGTTAACTTCTTTTGAATATATATCATGTTTTTCACTTCTTATAATTTTCATCTTTCTCATTTCTTTTACTCCTGTAAATAAACATTGAACATAATCATCAGATTTTAATTATTTTTTTACAACATTTTTTTTTATTCCTTTACACTTGCGCACCTCTTTATCCTCTTCAATTTTAAAACAGTAAAGTTTGGGGCGCAATCCAACAAAATGAGTTATTTGTTTTCCTGCTACTTCATCTTTAAACATCCCAATAACCTTTTTGTTAAATCCTGTTGGTATTCCAGAAGGATGATCTGGTGGATAATCAGAAGTGTCAAACTTGGATTTTATGCTAGGAAATATATCAAGATAAAAATCTTTTGTTTTAATCTCATACATTAGGCTATCAGTATCTGTAAACAATAATTCTGCCCTATTTCCATATTTCTCTTTAATGTAGTTATAATGAAAATCAAACAATGTTTTTGATAAATCTAGAATTGCTTGACCAACATATACTGGTTTGTCAAAATATACCTCTATCTTTTTCATATGAACCGCAATAAGATTGCGATCAAATATTGTGCATCTATCAAAGTTTGGCCGACTTGATAGTTTGACAGCTTTTTTATGATTATCAACAAGTTCTATATTTTGTCTTTTTCTTATGTTCTCAATTGTTTTGCCAAAAACACTATTATTCATTAGTTTGAAAAAGTCTTTCTCAAAACTATTAGCTGCTGTTTTTCGAAGTTCTGTATTTTTTCTTATATATGGTTCCATCCAAGAACTTTGGTAAAATGATATTTCTCTATGAACAGCAGTTATTCTCATTCCCATCTCAAGATACTGTCTAAGATTTCGATAATGCACAACATAATTTTTTCGAGGTTTGAAATGACAAATTAGTTTTTCAACACCATTAACAATCATCTTCTCAGGTGCTAGAGGATAGTCATTATGTGTTTCCCATAGATGTTGAGGGTATTCCAAATCAACTTCAAATATATAACCTTTTCTCCCAAGATTTGACATACTATGATTTGCTTTCTCTAAAATTTCCATTAGGGTCTCTTTTGTTATATTCTTCATCCATTTAAATCCATGTGTTGGAAGTTGTTGTGACATTGCCCAACCGTAAAGATTGTTTGCATCTAGATATTGAATATAACTAGACTCCTTTCCAGAATTATAATTTTTCATATATTTATTATTTGCTTCTGCATATCTTTTTAATATGTGTGTTATTCCACCACGAATACCTTGCTCAAACATCATTAACATATCATAATCGTGTAGTAATTGTAGATGTTGACCTGTAGTTTTCAGACATGCACCCCAAGCTAGACCGGAAGATGTGTAATAATGAGCTGGATCAAGTTTATAATGTTTAAGACAAGTTTTTCTAAAGTTTTCAAATACATCTGCCAAAAGTAAAACATCAGACTTTAGGTAAAGATTGTGATAATCTCTTAATGATTTACATTTAAAAGTTTTCCAGACATTTATTGCATGATTGTAATCATCATCACTAATATCTTCATCATTAAGGCGGGAATAAAATTCCTCTTTGGGGGGTAATTGGGTTTCTGATAGTTTTTCGAGTGATGAAACATAATCGTAAGGATAAACTCCTTTACGAGTTAATAGTTCTGTATTTTTCTTAAATATATTTTTTGTATTAAGAAAATCATCTGGAGATAAATTTGAAACAAGATTGGCAAGTGATGTTTGAAGAAACTTGAATTAATCTAAAAATCGTATTTCAAAATTTATTGGAAAAGTTGATCTACTACAATCTTCATATTTTCCAACTTCAATTTTTTTTGAAAATGAAATATATTTTTCTTCTGTAGATGGAATACAGTTTAAATCTCCTTTTAATTTAGCAATTTGTTTTATAAATAAATGAGCGTCATAACCTTGAAGATTGTGAAATATAACTGGAAGAATCATTGGTTTTCGACACTGAAGATTACAACTATTATGTGCTGCACCGCGGTACTGACCTGTAAAATGACAATGATCTCTAACTTTATCATCTCTTAATTCGCGGTTACAAATATGACAGATAATTGCTTTATCAAATAATTTTTGTTCAGCTCTAGTTAGTCTAAGAGGTTTTGGTCTTCGATAAAAATCATTATATATACCTTTTGTTACTTCTGTAATTTTTTCTACAAATACTTTTGCTATGTCTTCATCCTCAGATTTTTTTGTATAAATTATTGGTTTAAATTGACCAACTATTCCTTTGATATAAAAACAAAATCCTGATGGTTCATGTTTTTGATAGTTGTAATTATAAGATTCTTTTGGATTAGGACTACAAGTATTCATTGGTTTAGTAAAGCATTCAAAATCTGCATAAACAACAAAAGGAATAGGAAGTTTTTTATAATAATTTTTGAAATATAACATTTTGTTTGGTTCGGGCATTGTTATAAGTGCTGTTTGATTGTTAGAACAATATTTAATATGTTTTTCTAGTAATTTTTCTTTAGTGTAATGACTAAAACATCTCTTACAAATTTTAATTGGTTCATTTGGTCTTGAAGTAATTTGACTACGTATAAGACGAGAAAAGTTTTTAATTAGGGAGTAATGAGAAACACCATCTTCTTCATACAAAAATAAATCAATAGTTTTTTTACAATCTCTCTTTACATCTCTCAAAGGATAAATAGTCTTTTTATCATCTACAGGAAAAACGTTTATTCCTGGAAGATCTGGATTAAGTTTTTCAAATTTGGTAATATCTTTTTTTAAATTTATTGGAAAAGTAATAATACCTTTTGTATTAAGTGAAAACTCATATTTTTTTAAATCTTTTACTCTTTCTTCATGAAATTTTTTTGGATGAAGATATCTAAGTATACACCAAAGAAAGCATTTGTCATCTTTATTTTTAATATTAACAATTGCTTTTTTTCTCATAATCCAATCTGGAATAGGAATATAGGAAGAACCTTTCAATGGATTAAAATTAATAGTATGAATTTCAAGTTGTAAAACTTCTTTAAAATACCACCCACTACCATTTTTTTGAAACGTAATTATCTTTTCAATAATGTTACTAATAGATTTACCAAGTATTTCTTTTACATCAGTTGATTTAAAATTAATATATGTATTAGAATTAAAATATGATTTATCCTGAACTTCAAATCTTAGTTTATAATCGCCTTCCATTTTTTCAATCTTACAAACCAATACAAATCTTACTTTGATATTTCTATGATTTCTAAGAAAATCTTTAAGAATATGTTTTTTATTTCTAAAGAACTGAAAAGGAGTAATACCTGGTTCTCCCTTGATAATATATTTTTTAGCAAATTCATCTAAAGCTGATTTCTCTATTTCAATTCCTTGGTCATATTCATATATAACTCTCTCAAGAGCTTTTTGTAAATAAGAAGGAGTATCTTTTGGAATTTTTTTATTTTTTATACATTCCTCAAAGTAATCTTCAAATTTTTTTCTTTTTAGAAGGACCCACCATTTTGGTTGGGGGTTTAGTTTTCTTTTTTATATCTATTCCTTGTTTTACTTGTTGTCTAAATTCTCTTAACTTTTTATACTGTTTAATTAATTTTCTTCTTTCTCCTAATTCCTTATAATCTTTCTTAAGTCCTTCTTTTTCTTGTGCAATTATATTCTTTATTTTATCCAAAGTCATATTCTGAAATTGTTTATCTTTAATATTATTTACTTGTTTAGTCATGACGTCTTATAATAAGTTTATATTATTTTTTTTTAAATCAATTTTATTATAAAACAAAAATTTATCAATTTAAGAGTAGTTATGTAATGATTACATTCGGGAAATTAGTAAGACTTCGAATTGAGCGAATTTACGGAGCGAAGCGAAGTAAATGAGTGAAAATGAGTTGTCTTACTATATGTCCCGCATGGAATCATTACATAACTACTCTTTGTGGCCTTTTGTCTATCATTCGTAAATAATAGCTACATAACGATGTAACTACTCCGTTGCCAATCTGCGCCTACGACTGGATTCCGGACAGATTTTACGTCATCAGTACGGAATTTCTGTCGTCTTACATAAGACGCGTCTTAAAAAAGACGCGAACTGTACCATTTATACGAGCATGTCTTATCTAAGACAAGAACAGCTCGTATAAATGGTTCGCGTCTTATTTCTGTTCTTGACTCGTTTTCATGTGAATGTTGCACGTAGCAACGGCAATCCAACGTGGCGCGCCAAAAATTAACGCATGCGTACTATGCGTTCGCGTCTTATGTAAGACGCGAAGGTCATTTATACAAAGTTTTTCTCGTCTTAGGTAAGGCGCTTCTTATCTAAGAACAGGTGCTAAGAGCTGTTCTAAAATAAGACGCGTCTTAGCTAAGCCGCGCCTTATTTTAGACGAAATGTGCCGTTTATACGGAAAGTTCGCGTCTTATTTAAGACGGGTCCTATGTAACACGCGTGTTATTTTTCCTCGTGTAAATAGCCCTAATGTTTTAACGTTCTGCATTTCATCCCTTGGCTTTTGTATTTCAAGCCATAAATTGTAATAAATATATTTAAAGTACCTGTGATTATTTCCTTGCCTTTTCCTTTTGCCTCTCCCTGTGCCTCTTTTCTTGATCCCTCAAGCTAGATATAAAGGTCAATAATAAATCAAGGTCCCGACACGGCTAGATGGCACTACAACCTATATCAATTGATATATATCCATCCTTTGCAAGTATAAGAAAGCGTGTGTATGTTGAGTAGTTCAAAAACGGGAAGCAGTCCGGATCATTTTGCGCCCGAGAAAATTCCCCGATGTTCTCAGAAAAAGAAAAAGAAAACAAGGAACTATGCATCTTTGGCATGGCGGCTCAACTGATCAACCTCTTTTTCCGATCTTTTATATGTTTCGGTACTTATATGAATAATTAAGACTGAAGTTCGGGATGCCGTACAGAAACCAATCATTATTCATATTAAATATATCAAAAAAGGGAACCATTTTTAAACTCCATTGTCTTTATTTCAGAATTAATTTTATTTCTTGGGTCAGCTTGCGGCCTGATATCAGCTAGTGATTTCTGATCTACCTCTAACCTATTGCCTAATTTTATGCCGCGCGGGAGCCTGGCACTACCGGATTTTCCCGGACTTTTTAAATTCTGGATTAAAAATGGCTTCCAAAATAGAAGGTAAAGTAAAGGTCACTGCGTGCAGTTAAAACGATATTAAGGGCCAGATTACTCCAGAAAGTTAATATTCTAAAGCTAAGAACAGCTGTTTCACTGCTATAAAGAACCTCGATTAAAAATTTAGAGGAAAAAAAGATCTAATCGGAGACTTTCGCTACTTGGAAGTATTGGAAGGATTCCCGAATTGTTCGACAAAAAATTTGAAGAAAGAACCGTCGAGTTTAGCTCTTTTTAAGGCGCTGGATCCGACCGAATATTGGGGAATGATAAGGGGGTGGGTGTACCTGTTTTTACAGACCGTAAAATAAAAACTACCAAAACGCGAAACACACCAGAGTGACCCTGAGTGAAAGGGCAACATTGTATATTAGGTCGGCAAGGCTTACATTAGATTTTCTCCCCGTCGCTGCCTACGGTCAGTAGAAATCCTAAAGATCAGACCAGAAACAATTCTCACTGAAAATGGATAAAAGCAAGTATACTTCAGTCTCACTTGACAGGCATTTCTCGTCCGGTAACACTGCTGTCCCTGTAATTTGGGCAATCAGCTTTTAATCACAATCAAGAATGTCACGTAAGTAGTAGTAGTCGCTACTTGGTTGCACGACCAATCAGAATCGAGTATTCAAACACGTGACTGAATTAATTAACTCTCGACCATCAGGATTTCATAGGGGTTAGTACTACATGTAAAACCATCACGAAAAGTCTCCCAACATTCCCCCGTCATGTAATAGCACACCAAATGTCACTTTTCAACTCATTTTATTCTGACGTCATTCCTTATTTCACAAGCGGGACGTGTGTGACCTCCTAGTGACGTCACGCCCTTTATTTTGTTTTAAAAAGATAAAAAAATGAATAAAAAATGGCCGGGAAAGCGGTGGTTCGGTGGCCATCGCCGGTACTGGCAAGAAGTTCTCACTTTCGGCCGATGAGTCCAGCCAGCGAGGTGGGACTCGAGGCTTACAGGTTCGAATCCTGTCGGGAACGTAACTCTTTTGGTTCTTAAATCAACTCCATTCTTGTTCCTAATGAGTGGAAAGTCTATTTATAAAAAAAGGATATGAGGTGTGATCGCCTGGCAACACATGTCTTCTTGTTTAGCGCTAAAAATCGGATATATAAACAAAACACACACACACATACACAGAGTGGAGCTGAAAACTCTTTATTTCAATTTTGACTCACCAGTACGAAAGCATTTTCTCCGTTCTGTCTCGTGGAAACGACTAACTATTGAAATCTCAGCGCTTGAGGAGCTTATTATGGTCGCCGTTAGTCAGTTAATTATTCGGGTTAACAAGCCCAAACTTGAATATAAATTAGTTCATCTCTACAGCTAGACCCAAGGGACCACCTTGACTTATTATTGTAAAAACACAAACAATTAATAACTTAGCAAGGATCAATTAAAACACGCGACAAATAAATTGACAAGACACGAGATACAGTTTTAAAAACGTTATTGAAAACCAGTGACAAAAAGAGTCGAATACACAGCGATTTGAAAGAGATGGAAATTAATCATCTTCTTCGCCCATGGAGTACTTGTAAGGTCTAACTCGAAATTTCTTATGCCGAGTTCGTTTCCTCTGTTTGCCATGAGCATTATGATCATCCAAATAATTTACAAATTGAATCCGACGCCTTTTGCACTTCGGGCCTTGTGATGGGGTTTCTACTGTGGGAGGAGGGGTCAGGAAACCAGGATTTAAGGTTAGTGGTGGGTTGGAGCTTTCGTTTTCGGGTTTTTGTAAGATAGCCGCTTGTGTTAATTTAGGTGTTACGTTGAAGGGGTTAATGGGAGTGGAGAATGCTGCCGTTGCTGTCGAAGAATCTTGTGTGCTTGATGCTAAGTCTGGAACAGTGCTGATTATTTCTTCCGGTCGTGTTCTTGTATTTAATTGTTCTTTAAAAGCCAGGTATCTGTTTTGCAACTGAAAGTATCTCTTAGCTTTTTCTTCGTCCCGAAGATCGTTTCGAGAAAGTAAGTCATCCATGTTGCCCTGTATTTCTTGCATAGCTGGAAGAAGTGGGACAGGCGACAGATTTTGCTGCTTTAGATATTTTAAAAGCTCTTGAGGAATATTTTCTTGAAACCCTGCTTGGATAAAACCTTCTTCACTGGGCAGGACGTTTGTTCGCAGTCGACAATTATCTTGGGTAGTAGTTTTCAGATCAATCAGCAGATAATCAAAAAGTCTTTTTACAGCCTCCACGTACTGATTTAAAAAGAAATCAGTTTGCCCGGGATACATTTGCTTGGCAAGAGTCAAGATTTGTAATTTGTCTCGTGGGTTCTTGAACAACACCAGATAATGGCTGTTTAGGCTTATGCTGCGGCTACCTTTCCCCTGATGAAATAGATTCTGCACGATATAAATCACGCTCAGATTGCGATGATGAGAACCACGAGTAAAGAGGTTCACAATTCGCTTGTCTTTACTGGCGTCAATCATCTGATCATCAAACACGATCAAATTCCGTCTGTTCACGTCAAAATAGGAATCCTGCTCCAAAGCCGTAGGAATTCCCTTGACTAATTCAATGTTTGGCATGGCGACTAACATTTGTGTATACGCAGGCTGCCATTGTGAATAACACCAAACGATCCTCTCCGGGGGAGGGTAAATGGTCTCTGAAGCTTGTTGCAATAGCGATCGAACCCAGACCGTTTTTCCGCACCCGGTCATTCCGGCAATCATGGAGGTGAAAGGGTGCTCGAAGAGAAACCGCTGACATTTCTGTGAAAATATTGGAACTGTTTGAAATGGGGTGAGACCAGCATTGCGGTGTTTAGACATCATGTGCCTTTGCATATTATCTTTTCTACTAAAGGATTTTTCGCAGACAGAACAGAGCCAACTCATGTCAACTCGTCAAGAGCAAAATGTAGACTGAGAAAGAGGTAGAATGTTGCGCATTTATATAGGTCTTCAGGCCACAAAATTCTATTGTTTTCCTCCCCTTAAAACCACCACTACCACCACCACCACATTTCTATTGTTTTTCTTCCTCCTCCTCCTCCTCCTCATTACTATTGTTTTTCCTCCTCCTCCTCATTCTATTGTTTTCTATCCTTCGCCCACTCGTTTCATTTTTTTCTCCACGAGATTCTATAAAAGACTGCCAACTGCCCTCATAAGTTCAGTTTGTCGCAATGTCTCAAGTTGTCAAGAACAATCGTGGTTTTCTTCAATTCTTAGCTGTTTGTCCAGCTCATCAGCGACAGTTTCTTTTACGGACAGCCAGTCCACAACAACTACATGCATTAGTCCAACTCTTATACAATATATTTAAGGAATACATTCTTATCCCCAAAGAAAATAAGCGGAACGTGTTGCCATATAAGGATGCTCTAGTAAACCTAGCAGAAACAAATGAACCTTACAAAACAAAGAAGCGAATCCTTGTACAAGAGGGTGATGGTTTTATTCAAGACCTATTGGTACCTGCTGTTACAGGCCTAGGATTTTTGATGCTATAAAAGAGGAAACGAAACTATAAGTTACTCACTTGAAGCTACAGTCTGTCACGGGTACTCATCAAAATGAAGAGAAAGATAGATTTGGTTGAAGAAGTACACGAGAGCGAACATGAAGAAAGCGAAAGTTCTGGTGGTGAAAGCGAGGATGAAGAACCAAGAATAAAAGATCTTTTGAGTCATCTTTCCCGAGCAGTGTCGGAAAAGAGTGCTTCTGATTTGCTACATACATAGTATGGCTGCGTCCAAAGATATTCTTTCCTGGACTCCCAGCGGACAATTACTTCGAAATAAACGCACTATTCCCGTCACAAACATCGCCGAGCTAGTTGAGTATGTGTTACTCCTTCATAACAATGAGGTTACCAAGCCTCGTGCGCTGAATACGTTTCTAGATGGACTTGCAGAGTTAGGAATCGATAAAGGTTTAATCAAGAACAAAACGTTGTTATGTGATTTAATAGAAAAGGAAAAAGGCTACCGAAATGTAGAAAATACTTCCGATAATGAGAGTAATAATGACGAGAATCGGATATTAAAAATCAGGAGGAGGAGGAGGAAGTGGCTTCTGAGAATGGCGTTCAAACCGAAGGCACCCAAGAGAGCGACAACGACACTGAAAACGATAGTAAGGAAACAGAAAGTAGTAGCCCTGAAGCGTCCACCACCTTTCACTCTAAAAGTCCCTGTGAACATTGCGAAAACTCTAATGTGTACTCCACATTGATCATGAAATGTCCTAAATGCTTTTGGCACGATAACTACAAGATTTGTCCTATATGCGATCACCAGATCCCCGAGGAGAGAAAATACATCAAAGAGGGCTTTCTTCGGTGTCACGATTCTGGATTAATTACACACAAAAACGTCAAGACGTTGGAAACCAATTTTTATTCACCTTCTAAAGAGGAGAACGAAGAGGATGATTAACTTCCATCTCTTTCAAATCGCTGTGTATTCGACTCTTTTTGTCACTGGTTTTCAATAAAGTTTTTAAAACTGTCTCGTGTCTTGTCAATTTATTTGTCGCGTGTTTTAATTGATCCTTGCTAAGTTATTAATTGTTTGTGATTTTACAATAATAAGTCAAGGTGGTCCCTTGGGTCTGGCTGTAGAGATGAACTAATTTATATTCAAGTTTGGGCTTGTTAACCCGAATAATTAACTGACTAACGGCGACCATAATAAGCTCCTCAAGCGCTGAGATTTCAATAGTTAGTCGTTTCCTCGAGATAGAACGGAGAAAATGCTTTCGTACTGGTGAGTCAAAATTGAAATAGAGAGTTTTCAGCTCCACTCTGTGTATGTGTGTGTGTGTTTTGTTTATATATCCGATTTTTAGCGCTAAACAAGAAGACATGTGTTGCCAGGCGATCACACCTCTTATTCCTATTTTTATAAATAGACTTTCCACTCATTAGGAACAAGAATGGAGTTGATTTAAGAACCAAAAGAGTTACGTTCCCGACAGGATTCGAACCTGTAAGCCTCGAGTCCCACCTCGCTGGCTGGACTCATCGGCCGAAAGTGAGAACTTCTTGCCAGTACCGGCGATGGCCACCGAACCACCGCTTTCCCGGCCATTTTTTAACTCGTGGGTACGCGCGAGCGTACCACGAGTTATTGCAGGGACTGAGATATGCAAATGAGTCGCTCACTCACTCGTAGTAGACGCACTTCGTAATTAATCGGGTCCGAACTCGAGAGCGCGAAGATCTATCGTTTCCAAAGAAGCACGCGCTCGCCGAAGTTCGGTAGCATCAAATTCCTCGCTGCGAGCGTGCATCGTGCGCTACAGCACGGTTAGGATAGAGGTCTTACCAAATTTAAGACAGGCAAGAATCTTTCAAATTAGTACGATTCAAAAGCCTTTGACTCGTCCAGGCGTTAAACTTGACAAGAAGATGAGCATTTGCTCTTCGACTCCTTCAACTTTGACACTGGCTTAATCTCCTACCTTGTAGTACTGTAGTAGGTTATGTGTATGAATGAACTTATGGCGGTCAGTATAAAACACGGACTGCGGACTGAGTATAAAATACGCACTATAAAATACGGACTGGTGAAAAGTATGGTAAATAAAGGCACTTCTTCTTCTTCTTCGTAAGGACTCCCCAAGATCACGGGGGGAAATGGATGTGAGTTTGAGCATTACCTTTTTAAAATAACAGCAGAAAACGAGATAAGAAAATGTAAGCTAATGTTTTGCATCCTACTCCGCGGAGGAGTTGTGTCGGCTTTGTATCGCATATGTTCTTTCATTGCCATGAAATGCGTTTACATTGTTTTTTACTGTCAGTAGCCTGGTTTCAATTAACCTTAATTTCATCCCATTGCTTCGAGTCGTTTTTATGGCTCGATCGTTTGCCCCGGTAGTTTGCCGGCGGAAGTTCCATGGAAAAGGCATTAAATTTGAGACTTTTCGCCAAAACATGTGACCATCCTCAAAGGTGTAGTGGCTATGTGAGGTCCGGTTAAACCGAAGGTACAGGGTTCAAACCCTGCTAAGGACCTTCTTTTTCCCTTCTTCCTTTTTTTCTTCTTTTTTGTTTTGTCTTGTTTTTTTTTTGTTTTTAAATATATACTTAAATAACTGTTACTAAAGTGCAATAAACAGCAAGAAAAGTATTGTGTTTCCAGAACAAGGATAGTATATTTATAATATGAATTTCTATCATTTCCTAAAATTCACTGTGGGAAAACCAGAGGTGATAACTAATTGATTATTTTCTAAACAACGTACCCACGAGTTGACGATAGTCTTTCTTTGATTTATCTTTTTAAAACGAAATAAAGGGCGTGAAGTCACTAGGAGGTCACACACGTCCCGCTTGTAAAATAAGGAATGACGTCAGAATAAAATGAGTTGAAAAGTGACATTTGGTGTGCTATTACATGACGGGGGAATGTTGGGAGACTTTTCGTGATGGTTTTACATGTAGTACTAACCCCTATGAAATCCTGATTGGTCGAGAGTTAATTAATTCAGTCACGTGTTTGAATACTCGATTCTGATTGGTCGTGCCACCAAGTAGCGACTACTACTACTCATGTACATCTAGACTAGTACCTTGTCTCCCTTCATGTGAACAACACTAGGTTTAACATACATAAACGCCCCAAAGTTCACTACACTCAGTACCCTTCACGGACATTACTCTTGTCCGCGACGGGAATAATTCAGGTAAGCCCTTCTGTACTGCCCTTTAAGTCTTGCTCCAGCATACTTAGGCTACGATCGGTACGTGCACAATCACATCTGTGTTCTTTCCTGCAATGATCCTCTACTTTTCATATGTAGAAAATTTATAATCATGTTTGGTTCGACGGAGCGACCTGTTCATCGAACAATTGCTTGCACTTGCTGAGTGTCGGCCCCTTAACTTTAGCTTCAGGGCATCGCAGAAATACTGCATCCTTTCCTTACTAAGTTTAGACAGTTTCTCCGGGGAAATATTGATCGATATTTCTTCGAAAAAGAATGCTTTCGTTCGAGCTTTTACTCCCACTATTCGCCATTTTGAAACTGGACTTTTTAAAAAGTCCGGGAAAATCCGGTAGTGCCAGGGCCCCGCGCGGTATGAAATTAGGCAATATGTAGATTATATTGGGAAAATCATGTTTAGTAACTGTAGGCCACTTAAAACAGTTACTCTTGATACCTGTTACAACGTTACATAAATTATTCTTGTTATCCTTGCCTACAAACATTGAGCAGGGGAAGAATAAAAAAAAATTACCTTACAAAGGTTGTCGTGCAGCTGAGGGGATGAGGACTGACTTTTTAACCGCAAAATTTCGCAGTCATCAGAATCCAGATACTTAGTTAGTTTGACTTTGTGGCGTTTTTTTACGTGTGCTATTAAACAATCACTGCACATAAATGACCCGCAGTCAAAACAAACGCCTGTCTCGGTCCGCACTTTACTGCAATTGGAACAACTGATCCCACTCCCATCATCCTTGGGCGTTGATTCTTCGATAACTCCGAGTACAGAATTGACGAAGAAATTGCCCGGAAATTTTTCGACGTCTGAAGGCGTTGTACAATAAAATGGTCTCCTACAAGTAGGGCAGAAACATTCTCCACCCAGTCCTAGCATCCCAATGTGTCGCTGCAGGCAGTGAGAGCAGAAAGTGTGTAGGCATTCAAGTGTTCTGGGTGCTGTAAATATGCTCTGACAAATGTCACAAGTGACAATTTCCGTCAGTTTTGCCAAGAGAGGTTCCATTGTTATGGTACGAAATAGATAGTAAATTACGCGGATGCAGTTATTCTTTTAATGACACCTAAAAATTGAGAAAAAACATATCACATTTAATCTGGGGTCCAGCAAAGGTTTCGCGGGCTGCGGAATGAGGTTGAAAATTGAGGCGGCTTGTAAATCCGAGAAATTTTAAAGGCAAGATACGAGGAGGGAGAGACCTGAACATTGTTCGGTTTAGTGGGTCAAAATTGTGATTCGAGCGCTCAACTCACACTAGATTTGCACCAGATTTGCTTAAAGCAAATGTAAAGCAAAAAGTGCAGACTAAGGAGTAATAGCAAGTAAACCACAAATAAATATTCATTAAAGAGGGACAGTAAATTAGGAGGCAAATTTTGTTTTTAATCTAAGAGAGTTTGCACATTTTACATCATTCAATTTTCCCTTTACTTATTAATTCATTCAACTATCATAGTATTCAATCAACCTGAGTCAGCAGGAAACAAAAAGTGATCTCTTCGAACCTAGTTTTGAAATATTTTCATCCGTTTGAGCTAACACTTTGCAGGGAAATAGATCTTGGTATTCCTAAAAATCGTATTATATTGAGTTTTCGGTTTCTGGCGGGAAAACGATGACATCAAATTGACAGCAAACATTAATTTTTCACTTTTGAAATCAGAAGTAAGCAATCTTGAAACAGTACTCAGAGGTAAACTGACATGTTAAAGAAAATTGAAAAGATTATTTGTAAAGAAATGGCTAAAGATCAACAATGTTTCTGGAATAAATCTGAAAAGGATGTGGTATCAACCGTTTTCTTCCTGTGACAATTGCTTCAAATTTCGTTACGTCACTGTAAAAATGTAAGACGGGCAGGACTACCGGTAAGTCTATTATTTTAACGCCTAGAAGCGCAACTTGTCTACTTAGGAATAGAAACCCGGGCATCCTCTACTTTATTGACTTGAATGATTTTGGGGGGGGGGAATGTCGAATTAGCGCGCGCGTGGGCGGAGCCCCATAGCTAAGGTAATCTACCCATCCCAGAAAATTTGGTAATCACGTGACCGTACACCGACCGACCGCCGACCGTCCGTCCGCACCGCAGGTATACCAACGAATTTTGCGTAGTCTGTTTGCATGATAAGTTTTGTTTCGGTGCGAAAACGAATGGCCACCCGCGTTTTGTGAAGTAAAAACAACTTAGTCCAGCGAAATCAACTCAGAACAAAAAGCAATTTTTCGTATCGGTTGACGGAAATTGTTTTTACATCCGTATTTTCTACATATTTGATCAACTATGTCCTCTAGTTTGGAATATAGAGATAGAGAGAGGTAAAGAAAACGAGAAAGTAGGCGGCAAGTAAGCCAAGCTCAACGAGAGCGAGAGCGGCAGAGAGCCAGAGAAAGGAGGCAAAATTTTACTGACGAGCAGCGGGAGACGGATAGAGAAAGGAGGCGCAATTTAACTGAAGAGCAACGCCAGAGGCAGCAGGAAAGAGATAGAGAAAGGACGCGCAATTTTCCTGATGAGCAACGCGAGAGAGAGCAAGAAAGAAACAGGGAAAGGAGGCAAAATTTTAGTGACGAGCAACGAGGGAAAGAGCAAGAAAGAGAAAGGGAAAGGCGACAAAATTTCACTGAACAGCGACTGGAGAATGAACGAGAGAGAGCAAGAGAAAATAGGCGCCGAATTAGCGACGAGCGGCGAACAGGGGCACCCAACGAGAATATAGCTCAAAACCACTTAAACATAGCACTGTTAAACGTATTTTAGTATTTAAACGGTAGATATAGGCATATTTTTATCCCCTAAAAATTTTTCATCTGTTCGGATTTCCTAGCTGAAAGCCTAGTGATCCGAAAATTATAGAGATCAAAACTTACCTTTTCGAAAATTTCAACCAGAAAAAAGGCTTCCAAAAATTCTAGGTGACCTTTTTAGGGTAAAAATCCGTTAAAAATAGGCAATTATACCATTTTTTTTGATGTTCGAAAATCATAGGAGAGGCAGGCAAGCAAGGAATTTTACAAAAAATGTTCCGAAAATTCTAGATCTAAAATCGTCTTCCGAACAGATATTCTTCCGAAATTGTCGTTGGGTGCCCCTGGGCGAAGAACGGAGCGAGAAGCAGCAAAGCAAAAAAGACGTCGACTGAACGAAGACGAACGGGAAGGAGAAGGTAAGTGGCTATCTTCAAATTTAAGCTTGCTTTTTGCCGAGGTTAAATATGACCGATTGTGGCCTAGAAAGATATATTGTATTTTAATGGGAAAGCGTCGGCAAATGCCGATGTTCACCTCACCGAAAGTTGCTACCAGACCCTACCAGGCATTATTCTATTTTAAACCTCTGCGTTAGTGGGTGGCGATTTCCATGCGAGTTCGCGCATTTTAATAGCTCTGCAAAAAGATAGACTCCAACGATTGCATTGTTCGTTTATGACACATTTTATGACACATTTTACGACGCAATAAGAGTTTTTCCCTTCCATTCCTGTTGGCTGGACCAGAAATTCATAATTCAACGCACTCAAGTAACGTGTTCTGTTCGTGGTATGGGTTTCCAGGATGTTATAAATGTAATTCTTCGAAAACAAATTGGGATGTCCCGGCTTTTCTCTATTCCAATCCCCTCCCCCCCCCCCCCCCCCCACCCAACAACTAGAAGATGTTCACGGGCCATTTGTTTTTTAAATTCTTCTTATTTGTTTTAATGACATTGATTGCATCGATTATTACCTTTTCCAAAAAAAAACAATTGGAAAAAGAAAATGTTACCCTCCACCCTCGACATGGTACCCTCGCCCTCGACATGGAACCCTCGACCCTCGACAAAAAGATAGACTCATGTATCGGATACAAGGCGTTGTGGCTTTTGCGAAATTTGCAGCTTTTTTTGTTTAATCAATTGTATCAGGTCTTGTTGTCACGCAGCGTTGAAATGTAATTTCACTTGAACGAGATGAGCTTAAAAAGAGCTCCACGATGTATTTTCGTTCTTTCTGGGGCGGAAAATAAGGTAATCTTAAATGTGCAAGTTATATAATTTCACCGAAAAGTATAACCATTGCCATTTTTTTATCCTATCCGACCGCGCAATGAATCACTGAATGAATGTAAACTCCTCTTAGATGATCTTAAATTAACGGCCTGTGAAAGCGTTGTTATGTTTTCTTTAAAGTCTATGGGATGTCACTGTTTCTTCTTTGTATGCTCGGCGGTCTTCATTGCATGGTTTTTCAAATGCCTGTGTAAAGAGCTCATTTGATGCAGATTGTTCGGGTTCACTTCTATTTATTTTATTTAGGGTGTTTTAACAAAATCTGAAAGAGCTATTCTCCCTTCGAATTTAAATAGCTATTCCTTTAAGGCTTTCCCATTTTGTAGATTCCTATCTTCGAGTGTGTAAGAATAATATTATGTAAATAAGGAGGTCATTAAGCCAGTGCTCGAAATGATTTTGGAACGGTGCAGATCATGTTGACAGGCCAAACAAATTTTAACTCGGACCGGTCAAAATTAAATACATTAAAAACTCGCGTGTAAGAAACCGCATTTCCCTTGCTAGAAGAGATTCTTGCAAAAATATTTATTTGCAACAAAATTTGGGTATTTTTCTAAAATATAAGTGTATGGAATTTTCTTATATAGATTGAGGAAAATATGAACTAGCTCAAATATAAGTAGGATAAACAGGTCTTGTATAGAGGGGGCCTAACTGGCAAATTTAGCTAGGTTCTTAGTCGCTAGTTTGTACTGTGTTGAAAATGTTGTACTTTGCAAAAATAGCCAAATTAAGACAAAAATATCCCCAATAAATGCTCAAAACACCTTTTATTATATCATTGTTATGTCATTTTACTATAGAAGGTCAAGAGAACGCGCAAAATATGAGGCCGTAATACACTCTAGGGTCCTGGTTTAACCAGTTTACAACAGGGCGAATACCAGTGGATGCAAAAGGAGCATTTGCACAGACAGAATGAGGATGTTTTGGATACTCTTACCAGAAAATAGAAGCCAAAATAACATTTTTTTGCAGTAGGTAGAATAATTAACCTCTCATTCAATAGTTTAGCATATAGAGTGTTTTCACATGACGTCACGGCGGCCATATTGGTGTCCCAACACAATGAAACGGCGGCCATGTTGGTGTCCCAAACCAGTCCTGTGGGAGTTGAACTCCTTTCTTATGCAAACGGTTTCTTTTGTTCCAATAAATTGGCATAGATGCTAACCACGTGAGTGAAAACACTCTGTAACAGAGTGTCAGTTCCTATTTTTTCCTATTTTTTGAGCCTATTCCTATTTTCTCCTATTTTAAACTAAAACCTCCTATTTTTCCTATTTTTTAGCTGGTGAAGCCAAAATTTGTAACAAAATTGAAAATGGAATTATAGTTGTATGTGTTTTTGAGTGAAATTTATCATAAAGCAAGTAGCATTGACTTTGATGTTGATGTTCTAATATTAGTAAAAATGACAGTTACGTTTGTTCTGTCCATGACCTCTATTGCCTATTAGAGTTCTGTTAACATTTTTTTTGGTTACTTTTTGTATAATTTTCTCGTGCACCTGCATGTATTGTATGAAGTGTTATAGTCCTCATGACTATTGAATATTAGTAAAATCCAGCTGGTGGTCTATTATCAGTGCTGCATTCTGATTGGTTGAGCTACTACTTGGCTATATGTTATACCCCACTAGTAGCGAAAAGTGGGGGCTTTTTGGCGGCAAAAAAGGATTAAAGTCTAGCTTTAACCAGGTAAAATTTTTTTATTCTCAACATTTTTGACCAACTAGTTGGATTTTACTAAAACAATTATTCCTCTCGCCCTCATGGCCTCTGAGTCAATAGCCGATTCGGGCTCGAGGAATAATTGTTAAATATTTTGCATAGCCCACTGAAACTGCATTTCAGTATCTGTACATGTTATATTCTATTTTGAAGTCTTGTTCGCTTTTATGTTCATCTTTGAAACAGAAAACAGGATCAAGTTGTCCTCTCACAACACAGGCCAGATAAATCATCCAATCAGCTTCTTGTTTAAAAAACCAATCACTAGCTGATTCTGGATGCTACATGAAAAGAACAGACTAAAGTTCAGTTTACGTCAGTAGCTCTCTTGGTGAGCCCTTGTTAACAGCTATACCTAAGCAACTGGTGAAGGATCCAACATTTTGGTTGCAAAATCGGTCTTGCAGTCATGGCTAAGCAGAGTGTTATGTTCCTCTTAGAACTTAACCATGACACACTTACAATCTGGTACCAAATAGATCAGTGTCATTTTGCATAAACCGCGGAGAGCCCGGTTCCGTATTTAAAATTATGCGGTCTTTTGACTCAAACAAGCATATTCTCAACCAGCCACCGATTGCAGATTAATGGAAGGAAAGCTTTCCATAGGACTTTTTTCTATATCCTTCAACGACAACTCAATTGTAACAAATTTCTATCCTAAGAAATTTTACTCTTCAAAGCTTTTGAAAGAATTGTCGTCAACTTGAAGGTAATTTCCATATGATCACCTTTGATTATAGAACCACGCTCAACCTGTAGTCAATCATATCATTCTGATTTAATACAGCGTAACTGAGCCAATAAACTAAACGTTACTCATCATTTTCTCTCCTTCTTAGCCGTCAAAGTTGATCTAAATCCTGTGAACATAGAATCTGAGGACTCGTAGCCTTTATTATAACCCTTGTGGGGTGAAGGGAAGCTATCTTTGTCGACAAAAGTACTTTTGATTTTTCTATTTTCCTCCTATTTTTTAATGCAAAGTTTCCTATTTTTCCTATTTTCTCAATCCTGAGTTTCCTATTTTCCTATTTTTTTTGAGCAACCATGCCGTTGGACACCCTGATATAATATGCACAAACATTTACCTCATTGTTGTTGTCATTCTCACAGAGGGAATCAGGATGTTTTTTAATACTCTTTCCAAAAAAATAGAAGCCTATCGCAAAATAACAATTTTTTTTGTAGTCGAATAGTAAACCTCTTATTTGATGGTTTAGCATATAATACGAGCAGACATTTTGCTCATTGCTCGTATTTTTTCTCACCCCTGTGGGGTTCAGAAAAATACTACGCAACTCGCACAATCTCCATACCATCGAATAAGGTGTGTGTGTGTATTCACTATTGTGAGATAGGGAAATATTGAATTTCACGATGAACATATCATTGATTAGTAAAATCCAGCTAGTGGTCTATTATCATTGTAGCGTTGTGATTGGCTGAGCTACTACTAGGCTATATGTTATTAGCCCACTAGTAGCAAAAGGCGCTGGATTTTTGGCGGCGAAAAAGGATTTACGTCTAGCTTTAACTAAGTGGTATATTTTTGACCAACTAGTTGGAGTTTACTAAAACAATTCCTCTCACCCTCATGGCCTCTGAGTGAGATTCAGATGAGACAAAGTCAGATGAGTCTATTGACTCAGAGCCCATTTGGGCTCGAGGAATAATTGTTAATTATTATTATAAACTAAAGATTTTTAAAATCTTATTTTCTTAGCCTTGGAAGAACATGAAAGTGAGGTCCTCCAAGTTGAATGTAGCATAAGAATTCTGTCTGCTATGTGAACAAGAGCAAAGTCATTCAGCAGGTACTGATATAATTGATTACAGAAGATGATGATATTATGAAAGACAATAATATACATGGAAAAATTTCTTGGAACTGATTGGCTTAGAGCAGTGCAAATTTTAGTAAACACAGTGCAAAAATGAGGGGAAATTATGCAAAAAAATTAAAAACAATTTTCTCAGAGAATGAAAAAATGTGATTAGCTAATAAACGATAGAAATATATCAGAACCAATCAGGCGCCACAATCTGCTGGCAACCCATGGGAAGACAGGCAGGTAACATGAAGTTTGCGAGTGGAAAAATAGCTGGCATACAAAGCAAAATTTAGTTCTGTTACTATAGAACAATTGGAAACAAAAACCAAACCAAAACATTGTAAAGAGAACCATATATTGATTTGATGTTTGAAGCTATTGTACAAAGAGGAAGGATTTTCAGAGAAAATTGAGAGTTTCTAGCATGCCGACCCCAACAAACTGCATGGTCGAGTCCTTCTACACCGAGACTCGTGAGTATTAAAAACAAACAAGTCCAGGCTACTTTGAGCCCAAAAAAGTCTGAAAATTATTATGACAGCTATGAACAGGCATTGAAGAGAAAGGATACACCTGTCCATAACTAGGGATAAACAATTCAGTTCCTTGATTTTGAGATGCTAAAGCCAAACAGCTAAGTATAGCCTGTTGCAAAATTAAAGCACACAAAGGCAGGAAAGTACTTGTAAATTATTTCATGTATATTATTAAAAAGTAATCATATGACTTTTCTCACTCAATGTGGAATTTATTTGCACTCATGTGTTTTTCAAAAAGCTCAAATTGCATTCGCCCTTTAAAGGGTTCATTCAGTTTCGATACTTTTTGAAAAACACAAATTGTACTCAAAGGTGGATGTCCCATTCACACCAACTATACATGTATTAAAATGAAAAACAGACACAGAAAATTGGAACTCAGATTCTCACACAGGATTCAAAATAATGACCTTCAACCATTCTGGTAATTTGCAAGAAACTTAGTCAGTAAGCAGCTATTATAAAGCAAACAATTTTAACTGTGTTTTAATAAACAACTTTGTTTAAGCTTTGGTGTGAATGGGGGTTAAGTATTTTGTTGAATATAAATGAACAAGAAAAGGGGAAACAAGTGATAACAATATCTGTAGTGAATCGAGAAAACAAATGCCTGTATAAGATCCTTGCAAATAAGAGAGTGGACATGCAGAGAAAAGTACAGCCACTTTAGGATAGCTCCATGGTGAGAATAGGTTCATAATAGTTGTAGCACAGCATGAAGGTCCTTTCTACAAGTACAATTTGTAGCAGTTTTCTTTGGAAAATGAGGTAGTGTTGGTAAAGGGTGTGATAGTCAAGATCTATACATTACATTGCACGACTGGTGACTGATTTATGAAATCTCAGTCAGTAGTTATCACCACTTAGAAAACGATTTTCAAGCCTTGTTCTTTTATCTAAGGTTTGGAAAGGGTAAATATTGTGTATTTCGTTTTTGAAATCAGGTTCTGAAATCAGTAACACAAGCACCATTAGGTAGGCAGGCTGTAGCCTGCATCTATTAGCCCAAGAGTCACAATTCTATTAATGCTTCTCCTGTAATTGAATACCCAAAACAACTTCACTTATCCCTCAGACATGGTGAAAAGAGAGTCCACTAGTGCCAATTAGCTTATATTGTGTAGTTTGTAAATACAGATAATTCATTCACTAGGAGAAGAGATGGAAAGGGACACCCCTGTAGTAGGAAATGCCCCAATTGAGGGACCAAGAAACTCGCAAGGAACACAGCATCCTCTTGCAGAAGTAAATATCAGTAGTAGTAGCCACTTGGAAGATGACCGCCTAATTGCAAGAACAAGGGCAGTTGGTGTGGACTATGAGTTTGCAAAGCCTGGTGAAGCGGAAACAGAGGATGACAGGAGAAACAGACAGCGGCGAAACCAAAGAAGAATATCAGAACAAGAGAAAAGTTTGCGTGAAGTTGTTGGAGATCTACCACCACCTCCACCAGCAGGGTCAAGTCAGCAAGAAGATAATGCATACAGTGCTATTCGTTCATTTGAGGTGGAGCAGATGACTTATGCATTTACTTTTTGTGAGGTCTGCGAGGAAAGGCAACTGGAGTGCAAGGGCACAAGAAACATGTGTATTCGCTGCAGAAAAGATAAGGTGCCAAAAGTTTGGTCAGGTGAAAATAACATGGACCCAATGGCTGTTCCTGAGATTTTGTCTAACATGTCAGATGCTGAACAGATACTGATAGCCAGGCCAGCACCTACTGTACATGGAGGTATTGTCTCAAAGGAACATTGCATTGCTTTCCCACAGGCTGTGCAAGATCGAAACCGCAGTTTCAGAACACTTTCTCAGCAACAGTCACTCTGTTTCCCATATGTTACTTATCACAATTGAAACACTTAGATATGAACGCGATTGTCTTCGGCAAGCACGCGAGGTGCCCCTCATTCATAAAGCCAAAATCGTTGAGTCTCTGAGAATTAAAAAATCGCGACGAACTATAGTCATTATGTAATCCTTACCATGTAACTTCCGTTTATTATTTTACAGTAGTATATATTCTGTATATTCATGTTTTTTTCCTAATAAACATTATGAAGACTGGTATTGGCTAGTCGTATTAAATATTGGATACCTTAGCCTTTTTCACATTGTTTCATCAGTCTCTGCAGAAGTTTTTTTGACTTTAATTGTATGAAAGAAATATTCAGCGTCAATTCCCAGCACGCAAATTGAAAAAGAAAGTACAGTTGTAAAAAAAAATCGATGAGCCGGGCCGAGTCAAAGGAGGCGGGAACAGAGGCGGGTCAGGGGCGTGGTAAATTACTGTCCGTCGATTGGCTCACAAAGTCGAGCCCAGGTCTACCGGTGTTGATCGCCTAGGATTAAAGGTAAGCCACCATCTTTGTATAACCGAAGTCACATAGTTTGCCAATATATATTTACGGGTTTTCAAAGGGCGCAGGACCACTTCTAAAGACAAAAGAAAAAAACTAGATGAGAATGTGTTCATGACTTATTTTGAAGATCGTGGGGAACAAAGAGAGATAACATACATCTACCGAACCTTGGAATGATTCGATGTATGAAGATCAGTACAGTGTCCCGCTCCCTCCGATCCAGGTAACAAGAAATAAAGCAATTACATATTCTTACACTATTTGAGACCGTGTATCTTTAGACACAGGATTTCTAGCTACTGCCGTTAAAAATTTGTGAGTGGTCTTGTCAACAATGTAGCGAAAGCAATTTTAACAATTTACAACGAAATGACTGCATGTGAAGTTTAGCTGAGTTTTAAGGCCGTTAGAGTTCATAAGTTAAGCTTAATGTTATTTATACCGGCCGGTTGGTGTATAAATGATACAGGACGAACTGGAACTTAATCTCGCAGTTTCATAGTAGAAATTACCGTAGTTGGGGGCTAGTTTCATTGACATAACATCAATTCAGTTAGGGTTTCTTGAACTCCAACAAAAGCTTTTAAAAACATTTTCCCAAGACTTATAAGATAGATGTTTTGTTCAAAAGTCAATCAGCAAGCTTTCAGAATTATTTGCCATGATATTTATTCATACCAGAAACTCATAAGGGGTAGTTCAACCCCTTATGAGTTTCTGTATCAGTTATTTGTTTCTTTTTTAAAACCTGATGGAATTACTGAGACAAAATAAAGTTATGATTGATTGATTGATTGACATTATAAAGTAACGTTTGTGTGCAGCATTAGGGCTAGGCCTGTACGGAGTTTATTCGGCAACTTCTGAGCAACGTTTGCCGTCGGGAGCAACTTTTTCTGGTTAACTTATTGCAATCTTGAGCAACATTTTGCCTTTCTGAGCAATTTTTGAGCAAAATTAGGTTTACAGCAAATATCAGACCCGGAAAAATTCAAAGATTTCACAGAAAAGTTCAAGTTATGCGAATTTCCCCCTATGAGTTTCTGTTCATACTCAATTGAACTCTTTTTTTGTCATTACAGAAATTATGAAGCATTCATGAGTAATTGAAGGAGATGCATGTCCAAAAAGACATATGCCCCATTCAACTGAAATCCAACCCTCTCACCCATGAGAGGTGGAAGTGGGTTTCAGCAAGAAATTTAAAGTTTTATTTGCAAACCTCAACAAAATGCCAATTTTACCGGCCAGGAAGAAGAATGAGACGTTCAGTTAAAGATATCTTAGCTTTGTTTTGTTATATTTTGACTTTTGCACTATTTCAGTTCATGGGCGTTTCGACGACTCATACCATTTTGTCCATGTGAATATTAATATATTGACACACACTGCGTCTGGGCCGCCTGTGCTGAAATATGGTAAAATTCACGGTGTCAACAAATAACGAAACATTACTTTCTTTGCACTGGTGTAAGAAATAGAAAGAAAACCTGAATCAAGATAAAATATAGCTTGAAAGTAACTTTGAGAAATATGCAAAAAACCTTGAAAAGGTATAGATTAGCTTTCGTTTTTTTGTACGAGTGTTTTGAAAATGCCCTATTTGCTTAATTCCCATCGGCCTTCGACCAGGTTTAGGGCGATTTTAAACTTTCCCATTTTTCGCAAACACGGAGCTTCGCTGGAACTTTTGAATATTACTTTTGAAAATAGTTTACCAAAAGGGTTTTATAATGAATTAAAAAAAATTCGATTTTTTTCATATGGCGCCGGATTCTCGATAATTACTGTCCAACAGCTCTTAGGAAGTAAATTCAGTTTAATTCTTTTTGTCAAAAAGTTGATGATTGGATGCTCTTAAAACCAAAAGAGAAAATTATTCGAGAAAAATACCTTTGAACAACAGAAAAAGAATCTCGGGTTAAACTTAGCCCTGGGTTAAGTGCTAACCGGCCTTCGAGCAACTGGGCCCTGCAGAACTTTTGCGACAAGTCTTTGTCAGGCGATTCGCTTGGAAGAAAACGTTCTGAGTGTTTGTGAGGAATTTGTTTGTGAAAATGGCCTAAAGACCTATTCGGCTAACTCAAATGTTGTACCCAATTCAAATCTCTTGAGGTTAAGATGTTTGTCTACTGTTTTTGCATTATAATGTGGCATTCACAATTAAATGATATGGAAATTCCTGAAACAAAACGTTTTATTCCCAATGGGTTTGAATTGGGTGCAACATTGAGTTAGCCGAATAGGTCTATAGGCCATTTTCAAAAATACCCAAAAAAATTCTCTGCAAAATTTGGCATAAGCATTGCTAAATTTCTCTTGGGAATTACAATCGCCCCAAGACAAATTCAAAACAAAGCTTATGCAATTTTTGCCAGCAGCCCATAAAGTACCATAATTCTGTTTGTCTTGATCATTTGCCTAGAGCACGCAATGTAAGTTGTGAACTGATTTTAACGTGATCTCACTCATATCATCTAGTTTTATAATCCCCATTCTTACTTAATCATTCCACTTTTGTTCACTTTTGACTTTGTTTTCTTATAAGCAATGCAATTTGCACATGCAAATGAATGTTTGATTTGTTTTACTTCCGCTTTCATTTGACCCACTCTTACAATCATCATTTGTTACTGGAGAAATAGAACACTTTCATGGTGTCTGTTGAGAATGAGCTGAGTAACTTAAATGAAGCTTGTCATCACCAAGACATATTTCATTGAAAATGCACCATCGAATTGTTTTCTGTGCTCGGAGCGGAGAAGTTATAACCATGATAACCTGATGATCTGTGGTGTTTTGACAACAGCTAAATTTACAGTAATCTCAATTTTTTGCGCTTTAACATACACCTGAAGATCTCATACTAGCCTGTGCCAGGCCCTTGATAGGTCAGTTCAGCTCGATCCCTCGTAAGTTTCCACCCGCTTGGAGAAATTTTATAAGCGGGGCTCTGATATACTTTCTCTCCTTCCTGCAAGATTTTTTGATGCTCTCGACACGCACAGTTTCGGAACACTTCATTCTGAAGAATTATCTGTCGTCGGTACTTTTGAAGTTACGAGCGATTAAGTCAAAGTGTTGTGTGCATTTAACTTTGCGATACCTCATTATTACCACTAAAACGTGTACGTCGTACTGAGGAGTAATACTGACTTGATTGACTAAGAAATCATTCTGTTCGGCCATCTATAATCATCATGCTCGAATTAAATGATCTTCCTATCAACTACTAAAACCGCCGCCGCTTGTAACAGTATAGGAACTTTGAAATATAGCTATCAACCTTACCTTGTTCATTCCTAAAATCTGCATTGTGGTTCGATCGTGGATGTAGTGAGAAGTGATGTATGTGGAGTTGCATGAAATACAGGTAGGTACGGGCATCGCATGACATTTGCGACATTGTGAGGTGAGAGACCAAAAACGTCATAAACATCATTGGCCAATAGCAGGCGCTGTTATATACAAGGTTATAACCCGCTGAAATCACGCGTGATAGAAGTGACCTTGGTTCAAACAAAGGCTCAAAACACTTTTGTTTGGATGTAATTATTATCCGGTTTTTATTTCTTAGTTCTTTGGTAAGTCAATCTGCTTTATTTCTTATTCATTTTTTTACGTTTATTGTATCCTTTATAATGGTAGCCAGCCTATTTGTTCACCCTTTGTAAGCTTAGTGTTTAACTGCGTGCTTATAACTTTACACTGGTTGTTACGATGCAAAGTCGTATCGACACAATTTGAATCAGTTTAATTTTGCATAGTTGGTTTATAGAATGAGAACGAATAATTTTCGAGGTAGTTGTCTTGTTCACGTGTTACCTATAAGCTTACGTTTAGTGATCGAAAATGAATGTGTGGTCGATTTTACAGGCTGCATTGAAAATTTGTAACCTGCTTATTTGCTTGATTGTCATTCTTTGTGCCTTATTTTTAAGAAGCCCGATACAAATAGAATCGTTAAATTATTTTTAAGTTGAAGCAAGCAGATTTTTAAGTGGTTGAGACTGGGGGTTTCCTGATCACCTACTTGTTGTAGTCATAGGCATAATCCTCATTCGATATCATAAAAGATGACATAAGCCAGCTTCAACCGTATATTTCATTACGATTGGCGATTGCGATTTTTAATGGGTACGCGATCCAAAGCATAATTTTGAACTTGTTTCCAAATGAAATTCATGTACCGATCAGTTCGAAACTTCAAATTCCCCCGCAGACATAGGGCATTTGACCAGGGATTAGTGCCATGGGAGAGGGGGAATTTGACGGGTGAGGATTCTAGGGAGTGGGGAATTTGAATTTTTTATCTTGGTAAGCTGAGGAATTTGAACAAGACATTATTATGTTGAGCAAACTTTGTACTACATAGAGCCGGTAGTTCAGATGAGAAAAATACTTTGTTAACATAGTTAGCATGAAAAATTTTCTTACAATTCTTCCCGGGGATGGTACTGCCATATATGGGCTATATAGGTATGTGCCGCTGTGAAGGGAATGGTTTTCAAGCTGTTAAAAATATGTAGTTGTCTGTGAGGGCATTTGACCACTACCTGATGGGACAGGGATTTCGGTAGATTTTGAATTTTCAAATTGATCTTTGCATTATAGAATAATGTGAATGCGCAATAAGCATAATTGAGTGTAGAACACTTGCATTGAATGGAATATTGGACACTTTTATTTTTCTAAATTGAAGTGGCTGTGATTATTAAATTAGCCTTCTCTTGATTCATTTCATGCTTTATTATAATATACATTGAAAACCATTCGTGCGTACCATACCTCATATATTCCTAATCTAAGCTCTATAAATTTAAATACTAGAATCCAGGCGTGGATCTAGGATAAAATCCAACCAAGCTTGTAGGGTGGTCTAGGGGCATTTGACCATATATATATCTAAATTTTGTGCATTATAAGTAATAAAATTATTATTAAAAATTATTTAATAAATATTCTTCCTTGAGAAATGTTTTGAATTGTAATTCTCTAAACCTAAAGTCACCTTTCCTTTATTTCGGAGTCAATCAGACTGGATATTGGCCAGATTGTAATTTGGCTTTTGTATCATATGAAGAATTATGGAGATCTTGGAGTGTACATGTGTTATCCGCCTTGGCCTACGGCCTCAACGGACCTCCTTGATCTCCATAATTCTTCATAAGATACTCAGTCTCATTCATTAATTGTTAATTATTTTCATCACTACAACTGATACTTCTAAAGTTACGAATGAAAGATTCTGATATTTATTTCGTTCATACTCTCTCAGTGTCAATAGCTGATTTCTCTAAACTAATTTCAGTTATATTTTTGTGCTCTTTTTGTAGTCTACTTATACTTGATGAAGGATGCAATGGATGCAAGGATACAAGAAAGATGAAACAATTGTTTTTGTCATAACTGTCTGCTACATGTTCTCAATATGGCAAAGCCTAAGTAACCTAGTTGTCCTAGCCATTTTTGGAAAGTGACAGTTTGCAGATATATTTCAGGAATTCATTCTGCAGTGGCAGATGTACACCTTTAGATAATCGGAGGAGGGGAGGGGGTTGTGTATAAAAAATTTTATTCAGCACTTTGGGCCTCAGTTTGGTCTAAAAATAAGGCGGGCCCCTCCCCTGGTTCCGCTGCTGTTCCGTACTTGATAGTGCATTATTATATGTTCATTGACAATAGTTTTGTGCCTACTGCTCCTTTAAGGGTTGATTTTATTTTACTTCACGATCATTAGAAAACAGAACTGACACATGAGAAATGAAGCCTGTTAGATTTTGATTTGTTGTTTTACTTGGTTAGTAGGGGTTGACTTTGGGTTGGGTAAAGGAAGATACCGTCTAGTTTTTGGTATAACTCTAATATAACTCTAATATTACTGTAAATTCTGATTTGTCAATATTCTATCCACCTGTCGTCTACAGGCTGCAGGGTTTTCATTAACTAAAGAGTTCCAATAGTAGGAGAAAGATGTAACATCAAAGGAGAATATTTTGAAAGAAGCTACACGTCTGAATAAAAGTGGTCGTGGCCTACCGAATGTCAGCCGGAGAATTCAGCATAGTAATCAGTGAATTATCCAATCTCTGATGCCTAATGAATAACCTGCGCATTACATTAAGTTTAATTGTATGGTAATAAATACATGGAAAAAATTACTAGAGAGGGTCCAAAATTTTGCAGTAACAATATAGCCATGTAATTTTTCACCATATCAGATTAGTGATATATTCCTCATTTGCATGAAATTATCTATAACTTCAAACCTATTTATGGCACATGCCAGGGGATTACCTATTTAAATACCTAAATTTTCCAATTCTTAGTGTTAATGATCAAAGTTAATATTCACGAACACACAGTGAATACAAAATAGTGGGGGAACAAATCTGAAGTTACTAAGAGCGTTTTGCATTTGTTAGAATTTGCTGGCCAGACCAGTCCATTATTAAAGATAATCGCAGTACTTATTGAACCTTATCCTGTCAGATCAGTCTAAACTTAGATGCTATTCTTGAAATTTAGAGATTCAAATAATTTTAGGACTAGTCCAGCTAGCCAGTACTGACGTTTGGTAAGTTCCCTAGCTAGACAATACAACTGCAGGTGCTTCTTTACATGTAATCTCACTGATTAAACTATCAAGCTCATTGAAACAATCTTTCCTTTTATCCCATACCAACCTATTGTTACCTTTAGTGTCACATATCACCTCCATTTTTATAGAGTTTCATCTATATACACCCTCAGGACAAACGAATTGTCCCCTGAATGAAAGTGCCCCTTGAATCCTTTAATAAAGGTTGGGATGGGGTTTGCCTGAGTTAGCAACAAGTAAAGTACCATTTAATGATCGATTAAGCCCCTACTTGAATAAGCGCCGCTCTCGAATAAGCGCCGTGACGCTAAAATTAGCGTCCCACCTTTGCTATGGCGCTTGATATAAAGAGATATCAAAACCGTCCCTTGAGAAATAACACCTCCATCTACTCGTGAGTTTGAAAGTTTTAATTAAGGGAAAACTCCTAAAACCGGGTTAAAACAGTTGGAGATGTACATATTTTATATCAAAGAGTGCATCCCTAGTGCGCACCTCACTCATTTCTCTCAATATTCCTTCCACTGTTTTACCCATGGTTGAAATAAGCGCCGCACCTATAACGGGGAAATAAGCGCCGGGTGCTTAATCAATCATTTACGGTATTTTTATTAGCGCTGGAAAAGGCATCTGCTCTCGCAGCTATTCAATCTACTGCAGCCATTATTTCAATAAACCAGATAATGTATAAAAATATCATGATTACCTAATCAATGCGATGTTCTAACCCTCCAGGATACAACATTACCTGCTTGTAACTCCAAAAATATCTTAATCTGAAGGCTTTAATAACGCAACGTAACCACAAATCCACTGATTAGGAGGTTGTATCTTTGAGTTCCTTCACAGGCAAATGTAAATTTTCGTATTCCCCTCTTTTCAGTCCTTAAAATTCTCATATCCCAAACCCATAAAATGAAGGAAACTCGCTGCCGCTTGCTAATAACATTCCCGATTCCCGCTCTTGATGTGGCTCGCATACCGAGTACCACCACACATCCCACCAAGTGCATCCTCGCATGATTTAGTACATGAGATTGGTAGCGAAATAAGAACGAATGTTCTTCGTTCTCTGACTTACAAACCAAAACAAGAAATTTACAGCATATTTATCGATAAAGGAAGCAACACGCATCACTACCGAAAAGGATGATCGACAGAGCTATTACTCATGCACCTGGCTGAAACTTGGCGACGAGCAATCGATAGAAAATTAGTTGTGGGCGCCGTATTCATAGACTTTCAGAAGGCGTTCGATTGCGTTTCACATTCAATTCTTCTTCACAAGCTAGAGCACAACTTTGGAATCACGGGAAACTTACTGGCATGGTTGAGATTATCTATCTGATTGGGAATTGTATAATGTACTTAATGGCGTACCCTCTGAGATTACCAAAGTTGTACACGGTATACCACAGAGCTCCGTACTCGGGACCATACTCTTCGCCCTGTACACAAGCGATCTACCGTTTGCAGTTAACACTGCAACGACGTTCCTGTATGCTGATGATACTACCGTGTACTGTGTAGGTGAATCCGTAGACCAGGTCACAATAACGCTGAACAAAGCTCTAGAAGAACTCGCCCTCTGGTGCAAACAAAACTCCCTGGTACCACACCCCAAAAAGTGCGAGGGAGTGATCCTTAAACGAAATCATTTTATCGGTACCTTAGGCAGTTTAAAAATTAACCAGCATCTCATAAAATGGTCCTCAAGTTCTAAGCTGTTAGGTGTAACCATTGACAACAAGCTTACGTGGACAAAACACATATCATAGCTCAAGAGAGGGCTCGTTAACAAGCTCAATCTAATCAAACGCAGCCGCTTTTTACCCAGGAATTAGCTTTTAGAATTATATTTTAAAGTCATTTTACCCTCGGTTACATATGCGTTACCAATTTGGGGGTGTTGTACAAATAAAAATGAATTAAATTCTTTGGAATCCATACATTGTAGGGCTGCTAGAGTTATATATAACCTCCCGCGCGACATGGCCTCTGAGGATGTAAGAAAAACAGCTAACTGGGACTCTTTATTCGACACTTATAAGGTCAAAATAGCCAACTTAATTCAGTTCAGTTTGTTATACTTAAGTATGTTATTCATTATTCATTTCACATTGAATATCTCAAATATTAGTAACCAAAATGTCTTCCTTTATGTTTTCTGATATTTTCTAAGTGGAGACACATAGAAGAGGCCTTCCAAGGGGTTTTACCGACAGGCGACATGACCTCAAAATGTGGCGACAATCTTTTTTAAAAACACCGACAGCCGACAGGAACTGACAGAAAAAGAGCGACATTTTGTGACAACGACAATATATTTTTTAGCTAGAGAAAGCGACATCTTCCCACTTTTTTATTGCATCATTTCGACGGCGGCCAGACCAGGTCCGCGTGACTCTTTTCTGCAACGAGACGTGACTATCACTATTGTCACTATTACGTAAAGCATCATTCACACTTAACTTCTTGTCATGAACCACATACAAAAGGGTCGAAGGTCACAGAGGGCACGTGGTCATTACGTCAATCGTTATGGTTGACACGTGGTCATTACGTCAATCGTAATGGTTACTGGTCAGAGTTACAGAGTGTCTAGACAAAAAGACAAAAGACGCTTATACAGACAAAGAGCTTTATTAAATAGGAGAAGCCCAAGAAAGATCAAGAAAGGTCAAAGAAATTCTCATTGAAGTTTTATGTAGTTGTAAGAATCCGTTGTAGAGGTCTCTCCTGTGTTTTCATTAAGCTGACAATCAGCTAAAATCATGGGTAAACACAAGAAGAAAAAGGACAAAAAAGAACACAGATCTCGCAGCAAAGACAGCAAGGTCGGAAAGAGTTTAAAGCGCGGACATAAACGCTCACAACAACATGACGACAAAAGCCACAAGAGAAAAGGTGAGAGGTTAATCATCAAGGTTAATATTATTAATAACTTTTTTATGTCTTTTATGACTTATAGCGCCCAGCATTCGATCTCCAGTTTGGCCGCGCTTAAAATAAAGAGTCTTAAAAGCGACAAAAGCAGAATAAAGTCATGCATAAATTAGGATGCCATTTTTGACATTTTTATGCCGCCACTTCGCACCGCGGATATGTGTTTGCATTATAGAGATCTATTAGAAGATTGTAATCCGATCGAATAAAATAAAAAATGATCGAACAGAATAAAAGCATGCGAATAGACTTTACCGTGGCTCATTCTAGACATTCTAGACAGTGGGTATGTCACAAATGTCACAAATTGTTGTACAACTTCAGTCATTGTCTCACAAGAGAAGAGAAGATAAAACGGAAGAAAACAACTTCTAGTACTATTATAGGAAAATTCATTACCTGAAGAGGGAATTCCACGTTAAATTGCACGCGAAAACCGATATCGCACGAATCGCTAAGCGATGAGTGCGATATCGGTTTTCAAGTGCAATTTAACGACTCTTTAACGTGGAATTCACGAGTCAGGTATTGGATTTTCCTTGAATCGCATAACTGAATAAAAATCAGAAAAAAAAAGAAAAGAAACCGGCAATAATAGCTATTATTTGTTTTTATCCTGAGCGCGCGCTCCAGAAAGCCATTCAAAGTCAACTGTCAGAACTGTCATTGCGTTAGCGAATAGGAGCAAGGTCAGTCGTACACGTTTGAAGACCTTCGACAACTTTTTTTGTACCTTGTGCTTGTTTTTACATTTGTTTTCAAACTTTTTTACATGTAAACAAGCTTTACACTAATCGTAAGGATAAATAGAGGTATTTCACTGAATTTACAAGCCGTTTATCTATAACATCTTTTTTCAAATTGGTCATTTGCTCGAGAAGGAAAATAATTTACACCTTTTACCTCTTCGGTGGCAAAACTTAAAGAAATGAAGTGTCCAAACGAAAACACTGAAAGTATAACGTCGCGATTGATATATGGTAAGTACCTTGAAATGTTTTAGAAATGCTGTTCAAGTTCAGCTCTGTTTTGTACTTTTCTAAGTATCACGATTCAGGACGATTGCAAGCAGCGTACTCTTTTTCGTGTTTTCACTGAGGGGCCCTGTCGTCTTTGAAGGTATTTACACGTATTTCTTCTCCTGTGTATGTGACAATCGACCCCGGTACTTCGTTCGTTGTCGTTTTTCCGTTTTGTTTGGTTGAACTTTGGCTTGCCATTTTCTGGGCCGTGTTCACAAGATTTTCTTGTTTTCTCGTTGTCGCGAGCGAAAGAGGTTTTTTATGCCTCTTCGAGAATTTGTCGTTCAGGTCAAAACAAGGAAGAACCTCCCGCTCACTATAAAAAAACGCTTTTGTTTGTTTTTAAATCTTCAAAAGGCGACAATGGTTTTGAAAACATTGTAAAATGATATTGTAGAAAACCTTTTTTGCAGTTGTTGTGTTAGAATTTGACGATAGTTGTTACGTAGATGCGAGACAATATCGCTTAGCCTCGTTTTCAACTCGCAATTCCACACTAAATACCTCGCTTCGTTAACCAATCAGAATGCGAGATTTGACTCAATTATGCGATTCTAAATGAAATCAAGGGTTACTGGTGAAATGAGGGTTGGTACGATTTTGAGACAATCGACACTAACAATCAAAATGTGACAGCCTTTCGAAGACTTTCGAGTTAGCTGATGGTAAATGACTGCGTAAATGTGAAGAAATTGACAGGAAATTTGTGATCACGTTAGCTTATTCTGCTAAGCCCCTAGTGACGCAATTTTTCAGTAGAACAGACCTAATACACAAATCAATGAAAGTTTTTTTTTAACAAAGTCACGACACTAGAACAGTTTTATCCAACTGCATCGGGTCACCGCAACGGCCCCTAGTTGCCTGTAACTTTTCTCTGGAGTAACACGGCCTTCTTTGTCCGCTATTTCTCTGTTTTTCCAACAGCAAAGCATTTGTTGGTGTCTTCTAGTTCAGAGAGTGGTAGTGAAATTGACCGGCCCAGCAAAAGGCGCCGTATTCACTCTGACACTGGGGATAGCGACTCCATGAATGAGGCTAACGGTGCCAAACGTACGGGTATTCAGACGACAATCTCCGGCTTTCTTAGTGGTCCTGGTATCTCTTCGGCAGTCGCTGCAGAAGTGAATGCTCCTTCCGATGCTGAAAAGGGTCGGCAAGAGGGGCAATCTTCGACACCGTCAGCCTTGAACCTAGACACTGTTATTGAAGTTTATCGCTTTGGGCACACCAAGTGCCACTACAAGCGCAACACCATTGTGTGTTCATCTTTATTAGGTGGACTACTCAGTGAATTCAAAAAGGCTTGCCGTGAAATGTACGGGCTAGAGCAAGATGCTAGGCGTGCTAACATCGGGAGTTTTGACATGGATATCGGCATCTGCGGACGTGCGATTGATGGGGGCTTGCCAACGTTCACAGCAAAGACGGAAGTCGAGTGGCAGAATGTTGTTGCCAGGCTTACAAGTCAATTGCACCAGTATCTGCTGTTAAGTGAGTAATACGATTGGTCATTGCTGTGTTCTATGTGGTAGTAGTGTCAGTGGAAGTTTTAGTAGTAGCCGGAAGAGAAGTATCAGTAGTAGTAGCCATCTCTTGGCTTTGATGGCTGTCTGAACATTTTCTCTTAGAAGACGAGCTTTTATGACTTTTTTCCTTTTTATAGTTCGGCTAGTTGAGGTTCAGTACAAGGCTGCACCAGGTGTCCTCCATTCTTTGAAGAAAGTTAAAAAGCCGAAAAAACGACCCGAAGGAAGAAATGAAAAGGCAGTGCAAGAAGAGCGGCTGTTAAGCGCTCTTAGAAGCCACATTACTTCTAAAGCAACCGATTTTGACTTCGAAAGGACTGAGGAACAGAAGGAGCGCTTCAAAAGTTTTAAAGAAGGTTTTTATTTTGAATTATTGTTTACTTTTAACCTTTAATTTTCGTATTCTCGGTCTTGATCCCTCCACCTTAGCCTTCCAATCAAAGTAAGACACATACCAGATGGATAAAATTCCGGATTAAGTATGTTTCAGAAATTTCAATATAAGTAAGCTTGATACAAATGTGCTGTCTGCGTCATTCAAAGGTAGAGATACTGTATATGCTGTGGTTAAATTTTATCCTAGGTTTAAATTTTCTTTTCTTTTCTTTCAATCTCATTGTCATGCATTAACATATCCAAAAACGAAGGAAAATAGAATTTAAACCAAGGAATAAATTGGACCACAACATATATACCAACTGTAGTCAATGTACAAGCCATGTCCTGTTGATAAACATTAACATACGTTATTACTTCCCACAGACGTCGCGTCACGGTTCCCGGGGTCCGAAGCTGTAAGTGAGCTTCAAATTCGATGCGGGAAATGCCGTAGGGTGAGGATGGTGAATCGCCCGCGCTATTCGAAACATTTCGGTGATAGTAAGTACTACAATTTATGTTTTTCACTTTTTGTGGGTCCATCGGTGACATAGGTCCACACGTTCTTTATGCAGGAGTTACTCTCTACCCACAGTAAAGTCTGTAGAAGGAACGACCACTGAAACTGACAGAACACTTTACATAGATTATTGACTCGAGTTTTGTAACTTTTTTTGAAGAGTATTGGAAGAAATTAACACCGGCTTATAAATGTAAACATTTCTCGCAAATAAGTTGAACCAAAGTCACAGATTGCTTTTTATATTTCTTATGAACCCTGTAAGTGTTATATGGAGTCTTGTATAGTATGCATATGCTTCGCACGTACACATAATAAAATGTCACATATAAATGTCTTTTAGGCCACTGGAAAAACTGTCAACCAGCCGTAAGAAGTGGTAACATTTCAACCATGTTTGCGTCCATCTTCTCTAACCAGCAAGCGGCATCTTCGGAAGCAAATGACGAGCTTAATGATCTTAATATGTAAGTGAAGCCAATGCTTCATTGTCTTCATGGCCGGCCAGCTATTGAGCAATCGTACAGAAATAAGGAATATTGATCAATATTGTTCTTCGAAGAGAGGCGATAATTGACTACTAATGCTATTTTCGTATTGTTTAGGCTGATTACTTATTGACAAGTAGTCTCCTTTTTTTATTTGTTTAATTTAGCTTCCAATATGTTTGCTGTCAAAAATTTGAGGTTGAGTTAGAAGGTTATAACTATAACGAAAAATGAAAGTCAGCTTTGTAAATAATCGAGGAAACTGATATAATAAAAATGAAAAGTAATAAACAAGCCAGTGTTGAGATGTCTATTTTCGTTGTTCATATTATACAGGAGTGAAGTAGAGTGGGAAAACACACAAGAAACTAGCGACAGCGAAGATAGTGAGGGCAGCGAGTGCACGTTTCCATGTCTGTAAGTTTTTGGCACTGTCTGGTTTAAAATCTCCTGACTTCCTTTACTTCTGTTTACGGTGTGCATCCCTAAAGCGTACATTTAAGGTGTTTTACGTCATTTGTAGTGCAGAAACCCTTCACAGTTCATGTTTTTACGCGAGTAGGCGATGGAAGGGAGTTTACGTCGGCAATAGACGGTCATAGACCGGCCGCTCACTATATTTACAGCTAAAACAACATGATGTGATATAAACTCAACATATTAACGTCTGTACTGGATAAGCATATTTCGGCAATGCACGGGAATGACAGGACACACAACAGTCATGAATACGACATTTTGCTTTTAGGGCTTTGGAAGAGCTTGATCCTGTAGTCATCATGCTGCAACAGGAAATAGAGTCAAAGAAACTCGAACGGAACCATATATTCTACAGATGTTTGAAGAATGCTCTTGAATTCGCACAGAAGTCATCAAATCCTCGTGAACAGTTTCAACATGATGGGACAATTAAGACATACATGGAAACTCTGGAATTTCACGGGAAACCAAAAACCATGAATTTATTAAGGGGACCAGGGCACAGAAACCAAGGGCGTGGTGGGACATTCCAGTTCAACTGGAAGGACTGGAACTTGCCCTTTATATCTTCAAAGACCACAAGGGATAAGAACAAGGCAGGCTACACCACCCGCAATGGAATCATTAAAAGCCTTCTGATTGCCTACCTCCTTCTTGCCCAACTTGAAGATAGTGAGGCACAACCCCTTTTACAGAGTTCCAGTCTGCTCCTGATACCTGCAGCGCTAGCTACTGATGGTATGAGCCTCAAACCTGGTTTGCAATTTGATCGGCGATTGAAAGAACTTGTTGGACTACTGTTTCCTGTAACTTTAGCCTTTGCTAAAGAAAATCCTTTGCCCGATCCAAGTTTTCTTCGTGATTCTTTCGTCGTCGAGGCGAATGCTTTAGTTGTGACAGCACTTGACAATAAGCTTTCTTTACCTGTTGGGAATGACTACACCTCCAAGAAAACCAATGGGGACGCGGTAAAGAAACGAATAGAAACGCGTGTGAAACAGCTCCAAATCTGCTTGCACTGCCTCCTGGGAGTTTCAACCGAAACTTGCATGAATGTCATTGTTTCATCAGGAGACGCTTGCAGTAGCTACTGTCAAGGTAGGAAATAGAGCTAGGAATCCTCATTTGACAGTTAAACGCCAAATCATATCGTATACCTCCCATTTTAAACGCCTCTTTCTTCGGAAATTTCTTATGTAACCTGATTAATACCAAAGATCTTTAGAAAGTAGCAACCACATAACTAGAATCGATAAAAGGAAAAGTGTTCACTCAAGTGGGCAGGATCGACCTGTGTATGAAAGATTAAAAAAGCGACCTTGTTCGATCTTGTGATACATGGTGGGGGACGTGCATAATAATATCTTTAAAGAAAGTCTATGCACCTGCAAGGCTTCTAGCTATTGCCGACAAAGTTTTATACTTTCTGAAATTACTTTCTGAACATAAAATATCTTGTTTATTATTCAGATTGCGCTTCAAACAACAGTATCTGTCAAACTTGCCAAAGTAATGGCCAGAAATTTGTTGAAGAACCACTGCGAGCGTGTACTCGTTGCATCAACTCCGGTATCCAATGTGTGAAATTGTTGGTCTTAGCCTGGTCGGCGGATTGCGAAGAAAACAACAAACAGGCTATGCTTAAGCTGATACAGGAAAAGACAGGTGGAACACTCCCTCCAAAACTTCACTTTCTTCTTCCAATTCCAGAGGCAACCCACGTGGCCAAATGCTTAAAGGGCAGCTTTTCCAACTGGTTCCTGAACAAAGGCGGAGAACGATTCAACCTTTCGAACCTAAGAACATTGTACAATGACCCCAACCCAGCGATGCGAGAGAAGATGAGAAGCGTTGTCACCTTGAGTGCAGTGCGAAATCGAGACCGCATGTCGGTCCCCGACCTGCTAACCATCAACAAAGAGTCGGTGCGTGTGCTATTGGCCAGTGTGCCACGCATCACACAAACTCTCATCCCCGAACCCTACCGTTTGTACAAAGGAAACGCGAGAGGTGTTGTCGACCATCCAACCGGTCTTTGTATAGCACCTGAAGGGAAGCTATTTGTAGCCGACAACAGCAAATCTCGGGTATTCCAAGGTAGATTGCACTACCCTGTTGACGTCAGTGAAGTAAGTGGCAGTTTGATGAATCCACAAGGTCTCGCCTACCTAAACAACGTCCTTTACGTCGCAGACATGGGCAATAAAAGAGTCGCATATCTTCCGCTAAGCTCCTCCGTATTTCTTAAGCCCAACAGTATGAAGGTTTCGGAGTTGAGACCAGCTCTAGAGGAAAGACAAATTCCCACGGCTGGTCTTCGAAAGAAGGATATGGTTGCTCGCCTAAAAGAGTGGATGACAAAGGCACAGCGAGAAAATAAAGTTGACTGCACCAAATTTTCTTCTCTTCCACTGAACACTGCACGTTCGACCCCACTTTCCACTCCCCTTGCTGTTTGTGGCTTTGGCACTGACCTGTTGTTTATTTCGGATTTGCACACGCATCGAGTACTTCAAGTTTCTATCACCAACAACGGAGCAGTCTTGAAAGGAAGTGTCATCTCTGAGATCCTTCTTAAAGACTCTGCTTTACCATTAGGAATTTCCGTTGCAACGGGAAATCTTCTTGTGGCAGACTCAAGCGACGAGGGAGGATTGCTACGCATTGACCTTTCGACTAATGCAGAGACAGTTTTAGTTTCAAACAAGTTGAGCAGCTGCCAGCGCATTCACGGAATCGCAGTTGATGAGAACGGAGACTTGATATTCACGGACAGAGATGCCCGAAAATTGCGCTTGCTGTCCAACGGCACTGTGAAAGACATTGCTGGTTCGGGAGTTAATTCATCTAAAGATGGTTCATCAAGTTCTTGCTCCTTTGAACAGCCCACAGCTGTTTGTATTGAAGGGAAAACAATCTACGTTGCTGATACTGCTGTTGGACGCGTCTGCATGGTGACCCCTACTTCAGCACTTTCACTCTACCTGGAACAAACTGATACTGTTTGTAAAACGTTCGGTATTCATTTGCCTGGAATCTCTCCGAACATTTACAGTATCTCTCAAGCCATAGCTGCCTTCCGTGACGTATCATCACTCTTAAGCACCTGGGAGAGAGAGACAGCAGAATCTCTTTGTCGAGCATCTACCGTGCAAGGTCCCCAAGGTACACCCTCTTCAAAGAGCATTCAGAGCGTCAAAGTCATACTGGAATCCTTTGGAATACTGAAGGAAAGCCTGAGCTATATCAATGCCGACTTCATTTCTCATGTGCGACTTGCATCTTTACTAACACTTGTCGTGGAGCACCTTTTCAGTAAGATGCGATCGAGAAACCCTACACCGACGCTTCTTGAATATGCACAGCTCTTTGGTCCAACGATGAAAGAGAACGTCAAGCAGTTGACCAAATGTGGCTTTCATTACTTCACTGCCTCCTCATCATTCTATGAGCTCCCTGACGGTGGCAGTCTCCACTTTACTGATGTTCCAGTCATCCCGCAACTCCCGACAAAATCCATGCCCATTGGAGATCAGAAGGTTCTTCGTGACTGGCGTGACAATTACGGCCAACCAGTTGCACAAGTGACCGTAAGAAATCAATCCACTAAGGACAACGTTGGAACTCTTCCACTTTACTCCTATACCAGGCCGCAGCCCATACCGCAACCACTGTCATCGTCCTCAAGGCAAGGCAGCTTGCACTCCAATGTCTCCAATGCTGAATTGTTATTTTCTTCGCGAACCGTTCTGGCCATAAAACCAGGCCTTGTCGGCCTTACTGAAAGGACACATATTTCCACACCTTTTTATCTTGGAGTTGCAGCTGAAGATATCTACCAAGACCAGCATAGAGCTTATTTGCCAAAGATCAATATTTTTTATCCCTCCGAACAAAACATCTACCTTTTTGAAAGAAATGATCAAGTCGATTTACCCAAGGAAGCTGTGGGATTGGTACTTGATGCCTTGACACCAGCGGCTAGCGAAGAAATAATACTGCCAGAAGAAATTTACGAAGGAGTTGTCAGTGTTTTTAGAGAGACAAGGGATCTGTGCATTGAAGGTGATGAAAGCATAACAGATTCTGTTGCAGATGAAGCAGACTTCTCCGACGATGAGCTAAACAGTGTGGTCTGTGTTGACTCTGTGACCCTGCCAACCATCTCCACGTCTCGAGTCGGAAGAAATATCCGTCCACCGACCAGACTGGACTTGTAATTACTGCAAATATCTAGATTTGTAATTACCTTAAATATCCACTGTTGGCGCAAACTGACATTTTATTTCACTGTACATACGCACATTAACGGGTCATTAACTATTTTCTCTGATCCTTTGTTCAGACGATCAGCATGTAGTGTCTGTAGTAAGCCAGAGTTGCGCCAATGTATGACCTTATGTAATAAGTCCGTAAGACTGGGGAGAGTTGACAAATGCGAGGCTACTGAGATAGAGGTTGTTTACCATTTACAAGGGAAAATCGGTTGGTCAACAGTTTGTGTAAATGGTAAGCAAAACTCCAGAAAGGGAAATTCCGTTTGCGAAACGAGCTGAGTAACCACGCTTACGCATCAAAACTGGCGTAGGGTCTGGAACTGGTAGATAAAAAAGCAAATGGTACACACATTTCCGTTAGGAAATTTCGGTTGGGAATTTTGAACTACCTTTCAAGACGTTCCGTTTATTTCGGAAATTTTCCGGTTGGTCGAGCCAAAGTTGTCCATTGTCTTACCATTTACATTCTGACCGAAATTTCCGGAATTTTTGGGTAAATGGTAAACAACCAGACTCCGTGAAGCGCATCTGTGACATCTGTATGGAAGAATAGTTACAATATCGGCACTCAGTATCACAATTAGCTATCAGTGCAGCAGTTTTAATCAAGGTTAATCAAGTAAGTGTAAATATTTGTGGACATTTTTCAACGGTTCTGCATCGCAAAAATTGAAATACCGACAGCGACATTTGCCTTTCTAGCGAAAAAACGACAGCGACATTTTCCCCAACGAGACAGGCGACGGCCTGCATCGAAAACAAGCAACAAAGCGACACCAGAACCCCCCTTGGAAGGCCTCATAGAATGTACGAGCTCCCAAAAGTGTGTCTAAAGAAACATTTCCCCAGGCGAACCTTTGTCACTGTCTTAGCTCGTCCAGTGTTTTGGGGGCTGTATCTTTGCATGTTGTCTCGTCAACGATAATCCAGATGGTATCTAAAGGGTTCACATCACGTGAGTTTACCAGCCAGTCACCCTTTGCTATAAATCTTGCAAATCCTACTGACACCATGTCCGCCTCCTTTTTCTCTTCAAGGCTTTCCAACCTTTGTTGGTCATGTATCTTCATACTGTTGTGCTCGAAACTTTGATACAATTGTAAAGTTGATTTTTTTTTACCTCTTTGTCTTGTAGAATTATTACGAATACTTTTACAGCTTTTTCGAAAACATTTCTTACACATTTATTATAAAATAACAACGGCCACCCACTCCTAGGTTTGTCTTCTAAAGTCTTTACTTTTGACCACTTGTTCACTTATATCGTTCATATCCCTTCTACAGTTTGCCAATTTCTTTGACCGAATGGCCAGAAGACCGTAAAAACAGATGCCTGAGCTCTAAAGCTCTGTAGCACAAACAGTGTATGTAGTGTACTTTCAGTATAGCTTACATGATGTATCTAGCCGTACAAAGGTTGATGGGATTGATTATTAAAAGCATGGCGGATTAGATTCGGAGTGTTTCTGGTACAGCTTGATAATCCGTGTGAATCGGTTTCAATACGCGATTAAGACACGACATCTGGCGACGAGGATAGTCTTTTAGGTCAAAAAAGTTGAATTATGGCCTCTATCAAAGTGGATGATCTACTAACAAGTGTAAAAACCTTCGATCCGAACGGCGAACCGTCGAGCATTGGTAGACGATGGCAACGATGGCTTAAAGGTTTATCGTTATATGCCGACAGCAAGGGCCTCATCATCCAAGCAGACAAAGCCGACGATAAAGTGCAAAGAAGGGCTCTACTTTTGCATTGTGCCGGGGAACAAGTGCAAGAAATCTTCGAAACTTTGGCTGATACGGGCACAGCGGCCGAGTATGAGAAAGCTGTGAATGCGTTAAACGCATATTTCATTCCAAAGGTAAATTCGACATACCAAAATCATCTTTTCCGAAGTATGGAGCAGCGAGAGGGTGAAACGGTGGCTCAGTTCGTGACAAGGTTAAGACAAGTTGTGAAAGATTGTGATTACGGTGATCAGGCGGATAATCAAATTCGAGATCAAGTTGTTCAGCGGTGTACGTCCCATGATTTAAGGCGGAAATTGCTTGAGAAAGGTGACACTTTAACCCTAGAAGTTCTACTTAAAACTGCTGCGTCCTTTGAGGCTGTGCAAGCTCAGCTGGAGAGTATGAAGAGTAGAGGCGTTACTGTGAATCAAGTTCGTGACTCAAGCGAAAACAAGCATTATCAGAAAGGGAAGAAGACATCGGGTGAGCCTGGAAACAAAACATGTTATCGATGCGGCAACACAGGACATTTTGGACGAGACCCTGAATGCCCCGCGAAAGGAAAAACCTGCAGGTCATGTGGTGGTGCTGATCATTTTTCTTCGCAATGCAGAAGCAAGGAGAGTAAACGTAGAGGTGATAAGAAGCCAAAAGAGAAGAGGAAAGTGAGATATATGCACGGAGAAAATGATGACGAGGAAGATGAGTATGCGTTCACTGTAAAATCAGTGTCACAGCCGGAAAAAGTTCAGGTAATTGTGGGTGGTTGTGTTGTGAAAATGGTGATTGATTCAGGGGCGAGCACTAACATTGTAGACAAAGGTCTATGGAATGACCTAAAGCAGCAGAAGATTGTCTGTGTATCCAAGAAATGTGACAAGAAGCTTTACGCGTATGGAAGCAAGGAGCCATTGAAAGTTTTGGGGACATTTTCAGCGTTGACGAAAGTAGCTGAGAGCGAGGTTCAAGCTGAATTTGTTGTCATCGATGGTGAAGGAGAAGCACTACTTGGAAGAGAAACTGCGCTGCAACTAGGTGTGTTGAAATTAGGGGTTCCAGTTTATACAGTGCAATCCAAAGAAGTGATCATGTCTGATTACAAAGGAGTATTTGATGGTGTAGGCAAGTTGAAAGACTATCAAGTCAAGTTACATGTTAATCCTGATGTACCCCCAGAAGCCCAGCCAGTCAGACGTACTCCATTCAGCCTCCGTGACAAGGTGAAGAAGAAGGTTGAGGAAGTTGTAAATATGGATATTATCGAGCCAGTAGAGGGCCCAACACCATGGGTTAGTCCAGTAGTGGTGGTACCGAAACAGAATGATGAAATTCGGCTATGCGTGGACATGCGTAAGACCATTGAAGCCATAATCAGGGAACGCTACCCCATACCTACTGTCGATGAAGTGCTCCAAAGCCTGAACCAAAGCACAGTGTTTAGTAAGCTTGATTTGAAGTGGGGATATCATCAGTTGGAACTCCATCCAGATTCTCATAGCATTACTACTTTTATCACTCACTGTGGATTGTTTCAATATAAGCGCCTAATGTTTGGAATAAGTTCAGCCCCAGAAGTATATCAGCATGTTATTCAGCTAACACTTAGTGACTGTGAGGGAGTTGCTAACATCTCTGATGACATAATTGTACATGGGAAAACTACCAAGGAGCATGACGAGAGATTAAACCGAGTCTTGGAGAAACTGAAAGAGAAGAACTTAACTTTAAATGCAGAGAAGTGCAAGTTTCACATGACCAAGCTAGTGTTTATGGGACTCATGCTAACAACCAAGGGCATCGGTCCAACTGAAGAAAAAGTGAAAGCTATTGTCGAGGCGAGAGAGCCGCAGAATGTGTCAGAAGTTAGGAGTTTCCTGGGACTTGCTAACTACAATGCACGGTTCATCCCAGATTTTGCCACAGTAACTGAACCTTTGCGTAGACTGACAAAGAAAGGTGTCTGTTTCAAGTTTGGAGGCGAGCAGAGAAAAGCATTCAATGACCTGAAGAGCAGATTAGCAAGTGCTGAAACCCTTGGGTATTTTAACAAAGACGCCAGGACACTAATTATAGCAGATGCAAGCCCAGTCGGTCTTGGCGCGGTACTTGTTCAAGAACAACAAGGAAGAAAGAGAGTTATCAGCTATGCCAGCAAAAGTTTGAGTGATGTGGAAAAACGGTATTCTCAGACTGAGAAAGAGGCGTTGGCAGTTGTTTGGGCATGCGAGCGTTTCCATGTGTACCTGTACGGCACTGAATTCGAACTGTACACAGATCACAAGCCATTGGAGACAATATACTCCAACAAATCAAAGCCCTGCGCCAGAATTGAGCGATGGATTCTGAGGTTACAACCATACAGTTTCAAAGTAAAATACCTGCCAGGAGAGAAGAACATTGCAGATTCGCTATCACGCTTACTACAAGAAGAGAACCAAGCTGATTCAACGGTAGCGCACAAAGTATCAGATGTATTTGTCCGATTTGTAGCAGTAACTTCCACTCCACGGGCGATGACCACACGCGAGATTGAAGAAGCATCAGCAGAAGACGAAGAATTCAGTGAGTTGCGTAACTGTATAATGAGGGGAACCTGGAGGAACGACCAGCTCAAGCAGTACATACCTGTAGCCAGTGAACTGTGTGTGATTGGCAAGCTAATCCTCCGTGGTACCAGAATTGTAATACCCAGCAAGTTGAGATCCCAAGTCCTTACGCTAGCACACGAAGGGCATCCTGGTATTGTTAGTATGAAGCAGAGGTTGCGATCAAAAGTATGGTGGCCTGGAGTTGACAAAGAGGCAGAAAAACTTTGCAAAACGTGTTTTGGTTGCCAGCTAGTAAGCAGTCCTGCCCACCCTGAACCAATCAAGTCGACCCCTTTGCCACAAGGTCCTTGGCAAGACTTGGCCCTGGACTTGCTAGGTCCTTTACCGTCAGGTGACTCCGTGTTGGTCGTGGTTGATTACTTCAGCAGATATTATGAAATTGAGATTATGCGCTCCACGACATCCGAGAAGATCATTGAGAGTCTGGAGAGGATCTTCATGATTCATGGTTTACCACTATCAGTAACCAGTGATAATGGTCCGCAGTTTGTTTCAAATGAGTTTGAAAAGTATTTGGAAGACTGTGGTATTGAACACAGGAAGACAACGCCATTATGGCCCCAAGCGAACGGAGAAGTGGAAAGGCAGAACCGATCTCTTTTGAAAAGAATGCGGATTGCACAAGCTGAGGGCAAACAGTGGAAGGAAGAAGTTCGCAAATACCTGATTGCATACAGATCGACTCCTTACACCACCACCGGAGTGAGTCCAGCTGAACTCCTGTTTGGAAGGAAAATCCGGACCAAGTTACCTGAATTCCACGAAGATAATGTAGCAAGTGAAGTGCGAGACAGAGACATGCAGAATATTCAGATCTAGTTCCAGGTGACAGAGTCCTATTAAAGCAAGAGCGGCAAAACAAGTTGTCAACGCCATTTGCACAACACAACCGTATGACGTTGTAAGCAGAAATGGCAGCAGCATTGTTATCAAGTCTCCCGAAGGTGTTCAGTATGAAAGAAATAAAGCCCACCTTAAAAAGTATGAGGCTAAAGCTGTTGATCCTCCTGCTGTAGAGAATGCTGTCGACGCAGGACCAGACCATACAGACCTTGAGACGGATAGTGGAAAAGCAAAGATTGTTGCACCTACAAGACCTGTTCGTCATAAGAAGTTGCCAGAGAAGTTTAAAGACTTTGATATGACTTGACTTATTAGAACTGTTCGTGTTTCGCTAGGATAGTGTTAAGTTACTTCGCTTTCTTTATTATTGAACTGTGAACTGCGTTCATCCTGGCGGAGTCGAGGTTTATATTTGGGACAACTACTAAGTTTGCTCTGATTTGTTCTTGTAGCTGTTAAGTATGTTTATGTTTCCCATGTGTTGTTCCAAAAAAAGGGAGGGATGTAGTGTACTTTCAGTATAGCTTACATGATGTATCTAGCCGTACAAAGGTTGATGGGATTGATTATTAAAAGCATGGCGGATTAGATTCGGAGTGTTTCTGGTGCAGCTTGATAATCCGTGTGAATCGGTTTCAATACGCGATTAAGACACGACAGTGTAGGCCTTCATTTTCGTGAAGTAGTAAAGAAAATAAAAGAAAGCGGCAAAAAAGCGAAAATGGAAAACCTACAAAATGGGTAGCAAAAATATCGCGAGAAAAACCGCGCGTACGTGCAAATCTAGGGCAAAACTTTAAAGAAATTATAATTTCTTCAAATTGTAGTTTGAAATTGCTTTGAAAGGTTAATTGGATAAACTTCTTGCCTGAATCAGTGTACATTTGCCTAAAGAAGCAATAAATACTTTGCGCAAAATTCAATATACAATCGGAACGAACTTTTGAAACACCCTGTATGCCAAAGGGCAAAAAAGTCTTACGCCCTCAGAAACGTGAACTTTAATGAAGAGTCACCGCAAATGGGTCGTTCCCGAATTGACATGTGATTTCGTCTTTTATTAATTCTACTCATATCTTTTATTGTACATATTTTACCTTTTATTGACTACATTCAATTTTACTAATTTTTATTGTTATTTTCTTAACATTTTTTACACGGCCCCATAAGCTATATTAGGGAGCTTACGAATCGACGACTTTCGCACGACGACGCCGTTGGATTGCGTGACATACCTACTGCGCATGCCTGTCTTGGCTCTTGCCGGCGTCGAGTAAAAGTCAACGACGTTGGTAAGAGCCATTGGCCGGCGTCTTAAAGAAAGCAGGACGTGACGTTAGTTTTCAAAGTTTTCTAGCGATAATTCACGTGTTTTTGCCAAAAAAATTTAAGTATTATATTAGTAACATGTTCTTCACGAATGTCTTTGACTTTTTTTGTCTGTTTTCATTCAATTCTACCTTCTACAGCCATGGCAACTCATGAAAGCGCTGGCGAAGGCACGAAAAGGTATGAATGAAACGTTGAATGCTGTATGGACATCTTTCTTTTTAATCACACTGCACTAAAGTACAAGACATTTTCTGGTGCTCATTAAATTTGAAAGGACCGAAAAGTCGCGTATCTTTTTTTTTTTTGAGTTGTCACATCAACAGTAAGAAACAGAGCCGAGTTGGCTAATAGCTGGTAAGTTTACGTACTACAAAAAAAAAATTTCTTACCCTGCCAGCTTTGAAAACAATTTTAAAGTCAATGAAAAGTTTATTTTTACTCCTTTTCTCCTGTTAAGAGGGATCTTATAGCTAGCTTGGTGTTGTAGAAACACGCAAACTTTCCTTGGCTTACAGCTGTGTTTGCTTTTCTGCTCGCTGTGCGAACTGATTTTGTTGTTTTTCATTTTCTATTGTGTTATTTTCTTAAGCTTGTAAGACAATCAACCAGCGAGTGTGATCTCATGGATAAATAGCTAGCGGAGAAACGTTACCTTAACAGTTAGCTTAGTAAGTTAGCGATTTAATTGTTCAGTAAATTATATTTATATATTTTTATAATTTTTTTCACAGAATGCCGAAAATGAAGTGGTCACTTCAACATGACACTATATTTGGTCGCGAACTCCTTAGTTGGGAACTTTGGAAGTACCCTTCAGGCACCAGAGAGCGGGGAAACTGTTTAGACGAAATATGCAAAATTCTGAATAACATCAAAGAGCCCCAATTTTGCGTTTCGCAAAAGGGTTTGAGGGACCGTTTGAAAATCCTGGAAAGGGATTCCAAGGCCAGGAAGAGAGAGGCCGAGAGGGGCTCGGGAATTTCCCCCGAATACCGAGAAATAGATCAATTAATGGAAGACTATATGGAGAGAAGAGAGGAGGAAGAGAAGACCAAGGAATCCCGCACTGATGTGGATCGAAACAAGGCAGATCAAGATAAAGCAGCAGGCGAGGAGATGAGGGAGAGAGCCATGGAGAGGCTAGCTCAGACTAAGAAGAGAAATGGCAAAGATGAACCACGAAAAAAGCGCCAAAAAAGTGGTGACACCCTTGACTATCTAAGGGAGGCAGCGGAGAGGGACTCTCAGTTAAGGCGAGATGAGCTGGACATGAAGAGGAGGCAAGACGAAGCTACAGCTGCTACCCAGCAGGCATTGTTCACTCAGCTGCGGGACCAGCAACAGTTACAAGTGCAGCAACAGCAACAGCAGCAACAGCAGTTTATGCATATGATGCAAATGATGCTGAACAGCCAGCAAGCGCAAACACAAGCAGTCATTGAACTCTTAAAAAAGGGACCGTAGTTATGATCGGAGTAGTTATTGTTCAGTTTTCTTGTAAACACGCAACTTATTTTTTCGTTGTTGTTTTTGGTTTTGTAATATTATAGCATGAACAAGCAACCTTAGCATTCGATATTGATTTTCATCACTTTATTGCACGTAGATGTTCTGGCACGCGTGTTAACACTACTATTGGCTTTACATGTGTTCTTTTTTGAACTTGAGTTCTATTGCATTTCAAATTAAACCTTCAAGCGACTAGAGTGTTTATGTTGTATAACTGGAGTATTACAAGTGTATCTTAAGCACATTATATCAAATGAAGTATTCCTCTAGAGTTGGCGGATTAACACCAAAATACTCTGACGTAACAGAACCGTATAAAATGTTTCGTGCATTCTGCATTAACGCACATGTTACATACATCTTTCCTACAGCACTCAATCCGATTTTCAGATTCTTTTTAAAATCTAAGAACTTAAAATAATTGACAATATCCCCGAATATCCACTCTACGGAAGAGCGAACTGTGCTCATTGAGGTGTTAAAATCTTCTTGAGCTGGGGTCAGGACTGCGCCTTTATAGGGCCTTTGTAGGTGTGCACGTATCGGATAGGCGGGGTCACCGTACACGCAGAGGGGAAGGCCAGTTACGGGGCAGTTAGAAAACCTTTGCAGTTCCTGCAAGAATCCGGAGGCAGCTAGCATGAAACTGTCATGGCGTCTTCCCTCAACTGGGCCAAATAGATTCCCCACTAATCCATTAGGCAAAGTGACAGCCTGAAACTTAATGGAGTGGACACGTTTATGGCCATTGTAGATGGATCGCTGGTTTTCGTTAGGCCTACAAACTGGACGTACAGTTCCATCTATGAATCCCCAGCAGTTATCTAGGGCAGCTCCTGCTTGTTGGATAGCATCAGCATACTGGCGAAGCTTGGGAGGGGATAACAAATCATGATTATACCTTGTAAGCAGATGATGCCAGCGCTCATAAATCAAGTCCATTATGTGGTTATTTATGATAGAAATCTTAGGAACCGGTCTGGCAAAATGGTAAACCAAATCTCCGTATCGGCAAGGGTAGGCATAGCGCTTAAGATACATGCATAATGCAGGTACCGAAGGTACTACTAAACCATTGTAAGTGGTTATCTCGTCAGGTAACTGCAGCTGTTCCGCAAGTTTATAAATGTCATCTCTGTAGAAACGAAACTCAACCTTGCATTCGTCGTTTGTTTTCTCGTCCAAATCGAACCTTTCGTAGTTCCAATACGGAAACTCTGGGTTTTTTGACTTATGAGCATCGTATAAAAGTACAAATTCTTGTTCTTTTAAAAAGTTGTTTCGATAAGCGTAAGCAATACAAGCTCTTGTTTCTCTGAAGTTAGGCATTTTGGTTTGAACAACCCGGCTTATGATCATGAAGTGATAAAAAACAAACTTCAGAAACGGCGGGAAAATTTGCAGCAAGCGTACCAACGTCGTCGTCTTTACTTAAAATCGTAAATTCAAATTTCTAGATGACGGCGACGCAGGACTATGACGTGGCCCAACGGCGTCGTCGTGCGAAAGTCGTCAATTCGTAAGCTCCCTATTAGCTTTAAAACCCACCGTGTTTAAATAAAAGATGTTGTTATTATCAACCTTACATATCCACTTCCACATGGCGGTACCAAGATAGAAGAAGACAGGGTTCGTGCTACTCCTTGAAGTCCTTGAAAAGCCCTGGAATTTAATGTTAGATTTCACGGGCGCTTGAAAAGCCCCTGAAAAGAAGAATACTTGCTGAAAGTGCTTGCAAATAATGAAAACCCCTTGAATATTCGTTCGGATGGGAAATAATGTAAGAATGTATTAAAGTTATTCAGGGATTGAGCACAGATTACAAAATCGGGGACAGATTTCGCATCTAGTTTAAATCATGAGTACCAAATGGTCGAAAACGTGGTAATGATATTTCATTAAAACAAAAAGACTTTCATTGATTTAACCTGGCTACCCTAGTAGTTCTACGGAAGCGTTACCCACTCGTTAACGACGCCTTGCTTGTTCGTTAATAATGATGGCTCTTTCTCTAACACTTTAAAATCTTCCGAGATTTTTGGGCATGTGGTATTGTATTAAGAATCCTTTATTGGTCCTTTTTTGTATGGAAGTGTGCACAGAATAGGTTTATCATCACTTGTGAATCAACGCCGGTTTCACAATTTTCACCATTGCCTACAGATTTTCGCCGTTTCTGCCAGATTCATCATTTTCGTCAGTTTCCTTATTTGAACAGGAACATCTCACCGAGCCTCAATTAGATTTTAGTCAACCTTTTTATGACCTTTCGGCATATCTGCTATTTTCACCTTTCTGGTCGGGTTTTCGCCGTTTTTGCCACATTCGACATTGTACCAGAGACATCTCTCCGAAGTTCTATTAAATTCCTGCTAATTTGGTGGTTATTTTAGGCAGTTCTCCAATTTTCACCCCGGGGTTGAGGTTTTTGCCTCTTTTTCTTGACTGCCGTTTTCGTCACATTCACCATTTTACCAGAAAAATCTCTTGGACCCTCATTTAAAAAATCCGTCAACCCTTTACTGATTTTTCTTGCCAGACTCACAATTTTCACCATTGCTAAGAGATTTTTTGCCGATTGGCCATTTTACCAGGGAAATCTCACCGAGCATCAATGAAATTTCGGTCAACCTTTGTGTGATCTTTCCCCATATATGCCATTTTCACCTTTCCTGTCAGGTTTTGTCCGTTTTTGCCAGTTCGCCATTTGACCAGGGACATCGCACCGATCCTCCATTACATATTCGTCGAACGTTTTGTGATCTTTCGCCAATTCTGTCATTCTCACGTTGCCTGTCAGATTTTTGCCCTTTTTCCCAGATTGTGATATTACCAGGGACATCTCTCGGGCATTCTATTCAATTTCCGCTATTTGGTAATTTTTTGGTCAGATCTCCCATTTTCACCATTTTGGTCAGGTTTTGGCATATTTTACCAGATTCGCTATTTTATCAAAAAATCTTTTGGAGCCTCATTTCAATTTGTGTCAACCCTTTGGTGATTTTTCTTGCCAAATTCACAACTCTTCACCCTCCTGACAGGTTCTCTCCGTTTCCGCCGGATTCGTCATTTTTAGTCAGATTGACCCTTTGACAAGGGACATCTCACGGAGTCGCAATTAAATTTCAGTCAATCTTTTTGTGATCTTTCACCATATCTGCTATATTCAACTTGTCTGTCAGGTTTTGGCCGTTTTTGCCAATTCGCCATTTGACCAGGGATATCTCACTGAGCCTCCATTACATATTCGTCGAACGTTTTGTGATCTTTCGCCATTTCTGTCATTCTGACCTTGCCTGTCAGGTTTTCGCCGTTTTTTCCAGATTGTCATTTTACCATGGATATCTCTCGGGCATTCTATTCAATTTCCGCTATTTGGTAATTTTTTGGTCAGATCTCCCATTTTCACCATTTTGGTCAGGTTTTGGCATATTTTACCAGATTTGCTATTTTACCAAAAAATCTTTTGGAGCCTCATTTCAATTTGCGTCAACCCTTTGGTGATTTTTCTTGCCAAATTCACAATTTTTCACCCTCCTGACAGGTTCTCTCCGTTTCCGCCTGATTCGTCGTTTTAGTCAGTTTGACCATTCGACCAGGGACATCTCACGGAGTCTCGATTAAATTTCAGTCAATCTTTTTGTGATCTTTTACCATATCTGTTTTTTTTCAACGTTTCTGTCAGGTTTTGGCCGTTTTTGCCAATTCGCCATTTGACCAGGGATATCTCACTGAGCCTCCATTACATATTCATCGAACGTTTTGTGATCTTTCACCATATCTGCCATTTTAACCTTTCCTGTTATGTTTTTGTCGGATTCGAGTTTCCAGTAATTTCTGCCAATTTATTTACTTTTTTTGGCAGATCTGCCAATTTCACCCTTTTGGTCAGGCAGATTCGCCATTTTACCAGAAAAATCTTTTGAAGCCTCATTTGCGTGGGAATTCTCGTCTTCTTTTAGTACTCTATTTGCTACCAGAATTCATAGGCCCGACTGTATCCATAACATGGACCAAGTATTGAGTAGTGCCTCAAAATGTTTGCACGAGGTTGTTTGGATTGGTGGAATGAGGCCGAATGGAAAACCTTTTGACAAAATTTATTTAAGCGGTATTCGTTCTGAAAAATGTCGGTGAGAATGGCTAGAGCGTTTTTAAAACTCTCACATTAAGTTAATTCTGACTTCACGCGAAATGAATCAAACGGCGGGTTCTCAATTATAAAAGGGTTCAAGCGAAATTTGCAACACTGCTCCGAGGCAAAGAGGACGAAGAAGTGAAAATTTTTCTCCCTATATTGCCGCATTGAACTGACTACCTGCCACAAAAAGACAGTGGGGGATTCTTACAGGGCAATAGGGGTAACTACAAACAGGTGCAATGAAATATCTTTCACGAGATTTTGGTTACAAGTGGAACATTTCAAATGTACCGAGCAATACGAAAAAAAAACAGTAGGTCAGTAAAACCTGTTTGGAAAGGTTTCCTTTCATTAGTAATGGCCAAGACTTGCTATACACGAAATGTCCCCATTGTATGCCACAAAAAAAGTGCAAGCAGTATTGTTTTTGAGAGATGATATGAAAACCTATCCATGACTCTTGAACGTTCTCGAAAAGTTTTGTCTTCTGTGGAAAGGCCTAGGCCTGTATCTACCATGAAGGAAATTAGGTAAGATTAACAGCAGCCAAGCACCTCTCAGTAACCTCTTATTTCAATGGCTTTAAATAGCGTAAACTGCTATTGTTGTAGTGTTAGGATTCATTGTTTGCTTTGTTTGTTTTATTGTGATCTCAACCAAACCTAGGACATGTTACGAGAGGTGTGAGCCGGGGGAGATTAACGCTGAGAAATGCGAATAGACACTGGCTGGGTCCAAAACAGGCAGCCCGAGATTTTTGCAACAGTTTCTATCGAGAGGATGGCCCAACACAAAACTTGCGGCCACAAAATGGTCCAAGCGAGATTTTTTATGGAGTATTTTATCGCTTCTTTAGAAGGGTCGCCACTTTCGGGGGTCGTTACCTTGAGATCTTTACGGTAATGCCAGTGTAAGCTATGTCTTCTCTATATTATACCTAGTGCTTCTATGTAATCTACCTCGAGTTTTGTTATTAAAATGGAAAGAATGCATTGATATTACTATAAGTAGAAGCAGGATTCTCATTGAAGAATACAAGTAGTTACTAACAGTGAGGTGATAAAACTATATTGTAAGATTTTCCTTGATTCCGCAATGAGTGGTTAATTTCATATGCACGATTGCCCCTTCCTCCAGAATTTGTACGGACAGTAGTCCGGAGTCTCGGAGGTGTGCATTAAATTGTCCGTAAATCGTGTTTGCAAAGTTTGTGTCATTTTAGCAATAGCCTGAGCTAGAAATTAATAACATTTAGGCTAGGATTTTGGGCAGGGTTCAAAGAAAAGCCATACAGCTCACCCACTTACATCGAGATACTCATTGCGGGAAAAATGGCTAATAAAAATTTTACCAAACATGTCAAGCAGGGCGACTGTAAACATCCTTGCTCGAAAAGTTTCTCATATGCTCGAACATGGGTTGAATTATTAGTTGACAAAAGATATAAAGCTTCCCGTGGTTTAAGTACACCAAACCTGCATAGAAAAGTAGATGTATAGATGGTTTGACTAAAACAAAACCGGAAATATTTTATTGGGTTATGGAATGTGAAAAGGAAAGGAATTTTTCACAAGTTTAAGTATGTGGAAGGGTGGGAAAACTGTCATTCCGGTCTGCACAACGGCCCAAAACTGCAAATGATGCACTTTATGACTGTGATAAAAGTCAAACAAACGTATGGTTTTCTAATTTATTCATATCTTAAAGACAGACCATTTACGGCAGTTAACTGGGACGCAAGGATCTGTTCTATTCCGCCAGGTAACTGCACGTATCTCTTTTTATCAAATAATGTAAGGACGTTAATGCATTTGGAATTTCTAAGCTTTACGAGGCTTATTTTTTCCCAATTTTTCTTGTTCCATCTCAGCTGCTTAGTTTCACGTCCATGGAAAGTGCTTCATAAAATCCACACCTTTGAAATAAAGGTGGTCTAACCTTAAATTAATCAAAAGGATGAATTGCGTTTCTTAACAGTAATACTCTATCTGGCCTGTACACAGACGTTTTATAGTTTTCTTTTCGTTCCTTTTGATAACATACGGACTTTTAAGAGAAAATAGGGGCATTGTGTTAACAGGCTATATTGTACCACGCATCTTTAGTGATCTCTGTGTCAGAATCTCTTCATATTGTTTCAGTATCATTTTGTCTATTATCAAAAACTTGCACTGACAGCAACATTCAGTTAGATATTTAATTCATATATGTTTTGTAGGAGACATTCGGATTGGGAAATGATAGTGGCGTTGACTTGGCTGTGTAGCAATTGCACTAATTCAGGGTGACACTGCCAGTGATTAACGAGACGTAAGTTGGTTAATCCGTTCAAACAGTTGAAATCTAGATCATCACTTTTCTTAAAATTAAACAACGATAAGACCTCCAATTTTTTTTAAATTTAACGATACAGTTGATATAAAAAGAGTCCAATTCTTCAGCCTCGTCAAATAAGAACACACCAATCTCCAGAACCCTGATGAGAGAGAGAGAGATACAGCATACATTGTTAGTTTTAGAACCAAGCACTGAGACAACGCCAACTACTGAATCCGATGAGACTGCCTTTTTATTTCAGTTGTAGGTATAACACATACTGGCATTTTTTGATTGATAAGACATATTAATGTATACACCCTAGCTCGAACCCACAAGTTGGAATTGTGGCAGGAGAATTGTAAAAAACCCTAAATGATATTTTACGACTGTAAGTGACAACTTTGGTCCTTAAAACTGTGAAAAGTTTGAACCCAGGAGTCGTTTCAAAAGGTTGAGTTTGATCGTCCGGGTGAACGTAGTCCTGAATAGGACTGTTGTTGTTGACAGTGACTGACGTTTCGACAACCTGTGCGGTAGTCATCTTCAGAGTCAAAGTGAGTTGTATCACGTCAGTTGATGGTATTATACTCTGGTTATTGATCTGATTGGTCAATTATGTCGCGATGTTATTGGTTGTCTGTCAGTTAAGCCGTGATGTTATTGGCTATGAAGACTCGTAATCAGTGATTGGTGCGTTTCGATCCGTCTATTGTCACAGTTAAACAGTCGTCTATTATTAGTCAAACCGGAGGACAGACAGGGAGCAGTATACAAGATCAAATGCTGCGACTGCCAGGCTTCTTACATTGGTGAAACCCGGCAGAAACCTAAGCACGCAACTGATCGAACACAAACGCGCGACGAGGAACGGTGACGTCAACAATGACATTGCTGAGCACCATTTAAAGACGAAACATCAAATTGACTGGGACTCTGCGACATGTATAACGTATTCTACAGACTACTACCAACGTCTTACTTTAGAAAGCTGGTTTACTAACTTAGAACAAACGCCACTGAATCGTAGCCAAGAGTTACCAGCGCCGTACAAACGACTTATTGACGAGATCAAGAAAAACTAACTACGAGAGAACAACTGGAGAACTGACAATTTGACTAACAATAGACGACTGTTTAACTGTGACAATAGACGGATCGAAACGCTCCAATCACTGATTACGAGTCTTCATAGCCAATAACATCACGGCTTAACTGACAGACGACCAATAACATCGCGACATAATTGACCAATCAGATCAATAACTAGAGTACAAGACCATCAACTGACGTGATACAACTCACTTTGACTCTGAAGATGACTACCGCACAGGTTGTCGAAACGTCAGTCACTGTCAACAACAACAGTCCTATTCAGGACTACGTTCACCCGGACGATCAAACTCAACCTTTTTTTTGGTCCTTAAAGTAGTAACTTATCACTGAATCCTGCATCACCGAACGAAACACTGTTGACCAACCGCCCCCTGCCCCGACCCCTTCCTTCCTTTTCGGGTGTGCACACTTTGGTAAACACTTTATGTACTCACCTGAGGTTCCAGATCTTTTTTTTCGCCAAAAGAGCGAAGTGCCTTGAACATGTGTACTGGTGATAGGCCCTGCAACGATATCTGCTCTAAATTTTCCCCACGATCCAAAAAGGGTTCGACAGAGCCCCAAGCAAGAGGTTGATATGGCTTGTGAGTGCGACTGAGATCGATATACACCAGTTGATTTATCTTAGAATGGATACATCTCAACACCTGAAATCAGAAAAGACTTTTAATACACTTGCCGCACTGTCATATTGTTTGTCTCACGCATCTTGCAAGCCGAGTCGTCTGAATCTCGCAAAACCGGCCGTTGAGACCCTTTTTGCTTTAGTATGAAGTCATGTCCCTTTCGGTAATTTACTACTGACAGTATTTTCGCTTGTCTTTGTAGCTGTCGCTGTTTTAAGCCATTTTTGGTCGTCATTTTAATAATCTGTGCTACATGTTCCTGACTTAAGACTGATTTTACGGATCGCAATAGCATCAATAAGATTTAACCACCAGAAAATATGCTCACCTCATTGTTGACAGCATGAAATGTAATCCATGGAGAGCCCCCTGAGGCAAGGCCAATCGCCCTCAAGCAAGGTTGCTCTTCGAAAAAACTGCATAGCCCATGCGATGCCAATTCTTTACAGAAACCGAGGTCGACGGCAAGAAAATGAAACCGCTTTGACAGTGCAAGTAATTCATGATCTCTGATGTTTGTCCCAAACAAATCTAGCACGCGTAATGCTCTGAAATTGAGTAGGAACCGAAATGACTGTTTGGTGCAGTAACGCAAGGAGACTTTCTCAAATACCCTTGCAGCCTGCAGAGCGTTGCTTGGAATAACTGCGTTATTTTCCACGGTTCTTTGCCAAGATGAACTTAAATCCAACAACCCATTCCTCGGCCTCAAGATCAATTTGCACAGCCCAAGAAACTGGTTAGACACAAGTGCGGTTTTAGTCAAGTCAGCAACAGAAAGATAGGAGAGAATTTCCAAAAGAATAACAGCCGGGAGCTGTGTAATCATGATGGTTGAGGTATCTGAGACTAATAGCCGAGCTCCACGCGCGCGCGAGGCGGAGCCCCATTGCTAAGTAAATCTACCCATCCCAGAAAATTTGGTAATCACGTGACCGTACACCGACCGCACCACAGGAAAACCAATGTTTACTCTCACACTTTTAGCTAGTTTGGGAGCCCAAGAGAAAACTAATTGCACAGGCTGCACATCAATGTTGTGATCAATTGACAGCTATCAAAAAAGGCATCCGCTGACCAGTATCACCTGACCGTACCGCGGACTCAAGAGTCGACCCATCGAAGTCGAGTATTTTTTAAAGTTATCCGCTGACAAATTACCAGTTTCAAATGATCGCAGGCTCAAGTTTATTTTTTCAAGGATTCATATCAAATATGTTGTGTTTATGTCACTATGGCCACGCACTATTAGGATTTTGATTTCAAACTGACCTCGGAAGCGAAAATTCATCCAGTTTTTTTAAAAGTACAGGCGGGGAAGACCTTATCTTACCATGGTCACGCGTTGGTCACGCTCTACGTCCAATTTTTATACTCTGATTGGTCAAAATTTGACAGGTGAGTTCATGCGGAAAGTATGCAGCATCTTGAAAGTAGTCTATTTTGACAGCTGAAGCTGACAGAGTTTTGTGTCAACTTGTGATATTTTTAACTGTCTTTTTCCTCTGGATGTACAAAATGAAATACAGCTGCTACCAAGAGTCTTCTGTTATTCATGGCTGGTTTGTTTACTGGGTTTTGGTTGAGGAATGCGTCGCTTGTCAAAATTCGGTAATTCGATTTTGGATGGCATCGTTTTCGTTTTTCACCTTACTTTAATGCGTAAGAGGGTTTAAAAGTCTCAAGCAACTGTGGCCTCCCTTGATAGCTATCAGGAACTGAATCTCGAATGGTAAGCCTAAGCAATTATTGTATTTGATGTTTTCATGAAGTCTTGCACAGTTCACGCTGACAGTTTATGCGGCAAGTTTATGCACGTTTGTAGGATTTGAGTCAATGATCTGACCTAGTATCAGGTTTGATAAAAGCTTACAGAACTTTAAAAAGCCTTCAGATATATTTGCTCACCACAAATAGAAAGAAAACGTTCCGAAGAATATTTAGTTATAAATTTGGCTGTAGAAAGAAAACTTTGAGCGATTTTCTTGCTTCGAGGAGTTCACCTTCGAAAACAGTAAACACTGCGCAGGGAAGCCGGCTAAAACATAAACTTAAGCTTTACGCTTAAAGACTCAGGATTTTTAGAGACACTTTAATACTTGTCTTCGTGAATGAAAATTGTTGTCTCTGTAAATGTTTCACGGAATTGTATCTCTTTTTTGATTGTTAGTAGTCTCTCTTGCAATTTTAATCGCTTGTCCGTGCCGTTTGTTTTCATCGTTCATGACCATCGCTTGCAGGAGTGCTCAAAAATGTCGCGCGTATCAAACGCTTTATAAGATTACACATCGTTATAACTGAAACCATTAAATAACAAAACAAATAATAATAAATTCGCTATTATGTTGAAGCGTAACTCTGTTAAAGTTCATTCAAACACTTGACCACACTGACAGCTCGCACCATAGAAACGAGAACCAGCTGGCCGTATGAGTGATTTTGGAAATTTTCTGAAAATTTCGAACTGTTTGGCTCGTCCTGAATATTGACTGAATGCAATTTGTCTCGAAAAATTGTGAAATACCGCATTCTGTCAGAGCTCTGTATGATAAATAGTACTGTTTCACCTCAAATGTGGTGTATAAAAATTATAAAAGGTTGGTTTAAACACCTCCAGATTTGTTGGCAAGAATTTGTAAAGTACACCTGTCGAACGCAAAAAAAATTTGGCGTGATTTGTTTTCCAAGAATTTGTTTCCGAGGCCTAATCTACTGTGATCTTGAATGTGATCGAAGATGTTTGCTATTTTTTGGGTGTACATATAGAGGATATTACACGGTGGCGCGAAAATATGAATTTTATTTTCGAGTGCCAAAACAATATTTTACGAACGAGCGCAGCGAGTGAGTAAAATATTGTTTTTGCCACGAGAAAATAAAATTCATATCTTCAAGCCACCGTGTAATGTTCTTTTTATTGTATAGACAAAATGACTTCGATAAAATAATAGATTTTTATTCGCCAAAAAGTATTTTTGACGGCTCAAATTCACAGTACAGCAATATAAGACATTGTTTACAATGATCTTCAGAAATAACACTGAGCTGAATAGGGCTCTACAATGACAAACTATCAGCAAAGCTTTGAAAATTGTGTAAGTAAAATTCAAAAGACGCAAGACACCTACAAATTTTTGATGGAAATTCCGGAAATTACGACATCGATAAACTCACGTGTGAGATTATGGAAAATAAACCACTCGGGTCCCGGATGTAGTTTTTATGAATTTTACGAGTGGTATATTTTCCAGTAAAACACTCGTGTCTATATAATAAATAACGTTATCAATTCGATGTAAGATGTTTCACTCTAAAATAACTTAGCTTTTCCCTCAAAAGTCACATGAATGTGCCCTTAAGTTAAATGATTTGTGGATTAAAAGTTTATTGTTTGATTCAAATTATAAATTTATTAAAATTGGAGCTTCGCTTTTAGCCCTGGCTTAATCTATATATTAGAATAATCAACTGAACAACTAGTGTATTTTGCTGCAATCTATAGATTACGCAAGAACACATTTATACTTTCCCGAACCGGTATGATGGACTTTCACTGTTGCGAAATGGAATATTTTGGAGGAAATATCAACACAGGACCCCGAATCATCCTACCATAGGATCATGCCACATTTACCAAGGAAATAAAATTAGAGTTTGTTACAGCAAATACTATTGAAGTAAATAATTTCGATTTTGGTTTTTCAGGGAAATGTTTTAATTGTGGGGGGAAAGGCCACCATTACATGGTGTGTCCCTCCCCGCGTCTACGACGCCCAAAGAAGCAAACGTCCGCAAAGATGACTAAGCGACTACAAAGTCAAACATCGAATTCAACCACATACAGCCACTGCCTGTTCATGGCGTGGAACGTGGGCCGAAATTAACTGTTACAATAAACATATCTATTTGCCTTAACTGTTGTGTATGTACTATAGAGCTAAATGTGTCGTTCCAAAAATATTAATACCCACCATGGAGGGCACTTTTTGCTTTAGACGCCCCCCCCCCCCCCTGGAACTTCCATTCAAGGGGATACTTGCATACCCCCAGCCCGCCTGGAATGACGAAGCACTTAATTAGTAGGCGAAAGATATTTTTTTCTGCGATAAAATGAGAAAAAGGCTTTTCATTCATGATAAAAAGGTGTCTAATAATGTCAAGGACGTTCTTACCTAATAATTAACCGTAAAGGCCATATGCAGAAGAACCAGTTATATTCAAACTAGACACCGCGTAAACCTTCATTTATTCAGTTCGGTTAAAACACATCACAACAAGGCTTAGAACAAGACCAAATAATGGCCAATTAAATGTGCAATAAAACATGACATTTCATTTCAAAAGGTGGTGGTGAATCAAATGTGCAATTATTGCAAAGCAACACCTAGATAATCAGAAGTTGAGCCAATGACAATTGTATTCAAAGAAAATATAGCATAGGCCGTGGAAAAAGCACTTAGCCGAACGTAGATCGAAGATGATCAATGCCAACAATTATACTTCTTTTGAAACACCGGTAACAGTAAAATAGCTAATAGCTTGTTTGACCAAGAGGCTGTTATTCAATGTGTTGCAAAGTTGATGTTCAACAGAAGTGAATGGCGTTCTCCAATCCTAACCCCCGGCACTTTATGTTGTTATGATGAGGAACCCTTGTTACATTGTTGAGGGTATAACGGGTCATTTCAAATGAAAAAAAGTTCTTGCAATCTTGTACAGAAAAACAATGTTCTAGCATAAAAGTATCAGTCTTACATTTGAGCCTAAAAACAGGAAACATGGAAACTTGAAAACGGTTAATAACTACTTTCAATGTCAGAATGTTACACCAAATTGCTTTCTGATATTATTGTAATTCTCCCCCCTGCGTGTGAAAAGTCATCCCTCAATGGTTATAGGACCTGCAACGAATCAAATACAGAAAATGATAAACTTAACAACTACTATAACTTACTTGAAATTAGAGGGAAGGGAGGTCATGCTTTTTAACTCTTGTCAATCATCTAACTGCCGTCAGCATTGTTAACAAGAGTTCCTCAATAAATGATTGTAGCCACACTTTCTAGAACTATGGTCTACGTTAGACCACAGGTCTTTAGACTCTATGGAAGATTAAACGAAGACAATAACTAGGAAAAAAAGAATGATTTAGGCACACCTTGTTTTTTCGGTTTCAATTTTTTTTGCACATACCACTAACCTGTGCTTTCTTTGTTGTCTACAGGGACATACCAAATATATAAGCAAAAACATTACATGAAAATGTATACCCATTGTTCATTTTTCTCCTTGATTTCATACCTTAATATTTATATACAGTACACACCCGCGTATACGAACACATGATTTCGGGGTTAAGGCTGATCTAGTTCTTATTCATCAGGTGGTTAGTGATAAATCAGCCTAAAGATGTTCTTCATATGTTCTTAACCTTTGTTTCAGAATTACTACACATAACATGTTACTAGAGGTTTAGTTAGCGTATTTTATTATAAATAAATATGTGAAAAAAATCTTATCACCAGCTTCAGAAAACAGCCCACATTTTTCAATGCCACCAAAGCTGCAATATGATGTCTGAAGAAGTGATAGACTAAATCCATACAGTTTCAGCATTATACAATTTCTGTCACAATGCTTGAGACGTCATTTTCCCGGAACAGTAAAAGTGGCATTGAGAGGCAATGGTTCTTGTCTTTGGCTAGCAATAATTGTGGTTTCCTGGTCCTCCTGCCCAAAATGGCAGTATTATCCTGTTGTCAAAAGTGCATAACTCAACATATCAAAAATTCATATCTGCCCATATTACGTTAGTTTAAAACAACGCCAGACATGTTATGCACTTAAAACAAAACCAGGGGGTTTCATCGAATTACCAGCTCGACTCGTTGTAGCCAGGATATCATTGAGATGGATAGTGTCTGCTGGAACTCTCAACTGACTGACAAGTAAGGTTTCGTCAGGAGACAGTATAACCCACAGGATAAACCCAGTTATCCATGTAATGTAGTGGCTGCTCTTCTCAACCAGTTTCCCATTTGGTGGGACAACCAGGATTCAGCCCAAATCACTTTTAATGCTAAGATTATTGTTAAAATGAAACGTTACAATTTGTCATCTGCATTTAATAAGTTCCATTTATATTCTTTCCAATCTAAAAACAAGGAAAATTCGCGAGGGGTAAGTTTGACCCAACCATCACAGTCAACATAGTCCTCTAACGTCCACCACTGAACTTCCGGGCAGTATTTCAACCATGTTTTTAAAGCCAAATCAAACCTAACAAAATCGTAACGTGCCCTAGACATAAAACGTAGTGCTTCGCGGAAATGATCAAATTCATTCATTTGCTTTATTGTGAACTCAATATGTTGGTCTCCTTTGGGAAACACCACACCATAAATCCTTTCCATTTCAAAACAGTAACGCTCCACCATGGGATTAATCCCCATTGCAACAATCCGAGTTGGTTGAAAACGTAGCGGCAACATTTCAGCCTAGAAAGTAGCAAAAAACACAGTCAATTGAAATGTTACTTAAGTCACACATAAAATTCACACAAGGAGGTACGAAGCAAGGAAACAAAGTATGACACATTTTATATATGGTGGAACAAAATCATTATTTTGCATCTTTTAGAAACCAGGAACAATG
>OZ037778.1:34130330-34172830 GCA_964035525.1 Porites cylindrica | reverse complement strand
TCAGGTGGTACTTTTGCATGCTTTAGTTACACTAAAAAGAACAACGTTTGGCATTTTTTTTTTGTTATTTCTGATAAAAGCAATAGAGCTCTTCTGTAGAAAAGAGAAACATTTCCATTGTAAAAGGGATAAAAAAAACTGAAGTAAAACGTACCCATCATCAGTATTGGAGTTGAGGACTTCAGTCTCTAACAAACTCTCCTGGAACTTGTCTGTAGTATCTGCAACCACTGAAAAAAATTATAAGAAAGTAAACAATGATGTACAGTTAAAAGGTACTAGATAAAAAAAACAATTGTTAACCAAGATATGGACTCCAAAGCACTTTCTGTCAATATCTTGATAGTACACGTGTACCATCTTGAATTAGCAACATCCTTCAAATAAACAGACACATAAGTGGTTATGTGGTTACGAGGTAATAAAAAGTGAGTTGGTGTAAATGACGATCCATAACGCAAAGATACTGAGAAGTATGTGAATGAGTTTGACTTACCATAACTGGAATTAGTGGTCTTGGAAGCGCAGTCTCCACTAACTGTTGGCATGCCAGATGGCCGTCCGCTCAAAAGAATAAATTCTCCAAACTGTCTTCGTATAACAGGCATATCTTTCAAGGTGAAACCAAAATCCCCCCCACAACAAGACTGAGAAATAAATGATAACAAAAAGATCCCACCCTCAGTGGAGTTACCTCTCTGAGTAGGCAAATTTGCACGATCTTTGAGAGTCAGTCGCGAATATCCACTGACGTCAAGTTGGACATTTTTTAAAAACGAAATTTGAAACCTTACAAACAACAACTTATCCTTACGATCAGTAAACATTGGATCATACTCTATGTACTGCTTTGTGGAAAGATCAACCAGAATACACCACCAGTGATTTCGAGAGACTTCATCATGCACAGGAAACGCAAACTTCTTATAATGGTGGGGATTAAAATCTTCTGGAAGACAGGATGAGTATTGATCATTGCTTAAACACTCTACAAGTAGAGTCTCACCAACAAAAACTTCCTTGCACTCAGCCATCAAATCTTTTCCAGTATAATCAATAATTACATCATTTACCCAGGTGTTTGGCTTTAGCGTCAATAGATCATGTGTCGTGACTGAACACCCATACTGTTCTGCTACAACAGTGTCATCAGAAACCCTTTTTTGAAATTGAATTGGGGAATAGAAGTATCCTGCGTGTCAGCATCAATAGGGTCTTGTTTTGAAATGCCCATACACTTATTCCCTTTAGAAGGCTTCTTATGGGTGTTAATAAAACACTGCCTTCCTAATCGCAGACAGCAATCTCTATGAAAACCACAAGTTGCTGGCTTCTTTGTACAAGAATCAGAGCACTGGCACGTTTGGGAATGCTTTTTCCTTTTCTTATTTGGTTGTTTTTTTTTATGTAATCTACCTCAGCACTACGCTTTTTGGATTCTGTTACTTCATGCAACCTCAAAACTCCATCATCGCCTAATTCTACCAGACCACACTTGGCTGCAAACTTGAACGCCAAGTTTTGACAGCAACCATGCTTGCAAGTACCCAAACCTGATAAACATTCAACACAGTCATGCCCTTCCCTAGAATTAACACTTGACAGGAACGAACCTATTCTGTGGCCTAAATCAAGCTTGCGGTGACCCTCCCAAGAAATGGTGCCATAAAATAAATATCTAAATCCTTCCTTTTGAAGAGACGCAAGCTCTGGTGAGAACTAGTCGTGGTAATGATTGGCTGATACGTCATCACCAACTAGAGCAAAAAGAGTTGCCAAGACACCATAATCCAGACTGAGTACTAGATATTTTAAGCTTTTTATGATACATCTCCTTTCGGACAGAAAATGCAAATTCTGATACTGCTTCTAGTACTTGCCTGATAGAAACTTGCTCACCTGCACAAGGACTTAACTTTTCTTCAGGTGATTCATTGTTTTCACTAAACAACACCATTTGCCCTGCAAAAACCGATCTAACAACAACATCATCACCATCTTCATTGAAACATTCCCCGGGAAGCTTGTTTGTAATAACCCCTATGACATTGCGTGGACAAAATGGGTCGCTTGATTGATGATGAAGGCCAGAGGCAAGATTCCACTTAGGATTGCGGAGGATGACCTTGTCACCTATTTTGAATTCTTTACCCTTACATTTATTAAGGGAATGTAGGATGTTTCTATGTATGGTATGTTCTGTAGCCTCAAGAGCTTTCAACTGGGTAACATTCCATTCATTATTTATCTGCAACAAGGCTGAGTTGAACGTGTGCAGGTCAAACTCAGACTCAACAGAATCATCCTGTCCAAGACAATCAAAACCGGAACAAATATCTGACGACTTAAACTTAGACTGACCTTGAGAAAAAGCTGCCACTTTTCTGTTGGAGAAAAGAGGTGTGAGAACTCCAGCACAGGTTTGCACAATAGCTGTGGCACTTACCTGGGTTGTACTTTCCAGCAATTCACCCTCTTCTGCCGACTGCGACAACTCTATATCACTAAAATCCTCATCAGAAAAAGTAAAATCATCCTCTCTAATTTCTTTCACTGAAATATCTACAATTTCGTCTTCCGGCTCAAAGCATTGAAATACAGACCTTGGCTCCCTATTTTTGTACAAGCGGAATGGAATATCATTAGTTGTGGTACTTGGTGTGTTGTTGATAACATCAGAAACGAAGGACAGAAGAACAGGCCAAGAAAAAGCTTGAGCCTTTTGGGACATTTTATGCAAATAACGTGCCAAGTGCCTTTTTATTACCTTGTTTTGGTTCTCAATCTGACCCTGGGACTGAGGATGGTGAAGGCGGCCATGAACAATCCTCACACCAAAGTCATTGCACACCTTAGTTATGATGCCTGCAATAAACTCACTGGCATTGTCAGATTGGAGTATATCAGGACAACCTTCCTTTTGAAACAGGGCATATAACACAGCATATATCTCATCAGCACTTTTGTTCTGGATTGCAAAAGCCAGCAAAATTTGGAAAAACAACACTTCACGCTCACAATATACCGAACATTCCACTTATTATCAAGCATAAATGACCTCTTTCTTGGTGCCATGTCAATTAAGTCAATCTGAAGCCTGCTATGGGGACGATATGTTCGTATTGGCTTTGGTGGAGGTGGAACCGTGGCTGGCATGGGGTTGTTAACTTTACATGTTGGGCACTTTTTTAGATAATCTCTAATAATTGCAGTATTTCCCTTAAAATAGAACCTTTCATTGAATAAGTAAGTCAACCTTGACATACCAAGGGGATGACAGGTTCTAATGCCATTAGGCCCCTCTGTTTGGTGCAACCAGTCAAGGGCAGGAACAATCATATCCTTAGACAGAAACTCTTTACAGGCCAACTGCTCATCAGTTTTTCGGTCATAGATGTAATACAAAAGAACTGATAAAGCAGTAAACCCAGTAACAACCTCCCCCCCAGAATCAACCTTCAAACTGTATCTTGGCTTTCCCGTGCTTTTTTTTTATGAAAAAATTTTCTTTTATTCTTCCTAAATAGCACCTTCAACTCATTTACCTTAACTTGGTCCACATTGGCAAAAAAGCTGTGTGCAAATGAGCGATCTTTATATTGGGGAAAACAATGCACAACAGTTAGAAGGATGTTTCTAAACTCAGATTCATCCATTCCATTATCAACCCCAGTTGACTGATCTATAACATATAAAGGAAAACAAAAACAATAATTATTAGGTGTACAAAATGCAAAATCTTCACGATATATGTAAATAGGAGTAGTGAAACATTCTAAAAGGTAACATGGGGCACCATATAGTAATAATTATTACTTACGACTAAACAAGAGACCATACTATCATTACTGAAAGGAGCAAAACATTACTTATATGCTGGCCAAGGCTGTTGAACACGTACATTGTGTGTTGCTAAGACTTTCATCTTGGGCTGAAACCTGTGGAATAGTGGATGACAATGTCTTGCCCTCAAGTCATATTTTTGGTGGAAATCTGAACGATTGTTGCTTGTACAAGTCCAGCCCAAAATTACTGTCGATTCAGTTTCAGTTGCACTGTTTTATATGTTGTCAATGACGTGATGTACATGTATGACACGTTGGTATTATATTTCTTAATTTCCTTTTGTTAGAAACTTGGCCAGGTTTTGAAAAAAATAGCCCAAAATTACTGTCGATTCAGTTTCAGTTGCACTGTTGATATGTTTTCAAGGACGTGATGTACATGTATGACACGTTGGTATTATATTTCTTAATTTCATTTTGTTAGAAACTTGGCCAGGTAGCATAGCATTTTTTTGTCACTAGCATCACTGAAAGGAGTAAAACATTAGTTATGCGGGCCAAGGCTGTGAAGGCTGCAACCTCGTTCCCAAGGTCCTCTCCTATCCCTCCCTATGGAGCGAGGGGTAGGAGAGACAACCTGCAAATGAGGTTCTTAAGGTTAAAGTATGCCTGCACACAATTAAATAGTGCTTCAAACCTCCACCATCATCATTTCCATCTCCACTCAATGTATGTTGCTCTTCCATCTAATAAAAAATATATATACATTTACAAGGAGTAAACAAAAGCAACACGTATAATGTTCTGTTTATTAACTGAAATGAAATATCAAATTTAACTCTTAATTCAACACGTGAGCATTATCACAAACAAAAACGGACCAAACAGGATTGTAGTATATATAATAAACATTGATCTCCTCCTTCAGTCTCATAACTTTAATCTGTTAAATGTGGAAAAGTGCTTGGAATTTATTGATATCTTCTTTAAGTGGCCCCAAAGCTTATTCTTTCAAAAACGTCTCTAAACCGGACCGATTATCAAAGTAAGTTTTAAGTGCCTCCTCCTCCCCATACAGATTACCAATTGAATTTTGATGCCCCCCTAAATGTTTTGGATGAAAATTAATGCCCTCCGCTCCAAATCCCACATACTCCCCCCCTACCCATAAATTGTGCGCATATTCCCTAAGCATGACAGATAAGTTGAACCCAAGACAAAAGATAACAACATCAACCTTCTATAAAGTTGCATGGCGAGGCCGGGGGGGAGGACTTTAAATGCAAGAATCACCAACAAATTGTTAAGTATAGTGAAAAATTCCGAAAATAAGCCCCGGGGCTTATATTTTTCAAAGGCCCTTTTTGAGGGGCGTATTTTTGGAGGGGCTTATCTACGGAGGGAAATTTGCGTTTCAAACTCTATAGAGCTAGCCTTATAGTTGGAAGTAAATTTACCATTTTTTCTTTGTTCTACTTTGTATTTGAGGGCAATTTTCCAAATAAAAGCCCCTGGGGGCTTATATTTGAAGGGGCGATTTAACGGAGGGTTTTTTGCGTTACCGGTTTGGGGGGCTTATATTTGGAGGGGCTTATTTTCGGAATTTTACGGTATATTACTGGTCCTTTCCCATCCCAAAAAGTTACATTGGATGCTGGGTAAAAAAGAAGTAATTTGTAACAAAGCAAAATAATGTTTACAGTACGACAAAATATTACTGGAAGAAATTTTAAAATTAACACCCTAGAACTGTATACCCTCATTAACACAATCTGAAAACTGCATCACATATCTCTAACTCTAACACTCTAACCCAAATGCCAAGTGTAAAGCATTATAAAGACGCTTCAGCCACTTCTGGGTAACAGAAAAGAGAGGGTGTTACATAGAATAATATAAAATACATCCTAAAAAATTAAGCAAATGACGGATAGTGAAACGTTGCTATCTTAAAAACTTACTCCCAAAACTCCTGTGCCTAATTAAAAGCAAACAGCCCAAAAAACAGGGCTTTTTCTAAGCAAGGATAAGCTCCCATCATTGTTGGCAGTTGGTATGATGATCAGATTTTACATTGTGATGTTTTTTTTTTCTATTCAAAAAATTAAGGTCTCATATTTAAGTTGATATATGTTATGTCATATTTGACATAACATTTGGGGGGTTGGGAGATTTCTTAGGGGCAAGATATTTTTTTTTCACAAACAAGCAAGGCATATTTTTTTTTTTTCAGTGGAAAAACAGTGCAAAACATTTTTGGGGGGAGATTATCTCCTGCAGGTTTTTTTGTTCACTCCAATCAGGAGTAGGAAGGCCCTCAAATGAGAATTTTGAAATAAATAGCACCCTGCATTTCACAGTGGTTTAATTCTTTGTAACAATTAATGTTTAATATTGTGCAGTGTTTTGCCAGCACTTGCAGTCAATATTTAATCCACCATTGTTAAAGTTAAAGGTTGTATGTTTGTCTCTGGTGGTGCGCGCTGACCTTTTCAAACACGAAAGCAGTGTGAAGGACTTCCTTGTACTCCAGGTGTGTAGGGCTTAAGATACAACATTAGCTATTTCTTATTGTTTCCTTATTATTTAAACTTAATAAATGCAGCAATTATATTTTAGAATCCAAGTGTTGTTGTGTTTTGTTCAGTACTCCATTCAATTCAAAGTTGCTTATAATGTACTTCATTTTCAGATTATAATGTAAGTCGAACTAAAAAATACGACAATGTTCTGTTTTAATGATGTCCTGGGTTAATAGTGTTATTGCAACCAATGTTATTAATACAGGACCTTGAATAAATCATATTTCCAACTGAATGGAAGTGTTTTAATTTAAACGGTCTGGTGTCAATGAAATAATCCTACGTATTTAATTTATAGATGTTAATTAAAAGATTGTCATGCTAGAAAAAGGATTAAATAACTAAACTGCTCATTAAAAAACAATAAGCTGTCATGATCAACTCAGTAAACTCTTCAGTTTTGGAGACAACCTTGCTCCATAATAGTAAGAGAGCTTGTATGTAAATGACTCAGATTTGAGAGACTACTGGTAGGGATGGGCTGTCTATGATTTGTACATGATTTTTTTTCCTCAGAGCTGGCCATGCATGAACTTTTTCTCTTTGCTTGAGACTGCAGGGCGAATTTTCCAACCTCCATCCCCAGTGTGCAAAGAAAGTACTGTCAGATAGCCTGGGGCTAGAGGATTTTGCTTTTGGGCTAGTGTATTCAAACCCACCCATCAAAAACTTTTGGGGATAGTTAAAGTGATGTTTGGGCTAGTACACGCTAGCTACAGCTAGCCCGAAAGGCAAGCTGTAAAACTAACTTTCTTTGCACCTTGATCCCCCTCAAATGGTTCGCCCCTTATTATACTAATATATGAGTAGAAGTATTTAACATTTTCAAACAAACTAAACATTCCAAAATAAATATCTAAACTTACCATATTTAAAGCACTACAGTTTCGACTCGGTCACAGTCCAATCAATATTCTGAAAACCAATATAACCTCTCATTAGCTTCATTTTACCGAGGCTAGCCTGACCCTTATTTTTTGTGAAGAAAAGAACCAAAACTGAGCAGAAAAAATAGAAGGTATGCTAAGAACATGAACCAATGTAATAATTTCATGTCTATTTTCGTGTCTATACAACACACCCTGCTAGCAGAGCCTTCTTTTACACTCCAGCTGGATTTTGAGCACTTTAAAAATACTCTGCATAAAACTATGCTGACCCTAAGAAAAAATTTCTCATGCTTCTTCACATAGCCTGAAATGAACATGAGAAATTGCTGGGAAAACTGGAGGTAGTTGCACAAACTAGGAGGGTGTAATGGGTATAGCTGTAGTCAGTAAACAGCTACAAATATGCTACTTAGTCAGTAAACAACTCAAAAAACACTAGTAAGTCAGTAAGCAGAAAAAAAAAAGTTTAGTCAGTTAATTGGCAAGGTTGAGAGTCCTGCAGATGTTAAAATCGATTATAGGGTGGGGTTTCCAAATCAATCACTCCTCTAAGACTCCCAAGTTCTCTCCCACTTTTCCAGTATGCAATGTACTGGTTTGCAATGTTCTTCATCAAATCAGTCTGAAGTGAATAATTCACTGCAGACTGATTTGATGATTACAAGTCCAGCCTAACCGACACCCTGATTTATCTTCCATGGTTGAGCCTAGAAGACAACACCACTCTCCTCTTCATAAATAACTTAACCTAAAACTTAATATTTTATGCTAAAAACTCATAAATAATATTATTAAGTAGGCATATTGCAGGGGTGTAGCTACCTGTACGCACAGTACGCAAGTGTATACAAGTCGAGAGGAAAAAATAAATGAAATAAAACAAAATAAAAGAGAGAATAAACATTAAACAACAACGACGGCAATATAAAATGCCTCTATTCCGTTTTATCTCTGTTTGATTCTTTGGAGTATTTTTCCTGAAACAATGGACTGTTTCTTTTTTCCACACCTGAAGATCGGTTTTCCAAAAAACAGACTCTTTTCTCCCACATCAGAAAGTTGGTTTTCATATGAATGTTGATGATATACTTTAAGATGCACGAAGATAGCAAGGAGGATGGTATAAAATGTGAACATGTTATTTTCACTCAGGCCTGTCTTCGCAGCACAATTACGTCAATGCGAGTGCTTCTGCCGGTGAGATTTGGAGTTGAAAAAGGGGGGGGGGGGGTAGGGGAATTTGAAAATTGTGCGTACCTCTGGAAAAATCCTGGCTACACCCCTATATTGTACTGTATTCATCACCAGTGAACACCTTTATACCAAGTAAATCTCAACAAACTGAAAAGTCAGGGGAAGGATTTGAATTCAGCCTCGGGAAAATATGGGTTTAAATCACTGAAACAATGGAATGTTTATGAACATAATTACCCGCAAATCTAAACTTTGATTTCCCTATAGAAGGTTCAAGTAAGAACCTATGAAACTCACCAGTACCGTAAAACAATTAATACAAGAAGTCACTGAGAAGTCAACACAATAGAGCCAAGGAAAATAACAGCTAGAAAACAAAGGAAAAGTTCACAGGTTTTTTTGACCGAGTACGACCCGCACTATCTTTCATAAACTAGTTTTCATTAACTCTCTTTTTGTTTCATGAACTGTTAGTGAATAGGAGCTCAAGAATGGGTGTTGTATAATAATTTAAGACGAGAATGGCGCAAATGTTTGGGAAAGATCACAAATGACGAAATGACTATACAATTATTGAAAGAGCAAGTACAAACAAGACGGGACGCCATATTTGCTTGAGAACAGAAGCATAAAATTTGCGTGAAATTCACATCTGTACTCGAATCTAAACTATTTAAAACGCAACGTACCTCTCTGGATAATTAACTTGAAAAAAATAACGAGTAAACAAAAGAAATACAGCCGATAAGCGAGGGAGGTTAAGCTCATGCTAAAGGATAGACACTGAACGACAAGACAGCGACTCCGACAGCGACAAAAGCGAAAGAAGGCTATGTAAAAAGAGAATATCGTCACATCGTGATGAGTACAAGTGAAAGTCTTACCAGTGCATTAACACGGAGAGCTGGAATTCGAGTCAGTTGGCAGCGAATAGATTCGAGCTGGACGCTTCCTTTCCCTATCTCAAAAAATCTGTGTGGCGATCACTGCACGAGGCTGCGGTCGTAAAATTCCACAAGGTTTCAAAAAGGTCACCCTCATCACGGCCTCCCTCCATGACGGCGTGGTCAGTGAAATAGACTCTTTGATGCTATTGGTTATGCAGTTCTATGACGTATACAAGGTCTCCTTTATCACGGAGGTCTCACCCATCTCGCTACAGGCGTCGATAAAACCAGGGACACGAAACATTCCGGAACATTCCGGAACATAAAAAAATTCAAATAATTTTTATAAAATCATAATAATAAATAAATAAGACAATAAATACAAACATAACTACATAGCCAAAAAAATACAACTAAAGAAAGAAAGAAACTGGCTTGTAATATGAAAGAAAAAAAGTACTTTCCCGCCAACTCACTTCACGATCACATGGAAAGCAGACATGGATTCAGACAGCAGTTCGGACGATGACTGCCGGGTAATTCATGCAGTTTCCTTTGTTAAATGTTGCTTTTGTTACCTTGAAATGTTTTGTAAGAGTTTTTTTTCGCTCTTGAAGATCACTGGTGTTACATATCGTAAACCAGGGTCCAAACGAAGTGGAAAAATCGTGGTGAGTGCCCTTCATTTTCCTGCAAAATGTACGATCCCTTGTATTTTCGTTTCTCAGGAAAAAGGTAAAATAGATTACATTCGTATTCAAGCGATATTAAAGGGACAGTCCCGATTATGCGTACGCTTGAGCGTCATCTGTTTTTTTCTTTTCTTCAAAAGACAATAGAACTGTCATATTGACTCGACAAGATTTCCTTCCGGACCGCATCGCCGACGGAGATTTGTTGTTTATATTCTCAAGTAATATTTTAGACTTTCGAAGAAGTCTTTCATTTCATTTAAATTTGTCTCACCGCAGGAAGACTCATCGCATTTTTTTCGGTAGCAGGGCCGCCTCGCGACCCGAAAATCTCTTTCCGCTCGCTTTAAAAACAGATTTTCTAATGTGAAACTCGTGTCAGAGCACAGGGTCCAGAGGAGATGTGTTTGTCGTTAGAACATCAAAACCCGCCGAAAACCTCTGAAAAAACGGGTTATTTTGATCGCGTTACGGTTTCGTTACACATTCTATAGACCGCAAACCAAGAGACTGAGGGCTCGCAAGATCGGCTTACAGTATAAAATACGGAAAGGGAGGAAACAAATTTGGGGCCGATTTTCGAATCCCTGAAACTCAAATGGAATTGAATCAAATCGCCTGATTTTACTAACCTGATCTAGAATTCTTATGTATTTGCCAAATACTGTAGGAAAACGGCATAAGAAAGCGTTCAAACTCATTTTCGGCGACCGAAATTTACGGCTTCTAGAGAGCGCTTTTGTTCGGTGTGCACCGCAACACATGGTGACGGAAATGACGAAGTAAAGTAAATGTGTTCAAGATCGGAGCAATAAAAGGGAAGCCTACACGACTTTTGCCTCATGCCAAAATCAAAATCCTGCTCGTTCCAATAAAGTTTTTTTCCTCTGCTGGGTAGATTATGCTCTGGAAGGTTCTACAGCAAATGTGATTTTAGCGGGGATTTTAACCGCATGTTTTACACTGAGAGGTCATGACACATATCGATTTACTGTGGTTATTGTTTCTGGTCGACAGGATTTGCCCTCTGATGAAAGCGCATTTTCTTTGACCTCTTTTGAAGCGTAAAGCTTTTTATTACAGCTGAACAAGGGTTCCAGTTTTCTCCAAAGTGCCTTCTGGATCTGAATAACTAAGCGATTTTCTTTAGTCCGTGAATGTAATGTTTTTCTTCAATGCTGTATCACGCTGGGCCCAGCTTGTTAGTTTTGTTTGGAGAATGTTAAATTATTACGGATTATTATTAAATTAACGGATTATTATTAAATTATTAAATTATTTACGGGTCGTGTGTACTCTTGCAATAAAAAGTGACACTCAGTAGAGCGGGCGTACAAGGCAACTGTAATATCATCACGACTGTGCCATTCTTCGGTGGTCCAACTTTATTACCTCTTGGGTCTTTGGCTGTGCGTTTTGCGACTACTGGGAAGCCTTCGCACAAACAAAACCTGCTTAAGACATCGAAGACTGTTGAAACGTACAACAAATGTCTAGTCTTGAAAGATCTTCACTTCAATTAAAACTCTGTTGTTTTCGCATAGATCTCTGAGATCTTTAAAAACTCTCTCCGCAGCTGATGTTTTGATTCTCGAATTAGCAGCGGTCTGTTGCTTTTGCGTTTCCGGTCTCATTCCGACTTCCGTCACCGAGTGCTGCGGTTCACATAGAACGAGGTCACGTGGTACAAGTTTCCTCCCTTGTCCTTTCTTTTACTCGGCACTTCGTGCCTAGGTCGCCCTCCGGGCGACGACCTTCGGTCACCCTTCGGGCGACATGCCGTGCGCCAGCGAGGATATGGCTTGCGGTTATTGATTTTCAAAAGTCGATCTGGGTCAGATAAGAAGCGAAGAAATCGTTTACAGTAGATTTATAAAGATCCCATTGGGCTAATTAATCGTGCTAAGCGACAGGTATAGACATTTTTCAAGGTAAGTAATTCATTTATTCACACGAAACTCCTCTGGACCCTGTGGTCAGAGGTCAGTTGTTCCAAGTCCAGCAATATCTGCCTGATTTGCTCGCATTCTAGCCTCAAACGTTTGAAAGACGTAAATAGAAGTGCAATCTCAACGCTATGAATCATCGCAAAGGTTGGTCAAAAATTATATTATGATTTCATGGAACTAGTTTTTCTAAACATGTAGCGCCTGTTTGTTGAATTTTGTCGGCCGTAGGGGGATTCATTTAAACGTTTACTAACGCGTCGTTGCAAAACATTCTGCTTGACGAAACTCCCCTCCACAAGATCTCCTCAGTTACATCAATGTTTCAATGGTTTCTTTCTTACAGTCTTTATTGTTGCTGTTTGATTTCTGCGTATTCCTTTCACAATTATATGAGCTTGTATGGAAGCTAGCAAAAGAAATAAGCCTTCAATCGGCATCAACGCGCTCCCTATCTTTTGGTTCTCCGGCCAACGGCAATAAAAGTAACGCCAAAAAATCCCGATTTCGCCCAAATCGAAACTTAACAGGAACAATATATCATTGATCTGTAACCTTGAGAAGTTTTAGTGTAGTATTGAACTCGGCCAAGCGTGATGCAAACGGATTTTTCAAGGTTCTCTTACTCTCCTCGCATCTTTTGATTTCGCGACATCCTGTCCAAAATTCAAAGTTTGATCAATGCGCAGTAACGGGATATTGTTCCTTTAAAGCTTGCAGTTTTTATATCCGAATCATATACCTACCAACTTTTTTCCGAGCCAAATGCGTGAGATTTTCGTCTTGTAATGACCAGGATTTCCGACCATTTTCCGCCGACTTTTGAGTACCTCTGAAGGTGACACTTAGTGTGATGTGATAAAGTTAGCAAACAGTCAACATTTAGCGCCTTTTCGGAATATTTTATTTTGAGTCAGGCGTAAGAAATTTTGGTTGATGCATGAGATCGATGTCTGATCCGCAAGCACAAGATTTGGCAGGTATGGAATCAGTTACTTTAATTCTGTAGAAAATTTTGACATTGATCACAAAAAAACCACGAAGATCAATGGAAAAAGGAAACAAAAAAATATCCGTGGCATGAATTACGGTGGATTTCGTTGCATTTAGGCCATTGTTTCAATCTGCAACCTGTAATCTGTCATGAATTTTGTTTAAAATTTGTGGATTTAAGGACGGTTCTCACATGTCAGGAAAATCCCAGACGATCGGGGATTTGTCTCTTTCCCGACTGGCCGACTAATGAAAACTAGAAATTGTAGATATCCCCGATCGTCTGGGATCGTCGGGGACAAATCTGGAGAATCGGGAGCGTTTCTATTTTCCCGACGAGTCCCAGATTTCAGCGATGGTGGGCGATCATTCCCACAAATTTGTACCGTGGGCGATGGATTTCGCTCATTACCCTAAATTGCTGGGCTCCAGTCCCCCTATCACAAATAAACATGACGTCTCTCGAAAACACGAGTGATAGCCATCTCGAATCTCTTGCCCAAGAGGCAAATAAGAATGATATGGCGTTTATGGATAAGGCGAAAGATTTCAGAAGAATCCAAGTGTAAGCAAAGATACAGAAGCATTAGGACAACTTTTTTAAGGTACGTACGGAAGGCACTTGGGAAAAGTGGCGCTGGCAGAGATGACATTGGCTTGCAAGCTTCATTAAAACAAGACCTACATCTGGCAATGTGCAATTGGAGCGTGAAGTAAGTGAAGAGCAAACAAACTCAGACAATGGGGAATCCGAAGAGGAGGAAGACAAGTTTCCATCACAAGAAACTTCTCCGTCCAGGTAAATATTGTTTATTTAATTTGTGTGGGTGTGTGTGTGAGTGTGTGTGTGTGTGTGTGTTTAATACACAAGTCTGTAAGTAAGAGTCATTGTAGTGTTGGCTTGTTATCAACATTTTGATGATTTTGCTGATGATAAACAATTTATCATTAGACGAGGCTAATTTTTCTGTGACTGATTGATTAGTGTTAATGTTTTAAAACTGGTCGATCAGAGAGGTTTCTTTAAGGTTTTGAACAGGAGGGCAACTGAGTTTGACACCTAGGCAAGGAACTGCCAAGGCCCTTCGGGCAGGGGGGATCAGGGGGCATGCTCCCCCGGAAAATTTTGAAATTCTATAGCCGCACAGAGGTGTTTTCCTGCATTCTAAAGCTGCAGACGTTGGGCGGATCACTGAAGCAGGTAAATCAAATTAACTTGAAAAGGTTACTAAACCTAAGGGGTAGAAACGAAACCTTTCGTTAGAAGTGAAGATGGAACTACAAAGTTAGTTAGTGGTCATAGTTGGACTTAAATCCTGAATTTCCAGAGTGCAAGCACAGTGCTCTGACTAGTCAGCCCTGCTGTCTCCTGAACCTTATGTGGCAATTTGTTTGAGGTTTGATTTCAGATTGATGACAGAGCCCTTATTTTATCATTTTAATTTTTTTTTGTCGTGAACAAAAAGATTCAGCTGAGCCTGATGGAAAGAAACCAAGTAAAAAAAAATTAAATAAGACACTTCCTAAAAAGCGATCTTGGTCTCCTGCTGTAAGTGCCCCAGACCCAAACTTGGAACTATGCAAAGGGATTCATAGTTTCCAAAAGTCACTTCCTTAATCACTTCCATTTACCTCATTTACCTTAATAGCGGAGCTCTCGCGCGCTAAGCGCGCCAACGGAGCACCATCCGAGATCATCATCTACCCATCCCAGAAAATTTGGTAATCACGTGACCGTACACCGACCGACCGACCGCCCAACCGAGAGACCGTCCGTCCGCACCACAGGCATACCAATGTCTCCTCTCACACTTTCTAGCTACTTTGGGAGCCTAGTGATTGCACATCAATGTTGTGATCAATTGACAGCTTTTAAAACAAGGTATCCGCTGACCAGTATCACCTGACCGTATCGCGGGTTCAGGTTTCGACCCATCCAGGTCGAGGATTTGTTGAAGTTATCCAGTGACAAGTTACTACTTTTCAAATGATCGCAGGCTCATTTTTTAATTCATATGAAATATGTTGTGTTTATGTCACTATGATTAACATTTTGATTTTAAACTGACCTTGGACGCGAAAATTCAACCAGTTATTTAAAAATGCAAGCAGGGGAGACAGATGCTTTTCACTTTTCTCACCATAGTTACGCGTTGGTCACGCTTCACGTCCAGTTCTTATGCTCTGATTGGTCAAAATTTGACAGGTGAGTTCATGCGGAAAATTTAAGCAGCATCTTGCAACTTGTTTACTTTGACAGCCGAAGCTGACAGAGTTTTGTATCAACTTGTGATGTTTTTAACTGTCTTTTTCCACTGGATGTACAAAATAAATACAACTGCTATCAAGGGTCTTCTGTTATTCATGGCTGGTTTGTTTATTGAATTTTTGGTTGGGAAATGCGCCGCTTGTCAAAGTCGGAAATCCGATTTCGGATGGCATCGTTTTTGTTTTTCACCTTGCTGGATGCCTAAGAAAATTATAAAGGCTCAAGCGATCCTAGCCTTACTTGATAGCTTGCAGGACCTGCATCTCGAAATATGGTAAGCCTGAGTAATTATTGTACCTATATCTAATTTCATGGAGTGGAGCGCAGTTTATAAAGCTATTTTATGCACGTTTGTATTAAGATTTGAGACACTGATCTGACCTGGTATGAGGTTTGATATAAGCTTACAGAACTTTAAAAAGCCTTTATTCGATATTGCACCGCGAATAGAGAAAAAAATCTTTCCGAAGAATATTTAGTTGTAGTTTTGGCTGCAGGAGGAAAGCTTTAAACGATTTTCTTGTCGCGAGTTCATCTTTGAAAACAGCAAACACCGGAAAGCCGGCGGCTTAAAAAATAAACTAATAATCTTTAAGCTTAAAGACTCAGGATTCTTAGAGACACTTAATTACTCATTTGCTTTCGTGAATGAAAATTGTGGTCTCTGTAAATGTTCTACCGAATTATATTTCTTTATTGATTGTTAGTAGTCTTAAAATGCAATTTTCATCGCTTTGGGTTTGTTTTCAGTCGTTCATGAACGTCGCTTGCAGGAGTACTCAAAATGCCTCGCGTATCAAACGCTTTTTAAGATTACACATCGTTAGAAAACCATTAATAAAAAAAATAAACACAATAAATCTTTTATCATGTTGAAGCGTAACTGTTTTAACATTTCTTTGCAAATTTGGGGCTTGTCAAAAGTTAGAACCGGCTGAAAGTATAGGTGATTTTGGAAATTTTTTGAACGGTTTCGCTATAAGTCCACGAGTGCTTTGATGGTCTTGAATATTGAATAAATGCTACAGCGCCTAATTACTTCCTACAGCGCCACCCTGATTGATAACATTTTTACTAACAATATTTCTGCCTCGTGTGACAATGGACTCATTATTAATGATCTGTCCGACCATTTACCAATCTTCACACTCTGTTACACTGATGCTCATTCTTTAACAATTACGCCTAAGGAAAATGTTGCCATTCGCAACTTCTCTAGTCAGAATATTAATGCATTTAACAACCTTTTCTGTAAACTTGATTGGAATTCTCTCATTTATGCTGATGCTAACGCCGCTTACAATGGGTTCCTACAAAAATATACTGAATTTTATAACAAGAGTTTTCCGATAAAGTTTTGTCAAGGGAAAAACCTAAAACTCTACATAATCCGTGTCTTAAAACTGGAGTCTTGAAATAAATTAAAACAAAGTCTAGGCTGTATAAATTATTCTTAAGGAAACCAAGTCATGAGCTTGAACCCAACTACAAGTCATTTAGAAATAAGCTAACTTGTCTTGTTCGTGTCGCCAGGAAAATTATTATGACAACAAATTGGATACAGCTAGATCTTACTTAAAGCAGACATAGAAAATTCTCAATGAAGTGATCAACAGGCGTGTCGCTAAATCACCGTATCCTGCAAGCTTCACCAAAAATGGAAAGGAAATTAGCAATCCTACTGACATTGCCAATAATTTCTGTGATTACTTCACCAATATAGGGCCAAATTTTGAGAGCAAAATTCCTTCCACAAATTCATCACCCAAGGATTTCTTGAGCAGCTCTCTTTCTGAATCCATTTCATTGCAACTACTAACGGTCGGTGAATGAAACAATGTAGTTAAATCGTTCAACGCTACCAAAGCTCCTAGACATGATAATATATCCATGAAGATAATTCATCAGTCTTTCCAAAATATTGCGCAGCCTCTTGTAACCAATATAAACACTTCGTTGTCTATTGGTGTGTTTCCTGAATCTCTCAAAATAGCCAAACTGATTCCAGTTTTTAAGGCAGATGACCCAACACTTTTTAGTAACTACAGGCCAATATCAATTTTTCCAGCCTTTTCTAAACTCTTTGAAAAAGTCATGTACAACCGACTGAATAATTTCTTAAATTTGCATAATAGCGGAGCTCTCGCGCGCGAAGCGCGCACTTGCGGAGCACCCTCGGCAAGAAAATTTGGTAAACTACCCGTCGCAGAAAATTTGGTTATGACGTAGCGTACGCCCACCCGTAAACACACCTCATGTAAGCTGATGTCAAATGTCACATCTTGGAGAAATTTTAAGCTCTTTGTAAGCCATCTGTATGAGAATGAATTGACAGCTGTCAAAATCAGACATCCGCTGACAGTAATCACATGACCATCTCGCGGGCTCAGATGAAAGACCAGTCGTTTTCCCCTACATATAAGCTGATATGTCACACCAACATAAAAATGAAATGAAACTTCGCTTTCGCCGGCCAGGGCTGTCAGTTGGCTGCCAGAAGTCTAAGGTTATACGCGCTAGACAAATTAAGGTCAATTGACAGCTGTCAAAATGGGACTCGTGAAGACCAAATACACGATCTACCAGACTGAAATGTCTTACTAACACTCGCAGTCAACAGTCCATTTATTCGAAAAATTCGCCTTTCTAATGAAGTTCAATCAATTGACAGCTGCCAAACTACAGCATCCGCTGACCATCATCACCTGACCGTATCGCGGGCTCAGGTATCGGCCCACTGATTTCGAGCTTTTTGAAGTTATCCGCTGACAAGTCACTACTTTTCAAATGACTGTAGATTCAAGTTCAATTTTTTTTAACGCATAGGAAATAGGAAGTTGTGTTTATGAGCTGCACCATTAAACTTTTAATTTCAAACTGACCTGGGATGCGAGAATTCAGCCAGATTTTACAGACAGGGAAGTTGCTTTTGACCTTTCTCACCAAGGTTACGCGTTAGTCACGCTCTACGTCCAATTTTTATGTTCTGCTTGCTCAAACGTTGACAGGTGAGTTCATGCGGAAAATTTATGCAGCATCTTGAAACCTGTTTACTGATACCTGAGACTGACAGAGTTTTGTGTAACGTTGTGAAGCTACTGGATGCACAAAATGAAATACAGCTGCTAGCAAGATTCTTAAGTTATTCGTGGCTGGTTTGCTTATTGGTTTTATGGTTGAGAAATGCGCCGCTAGTCAAAGTCATCACAAATCCGATTTTGGATAGATCGCTTTTACTTCGACTTCCCCTTGCTTAGCGTATTATAAAGAGGGTTCAAAGAAGTCTCAAGCGATTCTGATGGCCTTCAGGAGCTGCATCTTGACTGGTAAGCCTGAGTTATTGTTATACTTGATGTGTTTTTTTTCTGGTTTCCTAAAGTCGAGCGTAGATTCTGCGCCTAGTTTATGCACAAGACAATGATCTGACCTACAATAGCATCAGGTTTGACATAACCTTACAGATTATTAAAAAGTCTTAACATTTTCTGACCACAAATACAAAGTAAACGTTCCAAAGAATACAATGTATTTAGTTATGCTTTTGGCTGTAAAAAGAAAGCTCTGAGCGATATTCTTGCCTCGCGGTTCACCTAGAAGTAAACACCGGGAAGCGGGCTTAAATCTGCAAGGTTTTTGAAGTTTATGAGCTTATGCTCATAATTTTCAGAGACACTTACTCACAAAACTTATCAGTCGTGAATGAAAATTGTTGTCTCTGTACATGTTTTACCAAGTTATACTTATTTTACTGATTGTAAGTAGTCTCTTTCTCAATTTAGTTGCCGCGCAGGTTGTTTTCAGTCGAACATATAACAAAACATCGCACGCAAGAATACTCAAAAAGCGGCCGCGTAAATATCACATAACAAAACCATAAATAAAGGAAAATAAAACCTAAACATAGTAAGTTCTCTCTCATGTTGAAGATTAACTCTATTAATGTTCATTCAAACATTGGTAAGGCACTGTGTCTGAGCTATAAGACATGAGACTCTAATAAAGTTCATTATCTTTATTCTTATTATTCTTCTTATTATTATTATTCAAACGGCTCAACTTTGGTGCTTGATGACAAAAGTGAGAACCCGTTCGGCTGGCTGTATAGGTGATTTTGGGAATTTTTTGATCGTTTTCACTAAAAGCCCATTAAAATTACCCTATATATCACATAGGAGCAGATATTTCTGACGAAACAGTCCCAGTATTAGTGAAAATCCTCTTCATGAAGACGTTTTATAATGTGGTCAATTCTATAATTTTTTGCTCAAAAAAGGCGCGTGCTTCGATCGTCCTGGATATTGAATGAGTGTAATTTGTGTCGCAAAATTGTGAAAGACTGCAGAATTATAGGTTTAAATAGGGTAAGGGAAAAATCTGCTCGAGGTCTGTATGATAAAAAACAGACACACAGGCATAGCACTGTTTTCCTCACACCTTATGTATAAAAACACTGATAAAAGGTATATTTAAAAGACTGGTTTACACACCACCAGATTTGTTGCCAAGATTTACTTGTAAAGTAAACCTGTAGAACACAAAACTTTTTCGAAACACAAAAGACCAGTCTGATTTTTTTTATTATTTTGGCCTTCCTTTTAGACAGAGGAATGCAACGTGCAAATTGGCTGGAACCGAGGACTCTCATCTGTTGCATAAAATTATGTTTCGGGGATATCCATTACCTCAATAGTCTCTCCAACGGAGTGGTTGGAGAGACTATGAGTTAACCTTATAAAATAAAGGCAATGTAGATGGGTGACTGGGTTTAACCTCTTTTCGTTGGAAAGAATTTGTTTTTTAGGCATAATCTACTGTGATCGAAGAAGATTGCTATTTTTCGGTGTACATATAAGACTATTAACTCGATGTAAAATTTCTTTCACACTTGGACTGTCAAATTAATCTTCTCTAAGGAATCACTTTCCCTCAAAAGTCTCATGAATGTACCTTAAAGTTAACTGATTAATGTTTATTGTTTTATTTAAATTATTAATTTATCAACGTGAGCTTCGCTTTTAGCCCTGGCAAAATCTATATATTATTTTAGACTGGAAACAATTTGGATTCCGTAATAATCATTCGACTGCATTAGCTTTAATTGACTTGATCAACAACATATCTTCAGCTATCGACAGAAATGAAACTTTAGGCATCTTCTTAGATCTTTCTAAGGCGTTTGATACTATTAATCATGAAATATTGTGTCAAATACTGCAACGCTATGGTATTCAGGATACTGCTTTGGCGTGGATCAAAAGCTATCTTGAGGATCGGACTCAATTTGTCCAGTTTGGGTCCCATCGATCTTATGTGGCGTCCGGCAGGGCTCAATTCTTAGACCTCTTTTGTTTATTATTTACATTAATGATCTTCCTAATGTCTTTAGTCTCACTCATCTTTACTGTTTGCTGATGACTCAAGTATCTTTTGTTCACATTAAGATGCCAACCACCTCGTTTCTATTGTAAACAATGAACTTGCAAAAATAATTATTTGGCTTAAAGTGAATAAGCTATCTCTAAATTTGACTAAAACAAATTTTATGATTTTTCATCCAAGGCAAAAGAAAGTCAATGTTGTTGATGATGAAAACCTGTGATTGGCTAATAAACAATGAGTGTTCTCCAGAAGCGCGGGCAACTGGCAGTTTCGGTGGCTACTCTTTTCCAAAGTGCCGGCTACTTTTAACATATAGATTTAACCAGGGCTAAAAGTGAAGCTCCCATTAATAAATTTATAATTTATATCAAACAATAAACTTGTATTCCAAAATTCAGATAACTTTACAGCACATTCATGTGACTTTTGAAGGAAAGGCTAAGAAAAATATTTTGCAAAGAACCGTCAAGGGTGAACCAAATCTTATATCAATATCTGATCATAGCGCTATCACTTTCACTCTTCAATCGAAAGAATACGCTAAACGTGGACCTGGGTTTTGGAAAATTAATAACGCTTTGCTGGAAGACGCAAATTTCATTGACGAGCTCGTAAGCAAAATACCCGAATACAAAAGCAAACACTGTTACCTTACTAATGAAGGCCTGTACTGGGACATGCTCAAGATGGAGATTAGAGGTTTCTGTGTACAATACTCAAAAAGGAAAAACAGAATAAAAAGAAATAAGGAACGAGACCTTCAGAAAGAAATTGATCACCTAATGGCCTTGCTGCAATCCAACAGATCGAAAGAAAATATCACTAAACTCTACCAATTAAGAGCTCAACTCAGTCAGATTGCTGAATATAAAACCGAGGGTGCAATGATTAGAAGTAGGATACGCTGGCACGAAAAAGGAGAAAAGAATACTAAATACTTCTTAAATCTTGAGAAAAGGAGGTTTGCAAAAACTCATATAACTAGGCTTAAAACAAGTACTGGCTCGGAAACTTCTTGTGAAAAAGAGATTTTGGAAATGCAGAGAGCATTTTATGAAAATTTATATACGAGCGCTCCCTGTGATATTATTGCACGCGATGCTTTCCTGGGAGACCCTAACCTCGTCAAACTCGACGGAGACGAGCTAAATGAACTTGAAGAGCCTTTGTCGAAAACCGAGTGTTTCACCGTTCTTAAACAGTGTGCTAAAAACAAATGTCCGGGCAGCGACGGTCTCTCAGTTGAGTTCTATTTGCACTTCTGGCATCTACTTGGTGATGAGATGGTCCAAAGCTTTAACTATGCTCATAAAGTAGAACAACTCAACATAACACAAAGACAAGGTATAATAAAGGTCATACCGAAAAAACGCAAGAACAGGTTGTATTTGGAACATTGGAGACCGCTAACGTTACTTAACGTCGACTATAAAATAGCAACCAAATCTATAGCCCATAGAATCGCTAAAGTCCTCCCCAAATTAATAAACGACGACCAAACTGGCTATGTCAAGGGCCGCTATATAGGACAGAACATTAGACTCATTAACGATATCATGAAGATTACTGAGCTAGAAAACATTCCCGGCATGGCGATTTTTGTGGACTTTAAAAAAGCTTTTGACACCGTCGACTGGAACTTTCTTTTTAAGACCTTGGAGGCATTAAATTTCGGCCCTCAGTTACTACAGTGGATCCGAACCTTTTACACTGACTGTTCTAGCTGTGTAGTAAATAATGGTTACGCCTCTGTCTTCTTTAAACTACAAAGAGGTGTTCGCCAAGGGTGCCCTCTTTCCGGCTCCCTATTTGTGCTGTGCGCTGAAATTCTTGCTAATGCAATAAGGTCTAATGCAAATATTCAAGGAATCAACATATATGGAAAGGAATTCAAAATTTCACAATACGCAGATGATACCACTGTTTTTGTCTCTGATATAACATCTGCCCAAAACCTCTTCCAACTGCTCCACGCTTTTCAAAAATGCTCTGGTCTTGAAGTAAACAGAAGCAAGACAGAGGGCTTGTGGCTAGGCGCGAACAAAAACAACCCGGAAGAACCTCTTGATATTGCATGGCCAAAAGATCCTGTATTTGCACTTGGTATTCACTTCTCTTATGATGACGAAGCTGCTTTCAAAAGGAACTTTGAACAGAAACTGTCCTCGATGGCTTCCTTGCTAAACTTGTGGTACCCAAGGAACTTAACTTTACATGGTCGAATTGTCATTTTAAAAGCATTAGCCCTCTCCAAACTTATTTATAACACTGCTGTCCTCACTGTCACCCCCACATTTATTCAAAAAGTTAATAAAGCTATTACTCAATTCGTCTGGCAAAAGAAAAAACCAAAAATAAAACAAACTACCCTGATTGGCCCTAAAGAAAAAGGTGGTCTCTCATTGCCTGATTTTGACATAATTAACAATGCTCTCAAAGCAACTTGGATCAGAAGACTTGACAGCTGTCATCCCATCGCGAGTTGGACTCACATTCCTGTTTCCTTGCTAGAGCGAGTTGGTGGTCTCTTTCTCCTTAAATGTAACTTTGAACTTAAACATCTTAACATCCACATTCCATTGATCTTTTACGAGAAAGCCTTGTTGGCCTGGCAATCCATAAATTCGTTCACTCCCTCCTCAAAAGAAGAAATACTGAATGAAATCTTATGGAACAACCGCTTTATTAGGATCAACAATTATTCAGTATACTATAAAGCATGGCATGTAGCGGGTGTTGAAAAAATTGGAGATCTCTTCAACGGCAATACCTTTCTATCTCACCAAGACTTCTGCTCTTATTTTGGTCTTAAAACTAATTTTCTTACCTACTACGGTTTATGCAAAGCAATTCCTCCTAACTGGATTAAAATAATGAAAGGTAAATTACAACCGCCTTCGAATAAATCCATAAGTATGGATAGAATTCCCGTTGAGAAGCTTTCTTCTAAACTTGCTACCAACTTTTTTGTTGAAAGAAAATTTGTTCCTGCCACCGCCAAAAAAAGACTCAGAAAAGCTAGTTTAAACGAACAGCAAATTTCTCAAATTTACCAGATGCCTTTCAGTGCTACGAAAGACATACAACTCTCAATGTTTCAGTTCAAGATCTTACACCACATCTTACCCACCAACGCTACATTATATAAATTCGGAATTAAGGAACATGACCGCTGTCATTTATGCGCTGAAAAGCAAACAATCACACACCTATTTGTGACTTGCCCCAATGCTCAGCTGTTTTGGACACATTTTTCAGTTTGGTGGCGCGAAAAAAACAACATTGAGATCTCGCTTTCTGAAGCACAAACACTTTATGGCATTACAGACACCGTGCCTCAGTGTCTTGGTTTAAACCTCTGCTTGATAATTGCAAAATACTATATTTACACCGCGTCTAAAAATGAGGAAGATTATTTTTTCGACGCTTTTTTGTCTATCCTTAAAAATAAAATACAAATTGAAACTAGCAAAGCAAAGGTGCAAGTCAAGCTGTAAAAATCATTTTCTTGATTCTGGCTGATTTCCCTTGTTTTGTGGCTTTTTTGTTTTGTTTGTTTGTTTGTTATTTATTTATTTATTTATCTATTTTTTTGTCGTTTTTTACGTATTTACTCTCCCTTAATAGATAGTAAGTTAGTAATTAGTTGTATTAGAATTCTTTTTTCATTATTTTGTAACAGTCTCCAACTCATTGGCTCCTGTTTTGTAAGCATTATCTTGTAAGTTTATATTATGTAAGTATGTAGTATTTAACTTAGCAAGTTATATGTAAGTGGGTATTAAAGCTTTATGTAAGTAAGTAAGTACTATGTAAGTAAGTCAGCATTATATTTGTAAAAACAATAAAAATTTAAAAAAAAAAAAATCAAGTTTACAGCCTCATATGTACACCCAAAAAATAGCAACCATCTTCGATCACATTTAAGAGCCATAATGGGCAGGCTCTTGATCACCTCAGATTAATTAGGCCTGGAAAAAAATCAGGCCGAATTCTTTGCGTTCGACAAGTTTACTTTACAAAATCTTGCCAACAAATCTGGGTGAGTGAAAACCAACCTTTTTACCATTTGTACATCACATCTGAGGTGAAACAGCGCTATGAGGCACTGTTTTTATCATACAGACCACTGACAGAATGCAGTATTTCACAATTTTGCAATACAAATTACACTGATTCAATATTCAGGACGATTGAAGCACGCCTGGGCTTTTAGCTAAACCGTTAAAATAATTTCCAAAATCACCTATATGGCCAGCCGGTTCTCACTTTTGCAGCTCATGAGCTGTGGTGGACTGTTTGAATGAACATTGATAGAGTTTCGCTCCAACACAATAAAGAATTTATTAAGTTTATTTTTTTGTTTATTTCATCGACGTGTAATCTTCAAAAGCGTTTGATACGAGCGGCAGTTTGAGTACTCGTGAAAGCGATGTTGACACTGAACGACTGAAAACAAACGGCACAGCGATTAAAATTACAACAGAGACTACTAACAATCAATAAAAGAAATATAATTCGGTGAAACATATACAGAGACACCAATAATCATTCCTGAAGACAAGTATTAAAGTGTCTCTAAGAATCCTGAGTCTTCAAGCTTAAGCTTAAAAGCCGGCTTCCCTGGGTTTGCTATTTTGAGGGGGGTAAAGGGTTAATTGCGTGATACGTGATTAAGTGTTTTTAATTGTCGTGACCGGTGAAAACAAGAAATTAAAATCCGTGATCTGCGAATGTTTTACCTGACGTGATACGTGAACCTTAAAAATCGCTTGTCCGATAATCGTGATTTTTATTTAATTATTTCTTGTGAAGGTCGGTAAGGCAAGTGAAACTTCATATGACCTTTTCAAAAGTCATTAAAAGATCTTAAAAAGTTCTCTAAATGAGCAGGCTCTGCTTTGTCGTTTGAAGATTGCGTGACAAGTGACCCGTCACGTTTGCCGTCTTTGACGGATTCGCGCGCTCGGGATGACCTTTGTACGTCTTAGTACAATGGCTGACAGCACTTAGGTCAGTGAGCAAGTTTTCAAGTTAGAAGGGGTGATATATTATGTAGATCCACAATCATTTGGATCTCTTGGTTTCCTCGGAGGTAAAGAAAGAGTGCGAATTTCAATAAACAGTACGCATTCATCGCTTGAAGCCCTCAAGCGGCATGTCATTCAGTATGCTGGTCTTAAAGCCGAGTCGGAAAAGCGTGGTCTTGGTTCTTCTATTGAATTAAAACTCTGTCGCGTAGAAAAGTCCGTAGAAGGCAGCAAAGCGTATGCGATAAACACACATGCACAGTGGCAGGAGGAGAGGAATCTTTTTTTCCATCAACGTCGACAGCAGTTTTACAAGGTGAGAATAATTTGAGCTTAATTGTCTTAATTGCAAAATTAAACTCTTTTTTTGCACGTGTTTATGAATGAAAACTGCAAGTCTTGCCAACAGCCTTACTGATTAAAATAGTAAGAAACATATTTAGAGTACATAGTAATCATAATAATAGTCATCAGGCAGACAACAAAGAACGGTCTAACCTACAATTAGTACTGCAGTTCATTGACAGCTGTTTAGGGATAGCTAGCAGTGTTTCTTGAGGAGTTCTTATGTAACGTTCATCACAGTCAGAAGACCAGCGGCCCAATACCTTGATTAACCAGGCAGGAATCCCTGCAGCAGCTGCAGTAGTCGCGGAGCCAATACGAAAGCTATGTGAGAAACAGTGTTGAGGTTGTATGCCGCAGTGCTGCAGGACGTCACGGAGTTCATGAGTAAGAGAAGTTCGGGTGAGCCACTTGCCACTAGTAAAGGTGAACAGGGGGCCTGCTGATGATGGTTGGCATTGTAACACATAATCTTTCATAGCCATAACAGCACAGATGGAGGTAGTGGACCTTGCTAGGGTTAGGGTGCAATCATTGCGGAAGGGATCTGTTTTGGACCGTTTAATCAGGACTAGCATGTAATTGGGGGATTCAATGTTAGGGACAAAGGTGACATCCTTAAGGCAAAGGTGAGTTTCTGGGTCAAAGACTTAGTCATTGCAGGTAAATTCGCTTGAACGTAAAAAACCGAAAAAGGCTAAGGTGAAGGCTGCCCAGAGCATAATGTAATTAAGGTCACAACTCAAGTGCGGTTGGTAAGAGTTGAAAATAGACTGCAGGATTTGGATTGTAATTGGGTAACGATCTAATTTGACCTGGGTTTGGGAACGTTTGATCCCATTAAGGACCTTCTGGAGTCTAAACATTTTTGGGAGTTTTAAGGGGAAATTGTATTGCCTATGGAGGTCTTGAACGGCAAACAGGTATAGCTTAATGGTATTGTAGGAAACGGTTTTGGCTAAATGGGAGACAAAATAAATCAGGGTAATTTCAGATGCGGGGAGAAGGGGCGTAGAGGGGCTAATTAACCCTTGCGTAAGGCAGAAGGAAACTGAAATGGTTTTGACCGACACTATAAGAACGTTTGGTGGCTGGGGCAAGGGACGCACCAAAGTAGCGATAAACAGAAGCTGTTAAATTGATGTCGCTGATGGAGGGATGACGCAGGGGGAGGGTGAGGCGTTGGGAGCCATGTGACGGAAGCGGTCCATCTAAAAACGGGACAAAGAATCAGCTATTGAATTATCTAGTCCAGGGATATGTCTACCAGTAAAGGAAAAGTTGTGTTCTAAGGTAAGAATTGTAATAGCTCGTACGAGGTCCATGATCCTAGGGGACTTATAGCGTCTGGAGTTGATGTTGGAGACAACTGGTAAGTTGTCGCACCATATACAACTATGTTTGCCTGACCTGGAAGGGCCCCAGAGGTAGCAGGCTATGTAAATTGCAAACAGTTCCTGCCAATCAATGCTGATACCCACGGTGGCGTTAAGGAGGTGTTGAGGGAGCCAGGTAGCCTGAAACCATTTCCCATTGAGATAGCCACCATACCCATGGGACCCAGAGGCGTCCGTAAATAATTACAGGTCAGGCGAGGAGATAACATCACCCCCTAAGAAAAGGCTAACTCCATTCCAATGGTTAAGGAAGTTTAACCACATGGAAATGTCTTTGCGGAATTCCCCATTCAATTTAATGTGCCAGCGAGAGTTAGTGATGCCCTTTGTTAAACTAATTATTCTTTGCAGAAAAGCCCGTCTCGGGGCAACAACTCTGCAGGCAAATTGTGGGGTACCGATCAGGGACTGAAGTTCCTTCAAAGTGGCAGATTTACGGTGTAAAGGGCCTGTTTAGCACGGATTAGTTTGTCGAACGGAAGACGAGCTTCCATTCTTGTGGAGTCAAGGAGAATACCCATAAATTCTAACAAGGCGGTGGGAGCAAAAGTTTTACCGGGGGCAACAGGGATATTGAGTTCACTGAAAAGACAAAGGATTTTGCAAAGGGCTCTAAGGCAGTCTGACCTAGGGGGTCTGGTAACAGAGAAAAAGTCATCCAGAATGTGGATCACGTTAGGGATACCTAGCTTATTTTTAATTATCCATTCAATCATGCAGGAAAATTGGTCAAAAAGATAGGGTGCCGATCGTAATCCAAAGGGGAGCACTGTGTCGAAGAAATACAGGCCGTTACATTTCATACCGAGGAGCTCCCAGTCGGATGGGTGTACTGGGATATTGCGGAAGGCTGACTTGATGTCCAACTTGGACATAAAGCACCCTTGACCAATGTTCTGAGTGATAGAGAAGGCAGTATCTATTGTAATGTAGTGTAAGGAGTAGTAGCTTGGGCTAATGTGGGAATTGACGACAGTGGTTTGATGGGTGGAATGGCTTGAGCGGCTAGTCTTTAACTGGGTGGGTCCAGAGCTTGAGGAGTCAGGCTGGTCCTTTCCTGGGTGGGCTGCAGTGCATCCAGGCCTGTTGCATTGGTGAGTGTAGGGGCAGGGAGTGCGGGCGCAGGGAACCCCTTTGTTGAAGTTGAAGCAGAGGTCACCACGTTTGGGCCCTGAAGAGTCCGTAGACCTGGGGGAAAGGGGGCAGGAATCGGTTACATGATCCGAGCTGCTGCAGGCCTTACAAAGTATGGCTTTTGGGACGCCAGTAATGGTGTCTAGGTACAACTGAACATCCCTTTGGCCCCAGTTAATGGAAAGGTTGTGGAGGCCCTTCGGCGAAATTCCATATCGTACAAATACCATGCCATACCGGGGAACTTACTGGCTGACTCACGTATCAGTTGCTGGTAGGCGAAGAGGTCCACCCCCCGGGATGGGTAAGAGAAGAGGAGTACAGACGAGTAAATGGCAAAGGCGTCAATGGCCATCGGTCGATCCCAGTAATTTTGGGGCGCTTAGCCTGGGATGGGAGGGGTATAGGAAGGCCCTTGTTTCCTGGGAATTAGCGGTAACGTGGTCTCGTAGTAGAGACGAAAAAGGAAGAAGGCTAGCAAGGTCCACGTACTCACCTTTTGTTATGGCTGCGATGGAGCTGTTGGAGAGATGGCTGGCGATAGAAGGGATTCTGTAGTTGGTGTGCAGGAGGGCTGCGTCTTCCGGTGTTCCGAGATTCAAATCTTGCTGAGAGGAGGACGGCGAGAAATCCAGAGAGGACGGAATCTGTTGTCCGCCATTGCGGACCGGTGGGAGAGAGGCATCTGGTGCGACGCTCGTAACGCCTGGCAAATGTTGATGAGCGGATTGTTGGGCAGATGGCTGAACGACGCCAGATTTTGAGCTCGACAGCGAGTTGCTCGCGGAGTTTAAAGTTGCCAGTTTTTGCTCCACGATAGAAGCAATCATGGAGGCCAATTGCTGATCCGGCATGGTCGCTGGGCCGGCAGGTAGCGATGTGGAGTCCTGAGAATCGTTCGCTTGGAGGCGAGCGATGAGCTGCTGCCGTGGCCCTGATTGTACCAGGCGGCGCTGGTACAAAAGTAAACGTAGTGTTTCGGTCGGCATTTGTGCGTACTGCGTCATTTGTACTACATCTGCAGAGTTTGCACAGCCATTTGACTGAGCCGTGGTAGACGGAACCGTAGTACGTTGGCTGCTTCGAGATTTGCGTTGTTTCGGCATGATACGTACAGGGAGAGAAAAATACAATCTTAAAGAGTGCGAGTAGGTACTTGCTTGAAGAACAAAGCTGAAATGTGGCTGACTAATGGTATGAGGGGTTCACATAAGGCGAGACAGGTGAGAATCGTGTGATATTGTGGAAAATTACTGGAAGCTTTGGCAACCACTTTAACATTGTAAAAGTGAAAGAACTTTGAGCTAGACAATGAGCTATTGACTACTGCACAAGCCTTGATTGCAAGGGTGAGGAGAGTAGAGTACACTAGGGACAAGTGAGGAAAGAACTAGTACTCCCTTAGGGCTCATTAACCCCAGTTAAGAGCTTAAACTTATAATAGCAGCATGGAATGAAAAATTGTTGATGTCTATGAGTGACGCTTTATTGCGATCACTTCAACGTTGGATTACAAGCCATGGGTACCCTATGACATCACGTTGTTACGTTTAAATGCAAGCAGTCGACCCATTACCTCTACCATTAACAAGATGTCCAGGGGTGCTTACAAACATTCCAGTCTTTGCATTCTAATTTACTACAGAGTTGGCTATATTTGACTGCATGTCCGCGAGTTCTTGCTGCAGCTGAGCCACAGTGGGTTTCTTAGGGTTTTTGGGTGTCTTGAACTTCTGACGAGTCCCTTCACGTTGTTCCTTCACGGTTTGATAGCTGTCTTGAAACGTAGCGGTCACGTAGCGTTTTCAATGAAAATAGTTCAGCGAATAGTTTGTGTGGATTTTTAAGGATTGTTTTTCACTTCGCTTGCTTTTCGACGACTTATATTTATCACTCGTTTGTCCATCGCATCGTTGTGTTGTACGGTTCGAGGTTCTATTTAAAATCACAGGGTTTCACGCACGGGTAATCCGTTAATTAAAAGTCTAAAGTTGAATACTAATCAGCTCTACGGCTAAATGAAAAGAATTGTCTTAGAATGATTTATTTTTTATCGCTCTATTGTGGTGACTGTTTGCTGTTTCTAGCAAATGGATTTCATAGAAATTGACTAGTCCGCTAAACGATTTTGCTGTTTACCTGTTCGTCTCTGCCGTTTCAAGGTGTAGGCAAATGAGCTGTAAAATTACAAGTTCAAATTCAATAGTTCGTGAACACAGTCTATAGATATATTGAAAAATAATTATTGCTTGTTCAGAATACTTATGAAAGGCCTGGTCCACGAGAACGTAGCTATGGAGAGAGTCGCTAGCGATGTAGTAAAAAAGCGTCTATTTAGAAGCTGACCATGGAAGAAATAAATAAATCTACTGCTGTGTTTTAATTCACAAAGACTAGCGGAGCGTTACACTCTGTGAAGTCTAAACTGTAGGAGACCACAGTCACGTTCAATCGGTTTTTTAGCCCTTTACGGTTCGTCTCTAACTTTTCAACTTGTAAGTAAATGGACTGTAAAAAAGTGCAAGTTAGGTTTGCTCTCTTTTCGGTTCGTAGAGCGCTTTGCTTAAACTATTGGACTTATCACATCGTGAGTTAGTTCGTTAATCGTTTCTTAGAGCGCTTCGCTTATCGATCTTTGGCTGATCGCCTCGTGACTTAGTCCGTTAGTCGCTTCTTAGATCGCTTCGCTAAGTTTGTTTGTCTAAACTTTGGCTTTTCTCAGAGTGTGTGAGCATAACTTTGCGTATTTTATTCCTTCAAAATGTTTCGCAGTGGTATTCACGCACTAAGTAAAAATTTTAAGAAAAAAGGTGCTTCCTCTATGGTCCGCTATAGTAAAATGTATGAGACGTTTCTTTCGTTACAGTTATTCATGTACAATCTTAGGTCCAAATCCACTTCCTCCTCTGGCAAAAGAGTTTAATTCTTCAAAGCTAAAGTGATTTTCCTCGGAGCTGAACTGTTCCTCGTCGGAGCTTTCTCAGGTGAGTGATACCATAAACCTTGGTTTATAACCTCTGGGTTACTTCTTTTGAGTGCGTTTGCTTTTGAGTGGTTTTGCGGTGACTTTACGTTTCATTTGCGTCTTTTCAGTTTGTTTCCTCTTAGCAGGTGGTTTCTCGGGGTTTGCTTTAGACGTCTTCACAGGTGGTTTCTTAGGTTCTACTTTCGACTTCTTGGCAGATTGGTTTGGCCTTAGGTGTTTGACTTCTGACTGCTCTGTAAGTCTTTTTCGCGATTTCATTTCAGGGGAACTTTGACTTATCTCTGGGACTGTGTGTGTGCTTCTAGTGATGTGAGGATAAGTATAACAATTACCAAACACATCTGTAAGGACTTGTTTATTCATCGTGGTTTTTGGCTGATTGTCTATCGAAAGATACCCATAAGGCTTTTCGGTTTCTTTCCCGTACACGTTCATAAAGTTTGACCGGTCTTTCGCAAAAATCCGCTCTGCAAAAGGTCAGGGTAGAGACTGCAAAAGCCATTCCAAAACGTATAGTGTGGCTTTGTCAAAAAAATGGTACAGTTAGACAAAAAGTGTCCACAATTACGCTGTTTAAGTGAATCACAACGATATTTATTTTGCTATGATTCGTTTTTTTCCCTTATAAGGCTTAGTATTACCTTAACATTTTGTATTAATAAACATATCACAATAATAATTAGAATGCATAGTCAAATAATATTAAAACAATTTAAACAATCTGACTTATCCCTAGTCCTTATTAATTGTTGTAAATTAATTATGGATAGCAGACCAAATTAAATCCATGTTTAAAATTTTTGAATGTAGGTTGATTCTGATCAACTTCCTTTGTCTCCTAGCCCTAATTATTCTTGAATGAGGGCTGGGTGACAAGGGATTTTGAGAATCAACCTAAAACATTTTAACCTGAATTTAAATTGGACCTGTAACATCTTCATCTAAACTGATATAAAACACGAATTGCATGCTAGTCTTCAATTTTGCTAGTAAAGCCCTCAAGATGTTCAGATTCGATATCGCCATCACTGCGTGCAGCCTTGCAGTTGCCCTTTCATCAGTCAGTTGGTCTCCTCCAATAAATAGGTGCTCCAAAATGGATACAACCTCGTCTCCTTCAACTTCCTTCTTGTCAACAGGTAGATACTTGTCATGCAGCTCTTGAACAATGTCGATCAACTCTTCATTCACATTTTCATTTTTGAAAAGAAGTCCAAGTGGTAGCTGTAGTAAATCAGAATGAAGATGAAATTTCATTATTGTCTTTCTATCAATAAAACAATATTAACACCTAGCATGAATTAAACCGCAAGGTTGTGCTCCAGCTAAGACAATTGAAGGGAGCAATTTGCTTTTCCAGGTGAATCTTTTATAAAATTAGGTTATGTATTCTGTTTGGCAAAGAGCAAAAGTTAGATGCCACGGACCAGCAGGGTGCTGATAGACCACTTAGCCTCTTTTTATTAGTCTACGGCCATTTTTCATAAGTTTTAAGACCGTTTCATACAATAATGTATTAGCTTTTTTGCTTATAGAATTCACAGTATTTTAGTAATCTAGCAACTAGAGTCCCTTATTCTAAGTTGAATATTTACACCACGAATCCACTACTGGAAGGCATCATGTGAAACGTATGTGAAGATCATTGGAAATGGATGTGAAATCATTTGACTGTGTGAAAACTTATGTGAAAGGATTTTCACATTCCTGTGAAATTAAGGTTACCATGTGAAATCACACGTGAAGTAGCATTAACTGTTAATTTACACTGGCTATATACATGCAATGGTGCATACATGTGCATCCGCTAGATAGCACATACTATGAAATTGTACTTTACCATTTCTTGATTAGAGTGAACAATTACAGCTGAACTTCCAAAGAAGCTAGGTAGTAAAGTACTGTACACTGTAGTTGAAACATTGCTAATAAAAAGGTACTTAGCAATAATAGCGCAGCATTATACATTATAGTAGTAATACATTGATCAATGAATCCACCAATTGCAATAATAATGTAGTAAGAACTTGCTAGTCAAGCTGTTAACAAAACCGTAACTCTCTTTTCACCATTGAATCTTTTAGCTTTTCACTGCTGTAGTCCATCTGTTCATACAGTTGACATTGTGCATGCATATGGCACAGCACAAGAGCATATATTTTTATAAAAGACACCGTGCTTGATGGGTTCATACCCTTTCAGAAGTCATTTACAGGAGAAGTGAACTGTGCTTTGTCTTCATTTGTCCTCTTTTCTGAATGGCTTGGAGAATAACATACACTGTATAGCATGAAATGTGTATTTTCCTTTTAACAGTTGATGATCCAAAGTTTGTCCGGATCCTCTTCATCTGAGGCAGTGATTTTTGGTGCAGACAAAAAGTGAAACAAAACTACCTTTTTGTTAACTCTCCTGTTAAAAGCATACCAGAGGCCACTGTTTTTTTTTGTGCTTGGTGGCTTGATATATATGCCTCGACAACAGCAAATTTCGCAACCATATTATTCTTATATGTACAAGTCAAAAATGATTGAATTGCTCCAAAATATACATTGTTTTCTGACTTGTGAACAGCCACAATGCACGAAGACTTTTTAGCTGCAGCTGCATCCCACACAATTGTTTTCCCTGACATTGACTCCATTCTAAGCTCTTAAAAGGACCTTGTTACTGCAACTATCTCAGAGCCACCAAGCTCTTTTTCACTGTACTTCTTTCTGCAGGACTTGCCTTTCTTCATGGGCAAGATCAATGGGATCAATGACCTTACCTTGTTTGCTAATAACTGTTGGCTGGTGAGTACTCATACCAGGATGCATGGGCTTTGAAATTAGCTTCCCATTCATTTTCATGAATTGACACCAATCAAACAACTGTAGATAAACCAAGCACTAAATCATTTTTGTTAAACATTACTCTTGACAGTGTTGTGAATAGACTAACTTAGAAAAGGGTACCCTTTAAATTTTGTATAACATTAGCTCAAAAAAGGCAAAAGTGTGTCGTTTGTTTCTGAAGAAACTCTAACAATCAAGGTACATTATCAAATTGAAAATCGTATCAATTAATAATAGTAATAATGTTTATTTCTTATATTGCGCAGTCTAGCATGCGATAAAGATATGATCGAATGCGCATTACAACACTAAAATCTTAAAGTAACAAATGGCTAATCCAAATAATGATAATAATAATAATAATTTACAATTTTCGGAAAACATTAAAAGTAAAATATGAGTTAATAAAAGAGCTAATAAAAAGCTAATTTAAAAAGATGTGTCTTTAGTAAAACTTTAAAAATGTTCAATGATTGACATTGTCTAATTTCTAGAGGGAGTCGGTTCCATACTTTGGGCACAGCATTTTCAAACGCCCTATCCCCGAATGTCTTTTTTGTTCTATAGGTATTGTCCATTAGGAGTATGCCCCGGTATGATCTCAACTGATACCGCGAGCTCTCCTTGACTTTTATCAAGTCTAAAAGATATTGGTGTGCGACGCCGTAGATACATTTGTAAACTAGCATTGAAATCTTGAATGCTATTCTGTGGGTAACCGGAAGCCAGTGCAGGTTGATCAGGGATGGTGTGATAGGATCATACCTAGATACAGTACATACCAGCCGAGCTGCCGCGTTCTGCAGGCGTTGCAGCTTACCAAGATGAACAGCGGGCGTACCATATAATAGACCGTTACAATAGTCTAATCGTGACATTACAATAGCCTGTACAATGGACTTCCTATTGTCATACGATAAATACTTTCTAATACGCCGGATGTTGTGCAGATGGTAATAAGTATCCTGACATACGCTGTTAATATGTGTGGTCATTTTCATGTTGACATCAAACCAAGCACCCAGATTTCTAACAGAGTAAACAGCAGAAACCTTTACCTCACCTACTTGCAAGTCACTTATCGTAACCTTATTTAACTGTGCGCATGTACCTATAATAAGAAACTCGGTCTTAGCATCGTTCAGCCGAAGTTTGTCTTGTGTTGTAACATTGATACCTGTGGGGATCCTCCTTAGGGGCCCCTGACTGACTTACATGCGCACCCCGAAAACGGGGAACCGCGTGCGTTGTGTTTTTGACTTGCTCGGGACTCGAACATGTTAGAATAGTCTTTATAAAGTTGTTGAATTTAGCTTCATTGAATGATCTTATAACATGGTGTCAGAAGTGGGATAACAGTGGTTATCTGCCCTGCCGAACTGTGAGAAATTATTGGACGAGTTGATGGGACAAACAAGTTTCCTGTTGAGTTGTATTTTTGTATCTTGTATAATGGCCGAGCGAGATTCTCGAATGCCAGGTCCATTGCTCCTAGACGCGAATGCTGCCGAGAACTGGAGGAAATTTGTCATGCAATTTGAGATTTACCTTGTTGCGAAAGGTAAAGATGATAAAGCGGACAAACTCAAGGTAAATATGTTGTTACATTGTGCTGGACCAGAAGCTATCGAAGAGTACAGTCACTTTGTGTTTACCGATGAAGAAGACAAAGATTGCTATCAAGATGTCTGTCGCAAATTCGAGGAATTGTGCCAGGGTGCTAGAAATGTAATTTATGAGCGGCTGGTGTTTAATCAGCGAAACCAGAAGGAAGGTGAGAGGATTGACAATTTCGTCAGTGAACTGAAAAGACTGTCGTTAACTTGTGAATTTGGCGACCTTCGAGATTCGCTCATTCGTGATCGTTTTGTGGGAGGAGTTTTGTCACACGAATTGCGAGGTGAACTGCTGAAGAAACCAGATTTAACGCTGCAAACTGCTCATGATTATTGCCGTACATTCGAGGCAGCTGAACTACAGAAATACAAGTTTAATACACCAACAGTTGCAGCCTCCGAACGTTCACTTCATCCTCTCAGGAAAGTCAAGGTTCAAGAAAAGACACCCGTTCGTAACTGTAAATTTTGTGGTTACAAGCACCCATTTACTCAGCCACCTCGCTGCCCAGCTCTAGGAAAGAAATGCAACAAGTGTAAGAAGGAAGGACACTTTGCACAAGTGTGCAAGGAATTAAGTGCTGAAGGTTCACAACTTGCAGCTGTGGAACATGAGCCTCCAATGAATCACGATGTGCACACATATTTTGGATCAGTTGAGCTGGATAGTGTCTCCGGCACTCGAAAGAAATCTAGGAGCTTGATTACTGTTAAAATTGCTGGGAAAGATGTACAGTTCAAAGCAGATACTGGTGCAGAAGCTACAGTCATTCCCTATAAGCTGTACAAGGAAATCACAAGCAAACCTCTTCAGAAAATTCAGCAACCTTTGAAGGGGTGGCTTGCCCCTAAACTCATCCATCCAAAGGGCTCTGTGAGGCTTCCAACTTGTTATGGGAGTCGTGAACTTAACCTGTTGTATCTTGTTTTTGATGGAAATTTTACACCATTGCTGGGTTGTGATGCTTGTTTAGACTTAGAAGTCCTTGGGTTTATGAACCTTGAACTGATAACTACTCCAGAGTCCAAACAACCAGAGCAAGAAATGCCAAGTTTCTTCCAAACCGATCCTGTGTTGCAGGATTATAAAGATTGTTTTAGTGATAAACCTGGCAACCTACCTAACAAAGTACATTTGGAAGTTGATCCATCAGTTCCTCCAGTGGTACATCCTCCCAGAAAAATTCCAATTGCACTTCTTGAACCAGCACGAGAGAAGCTCACAGAGATGGAAGAAGATGGGATTATTGTTAAAGAAGAGGAACATACCCCTTGGGTTTCATCTATGCTAGTGATTGACAAACGAAAAGTGAAAGAAAACACTCCACTCTCAAAGAATGATGTTCGAATTTGTATTGACCCAAGGGACCTAAACAAAGCTCTTAAGAGACCACACTATCCAATGGTTACTGTAGAGGAGGTTGCCAACCGATTATCGGGTGCGAAGAGTTTCATGTCCCTTGATGCTTGCAGTGGATACTGGCAGCTTCCAGTGGATGATGAAAGCTCAAAGCTCTTAACATTCAATACCCCCTGGGGTCGATATCGATTTACAAGACTCCCTTTTGGCATCTCTTCTGCCCCTGAAATCTACCAAAGGGAGATGGACAAACTCTTTGAAGGGGTTCCTGTGGAGATTATAGTGGATGATTTCCTGGTAAAGATCAAACCGATGCTGATCAGAAGTTGAGAAGAGTACTGGATAGAAGCAGAGAAGTAGGATTGAAGTTCAATCCAAAGAAAGTGAAACTTCGTGTTCCTGAAGTAAGCTATGTTGGACATGTGTTCTCGGCCGAAGGATTGAAACCTGACCCTGATAAAATCCGCGCGATCAGTGAGATGCCTCCTCCTTCTGACAAAGAAGGTGTACTTCGAATACTAGGAACTGTCAATTACCTAGACAAGTTCATTGAACACAAAGCCAATCTACAAGAGCCAATTTCACAGCTTACCCAGAAAGATGTCGCATTTGTGTGGGAGAAACCACAACAAGAGGCTTTTGATAAGCTCAAGTCTGTCATCACTAGTGTGCCAGTGTTAGCATACTTTGATAACAGCAAAGAAACGGTGCTAAGTGTTGATGCCAGTAGCACAGGCCTTGGTGCAGTGATCATGCAGGAGGGCAAACCAGTTGCCCTCAGTTCAAAGACCTTGACTCCCCCAGAGAAGATGTATGTAAATATTGAAAGAGAGCTGTTAGCAATTGTATGGGGAACGCAAAAGCTTCACACATATGTGTATGGGCGCAGAGTTATTGTTGAGACAGACCACAAACCGCTGGAGTCAATCTTTCGGAAACCACTGAATGAGGCCCCTCCCAGGCTACAGAGGATGTTGCTCAAACTCACTAAGTATGACCTTGTGGTGCGTTATGTCCCCGGAAAACAGCAGGTCATTTCAGACTGCCTTAGCAGAGCACCTCTCAGTGAAACTGAACCGTTCAGTGAACCCGAAGATGTAATCGGAGTTAATCTTGTTGAGGAACTTGGATTAGAAAGCAGCATCCTGAAGAGATTCAAGGACAGCTCAAGTGCTGATGAGACATCAAGAGTGGTGATGGAGTACGTTTTGAAAGGCTGGCCCTCTGAGAAAAAACAAGTTGATGAACTTGCCCGGGAATATTGGAATTTCAGAGAGGAACTGAGTGTCGAGGATGGCATGTTATTTAAATCAGACAGAATTGTGGTGCCAAGACCATTGAGAGCTGAAGTGTTAGATGAAATTCATGGAGCTCACATGGGAGAGAGCAAAAGCCTTTCCTTTGCGAGGGATTATGTTTTCTGGCCTTCCATGACTGCCCAAATCAAAGAAAGAGTCAGTTCCTGTGCCGTATGTAATGCTTTCCGCAACCGACAACAGAGAGAGACATTACATCCTCATGACATTCCAGGATTACCTTGGCACGTTGTTGGGACTGACCTGTTTCAATATGGTGGCCAAACGTACCTGTTAGTCACTGACTTCTATTCGAAGTACTTTGAAATAGAACTGATTCGCCAGAACACTGCCATTTGTGTCATTAACAACTTGAAGAAAATATTTGCGAGGTTTGGAATCCCAGAGAAAGTTGTCAGCGACAACGGACCGCAGTACAGCAACACCAGAAATTTGTTCAGCAACAACCATGAGTTCAAGAAATTCGCTGAGGAGTGGGGATTTCCCATACAACCAGCTCACCAGAGTATCCTCAATCAAATGGCGCAGCGGAAAGAGCTGTACAAACCGCAAAACGCATTCTTAAGAAAGCTGCTGCAGAGAACAAAGACCCATTTGAGGGACTGTTAAAGTATCGCAACACCCCATTCGAAGATATCGGTGTGTCACCTGCCCAGCTGCTGATGAGTCGACGCACTCGAACAATGATACCAACTCATCGACGTCTCTTGTTACCTCAGCCAGTGGATCGTGATCATGTTCTGAAAACACTTCATCAGCGACAGTATAATGCCAAGTGTAATTATGACAAGCAGAGTAGAGATTTGCCTCCACTGGAAGTTGGGGACAAGGTGCGGTTTCGTCCAAATGGTGAGAGGGAATGGCACAAAGCTGAAGTAATGCCCAGATCATACATCCTGGAGGATGAATATGGACGTGCTTACAGGAGAAATAGGAGACAGATCCTCTCTGTTCCAAATGATTCTCCCATGACCCCAAGGACAAGGGCTCCTCCCATAAGTACCCAACCTCGTGACTCTCCTGTGAGTACAAGACAGCCACTTGTAGTTGAGAAGCCTGCGCCAAGTCCAGTGACACTAGAGAGACAGATCTGGGCGTCAAGTTAGGAGGCCGCAAAGACTCATTGAATCGTGTTAGGGGGGAGATGTTGTAACATTGAGACCTGTGGGGATCCCCCTTAGGGGCCCCTGACTGACTTACATGCGCACCCCGAAAACGGGGTGCGTTGTGTTTTTGACTTGCTCGGGACTCGAACATGTTAGAATAGTCTTTATAAAGTTGTTGAATTTAGCTTCATTGAATGATCTTATAACATCTTGGACCATCCAGGTTCTTATGTCCTTGGTGCAAGCTTGTAAAGCGTCAACAGCATCCGTCTCAGTAGCAGAACCATCCGGCTTAAATGAGATATAGAGCTGCGTATCATCAGCGTATGCTTGAACGTTAGGGAGATGGGATTCAACAACATCGAAGAGCTTACTTGCGTACAACGTGAACAGCAGGGGACCAAGACATGATCCTTGAGGTACCCCTTGAGGCAGATCAAAGTCACTCGAATAGCTCCCGTTAATCAGGATTCGCTGTTTCCTGTTTGATAAATACGAGTGAAACCATTTAAGAGCGGTACCTGTAATTCCATACGTCACGTACAGGCGATTCAACAACACTTGGTGGTCAATCGTGTCGAATGCTGCACTCAGGTCTAGCAATACCAAGAGAGTAACTCGTTGATTGTCCATTGCAGCTAGTATGTCATTCTGTATCTTCAATAGGGCAGTCTCTGTGCTATGACCAAGTCGATAGGCTGACTGGAGGATGGGATACAAGCCCGACTGAGTAACGTGATTGGTTGTCTGATCATAAACTGCCCTTTTAACCAATTTAGAGAGGTATTGCAGATTACTCACAGGTCTTAAATTGGATAAGGAAGTCCCTTGCGTGGTGTTCGTCAGTCTTGGATCCACAAGGGCCGTTTTCCAATCAGATGGAAAGTGTCCCAAGGAAAGCGAAGAATTCACGACATTAGTGATGATGGGGAGAAGCATATCGGACATGCCGACTAATGGAGGATTTGAGGATTTGGAAGGAATCATGGATTACATAATATGGGAGTTAATTTATTTGCTTTAAAATGTCCACGTCCATTCAAAACAGCAGAAAAAACTTAGCCTAGAAAACATGTTGGGGAAAGTGACGAGGCAGCAATTTGTTGGAAATGGCAGCTACATTAAAGATGATGTCACCTTAATTTATTGGTTAAAAACAGTTATGTTGCAGTTTATCTATTTGCCAGAAAGTATAGAAAACATTGTATATTGAAACATAAATGTATAGATGAGTTACACATACTTTCTGGCAAGGAAACCCAAGTTGAAACCATGCCTATTACTACAAACTTCCTCTCACAACAGTAAATTCAATAAAATATTGAATATTGAAATATAAGTTACGATAATAGCAATGATCTGGTCTTACTTTGTAAGTCTGCATAACAGTTGTCTCAGGTTGGTTCCGATTAGTTACTCACTTGCAGACCCAGCTGTTAAATCGTTCGTACACATACATCCACGTGCTATTCACTGGTCCATGTAGTTTAATACCATCCACCACATGATGAACCATATGCATGCATATATGTTCTGGAATGCACAAACAGACCTACAGGATGAAATAACTTGATAACTTTATATTTCCCCACTTCTCTGTATGAATAGCTAACATTTTTTCCTGCTCCACAGAACTGTGGCAAGGCAGATCATAGATTGAAGCATTTTAAAGCAGAGAAAAATCTAAAGCAGTCTAGCTGTTGCCACAAAAGGAAAAGTGGCAAATATTAAGAATGATAATAAAGTACACACACAAGAGGCTTGATTTTCTGGACATGGAGGTACCAAAGAACAAAGTCCAGATAATCAAATCTATGAATATTTGTGATGTTTTCCCACTTGCTACTTTCCTTTTCAAAACAAGATTTTTCAGTAGCAATGTCAAAATTATAATAATATTTTAGGCACAGTTAATGTTAGGCCGGCTTTAGCATTTAACCAAAAGCACGGTCACGTACAATGTTGCCTGCAAGCTCTATACTATTTCAAAATATGAACAGCAAAAAATCATATTGTGGCATCATTAATTTATTTTTAAAACTCACAAAAAAAAATATGGGACCGGAGAAACAGTCCTGTTAAGTAAAAGAGAAAGTTGCCACAAAAAATGCATCACGACTAATGAAACCTCTTATATTGAGATTTTGAAATACAAAGGGGTTTGTGAAATATAGGGTAATGCTGTCTGCTTGTACGCTATAGAAATGACTAGGCTACCGAGAAGATCAATAAAAACCAATATCACACTTGAAGCTCAATTGTTCTATTAAAGATAAACACATCGCAAAGCTATTCCAGTACCTTAAATTGAAGGTAGAAACTGTGCTTTCCTGCTTAGGTGTTTATTTATGCTTTCATGAATGTACTGTTTTAATAGCAAACTTCAATATTATTTTTATCCTCCCCCCTGCAATGCAACTTTTCCAGACAAACCTGAACACTTATGGTGTAGTACAAGTGCCAGGGTAACATTCACTTCCTCTTCTAAATTGGGAAGTTTGCTCACATCTTGAACATCATCATCGTCATTTATTAGCCTTTTTTACAACAAATTTAACAGGATACAGCAGGTTGTTAGGCGAGGAGACCTCAAGAAACCACCAGGCTTATAAAGACAGGCCACTTCGACATCACAATATTATAACAAATAAGGGCTGCGAAGAAGTGCGGCTAAACTAATTTAGTAACTATTTTAATAAAAGCGCTAGCACTTTGTTCTTAAAGACAGAAAAGCTTGACAAGGTTTTTAACAGACG
>OZ037778.1:34057830-34125330 GCA_964035525.1 Porites cylindrica | reverse complement strand
AATTCCGAAATTGTATGGTGCTTTTTTGTTTGATTCTTTGTTTTTGCCACGATAATACGGCGTGTTTAGAGTACTAAAGTTCGATCCGAGAATTAAATCTCTGTCAGTCACACACTGAGAAAAGAGAAAAAGAACTAAATTAAAAGTAGTCCGCGTGCAATTCTTGAAGGCAATCATTTGTTCCATAAAGTTCGGTAATTGAATTAATTCATCAAGCTCGAGGGGGTGACGGTCAAGCTACTCGAAAGTGATGTCGTTTGAAGTCTTGTCGTCCAAAACATGATAATATGAGTTTTGTCGCCCAAAATTCCAAGAAAAGTCGCCCACAATCCTCCCTCATTCTACAGTGTTTTTAGTTTACAGATTCTTGTTTTTTTCTTCCTGTGAAGAGCGAGATATAGTACACGTTTACAGCGCTTGATTCGTCTTAGCATAGCGTAACGAGATATCTTTACATAAATTATGATTGATAGCGCTTCGTTCGTCAGGGGCACCTGACGGCGATTTCCTCCTAAATGCATCCTAGCATCCTAGGACAACTTCAGTCTTTTCGAAATTACAAGGGCTTCAGCATTATTTTCCCGAAAAATTTAGCTTCCAATTGAAAGTTTTAGGAAAGTGAGAATTTTATCGTATTTTCGGTTCCGAAAATTTTAAGATTCCTTAATTCTCTACGAAAAATAGCTTAACTGGGGAATGAAATGGAAAAGATTAAACTTCAGAAAATCGTAAGGAATTTATTAGATATCCTTCGAAAATTGTACATGCATGGAACGGTCATCTAGAAATGTTTAGCCTTCCTCAACCTATAGAAAATTCTAGGCAGTTTTTGTTTCTCCGATTTAATTACCTTCATTCGTCGTGGTCGTCGCTGGCTTAAAGAAATATATTAAACTAATTTATTCAACTTCATTTCTCTGTGCATTACTGCTAATAAATATTCCGATGGCATAACTATAATTTTCAGGCGACATAACTTCAGTGCCTCGCATGCGATAGTAGGCCTCTTTGCGATTCCGGTCAACAGCCGACAGCCGGAGGAATTGGTTTACACTGATCTCGCGTTAATTCCAGGCCGCGAGACCACCATTAAGTCGTGATTTTCAAATGGCCACGGTTACTATCAAATTCCAAAACAGTCTCAATTGGTATATTTGATTCACTTCGACCAGTTATCAATGCTGATTATATCCGCTGAAAACCCAAGCCATTTTTATCATCTTAGTGGTTTTAGTAATCAAGCGTGTTCAGCGTCTCTTACCCAAATTGCACGCTAACCGTGCTATAATTCGCACACTTACCGTGACATATGGCACGCTACAAAAAAACAAAAGGTCTAGCGTGTTAAATTTGCCAAAACAAAGGCAAGTGTGTCCGTCTTTGTTTTTTCAATTTAATATGCGCATATCTGTGATCTACGGCACGCTAAGCGTGTCGTGCAAGTGTCTCGTGCGCGTGCTTTCACCTTTAGCATCAAATTCCTGTGGAGGGTCACATTTGGTCAAACTTAATGATAATGGCTCATATCATGGGCTTAGGGAACCAATCAGAAAGCTGGAAAATCATTATCCTGAGCAAAAAATTTACTAAATACTGTTAACGTCTGTTAACTGTGATAACAATTATATGACAGCAGACATCTTCTGTCATATAACTGTCATCACACGTCTGATGTCTGATTTTATATAACAGTTATATAACAGTATATGTAACTGTTATATGACAGTTATATAACAGTTATATAACAGTTATGTAACAGTTTTATAACTGTTATATATGTTATATAACAGTTATATAACAGGTATATAACAGCAGACATATGACAGCAGACATCTGCTGTCATATAACTGTTATCAGACGTCTGCTGTCAAATAAGTGTTATCAGACGTCTGATTTTATATATTATGTTATATAACTGTTATCAGACGTCTGATGTTAGATACCCTTTTCTCCTCAACTCGGCACTTTTATTTTTGATAATTGTAAAGATGACAATAGAGTGTGAGAGAGATCAATATATTATTGAAAAAAAGACAAAAACCAAAGGTTACGGAGTGAGGGCGACAACGATGGAAGATGAAAACACTGTTACTCCAATGCTGTGCTTCGCACAAGTTTCACTTGATAGATGTTCCAAACACGCGTGATCAGCTTCTGACTGACCAGAGAAGATCCAGATGCGAATGATCAAATTGCTTTCTGTGAATTCCATTCATCCTTATAAGTCCAAAAAAATGCCGGCTACATATCTGCGATGCATGCATAATAATGACCTGAACATGAAAACTGCGGGCTACTCTTGTCGCCCGCAATAAAAGTGGTTAATAACTCCCCGTTGCATGTCGTTGAAGGTCTCTGTAAGTGTCTCATGTTTTACTTTTGCGGTAGTTTGGCGGAGCAATTAAATACCCAAAAAGTGCAATTCACTTCAATCAAAGTGTAAAAATGAAACATCTTATCTTTCCAAGGGTGAGAAACGGCATACTGTCTCTCACAAACGAGAGAGCAAAAAGACCAGCCATTCCTGTCCGCCATGCAGAATTTCCTTGAGTAGCCTGACCTTTTGTCTCTTCCGTGTGCAGTCTTGTTTGTTCCATCAGGAGGTGTCTAAAAAAATATTAATGAAGTGTTTTGATGTGTCAGGGGGTGCATGTATAATATTTTAATGCTTTAACTCAAATTAATTCCGCCCTTCAGAACAGGTATTTTATAGGGTTACCTTGCACTACTTTGAAGAAAATGGGAATGCAAAAGTTTTTTAGGCCGCTTTCTTCCCGTTTTTGAGTCTTTTCCGGACCAAAACAAAAAGGCCATGACCCCTCCCCACAAGGGCACAATGAGCCTCCCCCCGTGCATATTAAAGTGAGGTCCATAGCTAAAAATAATTAGTGCAACTAGTACTATCACTGTGCCGAGTTTGATGCTTTTACCCGAAAGTGCACAATTCAGCTATTTTTTACACCATACCACTGGAATACTAGTCATGTTAGTCATCCCTACTCATCTCTAGTTATCCTTGTCATTTCTAGTCATCCCTACTCATCCCTAGTCATCCCGAGTCAAACCTAGTCATCCCTAGTCATTCCTAGACGTGTTAGTCATCCCCGTCATCCCTAGTCATCCCGAATAATCCTTAGTCATCCTAGTCGTCCCTAGTCATCCCTGTCATCCATAGTCGTCCCTTGTCATCCCAAGCTATGTTAGTCAACCTTAGTCACCCCTAGTCATCTCAGTTATCCCTGTCATCCCCATCCTCGTCATCCCTAGTCATTCTAGTCATCCCTTGTCATCCGTAGTCTTGTTAGTCATCACTAGTCATCACTAGTCATGTTACTCATCCCTAGTGATCCCTGTCATCCCTGATCGTCATTACCATTCCTAGTCATCCTTATCATCCCTAGTCATCCCCGTAATCTTCAGTCATCCCCAGTCATCTTTGTCATCCCTAGTCATGTTAGTCATCACTAGTCATCCCAGTCTTCCCTAGTCATTCTCAGTCATCCCTTGTCACGTTAGTCATCCCTAGTTATCCCTAGTCATTCCTACTCATCCCTGTCATCCATAGTCGTCCCTAGTCATGCCTAGTAATTCCTGTCATCCCTAGTCATTCCGAGTCATCCCTGTTATCCCTAGTCATTCCAGTCATCCCTAGTCATCAATGTGATCCCTAGTCATTCCTGTCATCCCTTCTCATCCCAGTCATCCCTAGTCATCCCTACTCATCTCTAGTCATCCTTGTCATTTCTAGTCATCCCTTGTCATTCCTGGTCATCCCTGTCATCCCTAGTCATCCCTGTCATAACTTGTCATCCCTAGTCATGTTTCTCATCCATAGTCAGTCCAGTCATCCCTAGTTATCCAAGTCATCCCTAGTCATGTTAGTCATCAATAGTCATCCCAGTCATCCCTAGTCATCCCTGTTATTCCTAGTCATCCCTAGTCATGTTAGTCATCACTAGTCATCCCAGTCAACCCTAGTCATGTTAGTCATTCTCAGTCATCCTAGTCATTCCTGGCATCCCCAGTCATCCTTTCCTTTCCTAGTCATTCCTAGTCATTCCAGTCATCGCTAGTCATCCCTCTGATTCCTTGTAATCCCTAGTTATTTTAGTCAACCGTAGTCATCCCTAGTCATGTTAGTCATCCCTGTCATCCCCAGTCATCTCTAATCATCCCCGTCATCCCTGGTCATCCCGAGTCAAACCAAGTCATCTCTAGTCATCCCGAATCATCCCAGTCGTCCCTAGTCATCCCTACTCATCTCTGTTATCCGTATTACATCACGGACATAAACTCTGATCCGAGAGGGTCATACAGTAACTGACGGGTCTCTGAAAAGAGAAATTTGGGGCAAGCAGGCTATATAGATGATGAACTCACTGTTTATAACTCCATGACCGTATCCCAAAAGTCGACCCAGCCCGGGGCGAGCGAACATCATTTTGGGGCCACTGGCCACGCCCTTATGTTTGGCTGTAAATTGGCTGATTAGTCAAATCTCCTGAACTCCACGACCATGCACCTTTACAAATATTGCCCTTCTAATCATCATATAGTTAGAGCCTCCCGTAAGCATTTGCAACTATTTTGTAGCAGACTGTTTAACAGTTTTCATTACTTTGATGTCTCGTAAACAACACGAGGTACATGTTCTGATCTCCCCGCTCTCGCCTCCCCCCCCAATCCATAACAAAAAATTTTCAGACCAACACTGGAGGTATGTACAAAAATATGACCATCTCGAGGCAAGGTTCATCACTGTAACTTATTACCACATAAGAGCCTTTTCGTTGTTTGCCATTGACTGATTCTGTTCTGAATAACGAGGTCCCATAAACAACTCCACGTTTACAAAGAGCCCGTCCTTTTCAATTCAAGAAAACCCAAGTAGTAATTTCACCAACGGACATAAGCCGAGAGAAAAGGACCGCGTCAAATGGTTCATAAAATCACAAACGCCTCATGACACCTTTCATTCACTCTTTCTTCGATAAACTAATTTTTTAAGCATAAATGACATCAGCATGCGCGATTATGAGCGTTGTAGCTTATGGAAAGAAAATTTAACCAATGCACATGAAAGCGCTTAAGACGGGATCGACTTGGGGGAATTAGGAACATTGTGCGTACCGCTGGAAAAATATTGGCTAGTTCTTTGAATAGACTCAATTAAAACCGTTTTTGCTCAGTAAGGAGCTGTTAGATGGGGCCAAGCTACATAAATTAGATCGCATCAGAATACCGCACAGGACTAGGCCTCTCAAAATCGATAAGCATGCAAGACCAGTTATTATGTAAAACAGAGGAAAATTCCTTGAGGGAAAAATTATGGCTAGGGAAAAGATCCGAAGGTGGAAAGTTAGGATCGTAGCTTCTTTTCAGGTAATCGATTACGTTAACTTCCGCTATCCGATGGGCATATCGGAAAGACGGAAAACACTCAATGGATGAGAGTATAACACACAAGAAGAAACAAATTTGTGATTTTTCACAACTCAATAAAATAACTAAAAATGTATACTAGTCCGTTATATAAGATTTTTGCTTTCAATTTCAGATTTTTTACGATGAAGCATTAGCCCTCGGACTCACTAGACACTACTTCACACAATCATCGTGTTAAAATCAGTGAAATACTCCATTTGCATGGCGTACATTTTGAAGAATATTTGAAAACAATTTGGATTCCTACACTTATACCTTTATTAAAAATTAAATTTGGGAAGTTTGTTGTTTTCTAAAAGTAGTTTGAACAGCCGAACGGCATTTTTTACACGGAGTGGGAAAGGCAAAGCTTCACTTTTCTCTTCCACTTTTCTGTTCTAAGGTAGAAAGTGTCAGCAAAACGTGAGAGTCGTCCTTGAGGGTAAAGTGTCTAATCTAATTTTCTCACCGATTGCAAGTGCCATTTCATCCACGCATAACCTCACCCAGTTAACTGAATTAGCAAATGTAATGAGGAAACGTTACAAGAGAACTGAGTAAGAAGTTAGGGTAAGTTTTGAAAATTGTGCGCACACCTGGAAAATCTTGGCTACGCTCCTGATAGAGACTTTTGCTGGAGACAAATTGAAACGTGCTCGCTAATATAGTGACGACCAGAAAGGAAAAGCGATAGGATAGTTCCATAGAAAACCCGCCATTAAAATAGATCATGAAGTTGTCGCGTCGGAGGATGAACTTGAAGGCTTCTGATGAAGAGCAGTTTTTTCAAGGGAGCCCAGGCAAGATTATGTACGATGGGCACAGCTTGTTAGATCTGGAAAATTTAGAGAAGCTCAAGGCAAATCGCTAGACAACACATGCTAGAGCTGAAATAAAAATCTTTTGCGCTTTTGAACTCTGCCCCCAAGGGTAAAGGAGAAAGTTTCCCTTTATCAATACATTAACCAAGTTGATTATGAATGTTTCCTTATGTTGGACGTCTTACTAAAAGCGCATTACCACTACTTGTCCTCAGAGGCGTTTTTGAGTTGACGAACAGAGAAAATTAGGTTTTGACGGTTTGAAATTCAGGATGCCAGAATGAAGACGCCCTTTGTATGATGACGTCATCGTCCTACAGTAAAAAGCGTTCATTTTTTACCACTGATATTACGTCAATCGGTACACTCAGTATGTTTTCGAAAGGTCCGTGAGCATGGTAAATTATTTCACATTAAACTGCAGACACATCTTTAATCACTCCTTATTGTTCGCGATATTGGATAAACACTCTGGTCGGTAACTGGATTTTCTTTGCTGTTTACTTTATTTTGAATCAGGACTGTCTTGAGTTGTCCATAACGATTTTAAGCTTTTTCAAGGAAACGAAAATCTGGAATTGTTCCTATAGGGTGAGGCATTTGCGCACAGTTTTAAAGCCCTTCGGTGGGGTGACTGTGGTTTTTGAAGTCCTTGGGCTCATCCCTCATTCTTCTTGACCCCTTCCAAACCAATTTTTCTGTTTATCAAAAAGCCCTTTATGGAAAGACAAAGAATCTCCTCAAAACGGGCTTCGTGACTGAGGCAAAATACCTGAAAATTGTGCGGCACGTAACCGTTGTTAATGGTGTACAAGGTAGAATGGGTCTATTTATTACTTTGCCAACGCCCAATTTTAAAACCGGAAGTAATGATGTTTACTTCAAGGGCTCATGTCTCATGAGTTTTGAGTGAATCTTCAAACGCTGTAAATACATTTAGCTGGAACTATCATCGCATCCTCGCTCACTAATAATGATAACTTATACCAACTTCCATTATTTATTTCCTGGCTAAGATTTTCACGGATTCTTCAGTTCAGTTGTTTGAAACCAGGCGGTTTCACGTGAGTTCTAACGCCATGCAAGGAACGTGACGACCCGCGATATGCGTGGGAAAATATATATTTTTTTCGATCAAGGTGGAAACTGGCATCTTTGTCGTCGAGTAAGGTAATACATTTCAATTTTCATTACTATGGTTAACTTTAAAAGCTCTGGTTTCGATAAAGGAACTGGAGGAAGTCAGGAAAATTCCAGTTCGACTGTGATGGTTACATTTTGTTTACGCGCCGTAGCATAAATATAACAAATTCATTTTCCTTTTCCTTGTACAATCTGCCTTTTTTATACTGTTTTTCGCAGCAGAGTTATCGATTATATTACAGAGACTAATTTTATTACACAGATCACTCAGATTTAATGACAGAACTCTATTATCGATTGTAATTTTGGCAACACCTGGCGAGTATTCGGTGTAAAGATTATTGACAAAGTCGCAAGAATACTCTTCCATTCATTACTTTTGTTTCTGCTCCGTTAAATTTGCCCAATTTTTTTATTAACGAACTCGATTTAACTACAAACAATGAGTATTCAGGCAGAGTGGCAAGCTTCAATGCGATGTGGCAAAAGAGATACACGCCTTTAAAATTCTGTTAATTTTGCGGGTGTAAAAAATTCAAAAAGTATACCCACCAAAAGTTTGATCGATCGTTGCGAAAATGTTATCAATTTCAAAGTAGTTTCTAAAAATACAATAAAGAGGGATAGTTCTTTCATTGTGTATCGGCAAAGGAAGATTGGCTTTGAAGACAGGGTTGTAGTCAAGGCTCAAAAGCAGCTTTTATTAACCAATATGGCGCCGGTCCGAGGCACCCAAAAACCGGCCATGTCGATAATTTCCAAAATAGGAAGAATTACAACCTTAAGTTACCCATTCCTTATTAAAGACCCCAAATCAAGTCTACTTGCCAATTTTTAGTCAATTCAGTGAGATAGTGTGGCAGCGACTTTTCAATATAGCTCGAATGTTACAGACAACTGCTCTTAAATTATCGAGATTGGCAACATTTATGGGCTTTAATAATTTAAAGCTTTTTTTGTTACAAATTGCATGCTTTTATGAAATTTATACAGTTCAAATACGGCGTATAATCAACTGTACAATATTAATTAACGGCCACACTGGGTATTAACGTGATCATACTGTGATCCTTTCTTAATACACCAGTACACAGCAAACACCACCTTTGTATAATATAGCTCAAAGTGCATGCTATGGAAAAAAGTGTACTTTAAAGTGGGAAACGTCTGGCTCCCGTTCCACCAAAGAAAGCTAAGACAAATGGAAAACATCAACCCCATGAAGAAATTCTCGATGATGATAGTTGGGCAGCACTTAGGGATCCCCTTCCACCAAAGAAAGCTAAGACAAATGGGAAGCGTCAACTGCCCCATGATGAAATTCTCAATGATGATACAGATTAGATTGACAATATTTATAGCTGGCCAGTACTGGATACCCTTCCACCAAAGAAAGCTGAGAAAAATGGGAAACGTCAACCCCGTAAAGAAATTCTCAATGATGATAGCTGGCCAGCACTTGGGGATCCCCTTTCACCAAAGAAAGCTAAGACAAATGGGAAGCGTCAACTGCCCCATGATGAAATTCTCAATGATGATACAGATCAGATTGACAATATTGATAGCTGGCCAGAACTGGATACCCTTCCACCAAAAAAAGCTGAGAAAAATGGGAAACGTCAACCCCGTGAAGAAATTCTCAATGATGATAGCTGGCCAACACTGGATCCCCTTCCACCAAAGAAAGTTAAGACAAATGGGAAATGTCAATCCCATGAAGACATTCTCAATGATGATAGCAGGCCAGCACTGGATCCCCTTCCAACAAAGAAAAAGAGATCTGTTGCGCGGGTCTATTTATCTGAAGAAGGATTTAAGGCATCCAGAACTCCTGTCCGAGTTCCTGTAGTACTTGCCGATGACCAAAAACAGGAAAAGGGTACCAGCAAAGGTTTTTGACATAGTATTTTCTTAAAGGCTTCAAGAATGTTAAAAGCTGTGCTTTTATTTCCATTTAATTCAGACTTTAAACTTTCTTGGTTCTATTAGAAATGGCACATTTCAAGGCACAGTTAATGTTTTGTCTTTTATACTGACAAATTAATTGTAATTAGTAAAATAGTAGACAGTTACAACAGGGTTCTTGTTAAGTTTTAAAGCTATGACAGCAGGATGTAAAGGTAGGAAACCGGCTAAGATAATTTCAGACCTTACCAATTTCCCCAAAACGTAGCTCTTAATGACAACCTTGCGTGATCATGAGTTATCATAAATTTTGAACTTTACATGTTTGTATGTTATAGATTATTACTTCCTGCTGGCACACTCATTTTTTATGCCTATTATTAAATACATGGTGAAAACCTTATGTGCTGGAAAATGTTTTGTATCCAAAAATATATTGAAGTTCTGAATATATGAAAATCATGTATGTTATCATGATCAATTAAAGCACCATATGAATTTCCTATAGTACATTATATTTATCATTTAGTTTAATTCAATTCTAAATGTGCTTGTATTTGACTAATTGGTTGTTGCAAAATAAAGCATTTACCTTATAACTTATTAGGGACTGTGCAATAATTACCTGGAGAGGGGTTGGAAAATTAGAGGGGGGCATGTGAGAAAATGACAACAAGAGAGAGGGGGGGTGGATGTAAAATTTAATGCATACAGGGGGGCATTACTTCTTCATTCCTTTTTGCAAACTGGAAAAGTAGTGGAAGAGTTATTACAGTTTAAATATAAATACTAACATTGGAATAAAAATAATCGCACTCTTTCCTTAACCTCGTCGACTTCAAGTGATGCATTAGCAGCCATGTATGACATCATCGCCATGACTAGTTGACATTGCTGAATGAAAGGTTAGGCCAATGTCTGCGACATTGATAGCTGCTATGCCCTCGGGTATTATTTCGATTTCTGCCTCTTCAACTACTTAAGTTATGGTTGACAATACTTTTTCCTTCTTGCAGCTGTGCTCAAGGTTACTTGTACACTCACACACCAACTTATCAAAGTCGTGGCCAAACTCAACAATTTTTTTCAAGATCCGCCAGTGGCTCATACAAATTCCCCCAACGACTGCACCTCTTGTAAAACTACAAGCAGAAATATTTACTTTTTGTAAGATAAATGGAAGTGATCTTAATACACTAATTTCTTGTTGTTTTATTTTTTGCATGGTCTATTTAAGCCACATCAAACAATTTACAATACAAACGATAAAATTATTATGCAACTGAACATTAATAATAAAAGTTGTGCCCAACAAGTTAAAATAGACATAACTTATAAAACTGACTGTAAGTCATATTCCATGCACTACATGACACCTTAAAGGGAATAATTCTGAGCGAAGCTCGGTGCTTCGTGAGGTTTATAATCTCGTCGCGCGCAAAGCGCGCGTTTCCCACGAGGATCGCAAAGGCGGCATAATTTTCTGTTTGCTATAAATCTATCAAGTTTGGTTGGTGTCCGCCTTGACGTCATCCAGAGTACAGACGTCAGAGCGCATTATGGGTTTCCAGGCAACCGATTGCCATCGATGACATGTGTAGGCAGCACTTTCATGTTTTATTCATGAAAAACTGACAGGTTTCGATCTGTGAATTACGACAATGTTTACGGTCGGTCAATCACCACCAATATCTCGGGCAAATGAAAGACAACAGCAAATTCAACCTAGGATTCAAGAAGTGGCTGGAAATCATCGCCTTGGGAGATTTACCAACGAAACTCCGGAAGAGCGAGAAAGGCGGCTTGAAATCCAACGCGAACAGCAGCGAAGAAGGTGACAACAAGAAACCGCGGAGCAGCGAGAACATCGCTTAGCCCAACGAACGTAACACCATCCCCAGGAGACAGAGGAACAGCGGAACAGGAGACTTGAAAATCAGCGGCAAAGCCGTCAGCAGGAGACAGAGGAGCAGGAGCCTGGAGTATCAGACGCAGTATCAAGGTAGGCGTGAAAACGTGTAAATAATCTAAGTAACATAACCTTAAGTAATGAAGGGCCATTAAGGCACGAAACACCTCAACAACGAGAGCACCGCTTACAAAGACTGAGAAAATTCCGCTACCAGATTTCAAAACGGAATCGATGAAAGGAGGCAACACCAACTGCAAAGGCAGTGACAAAATAACGCCGTCCGAATTCAGAACGAAAGCAATGAGGAGAGGGAGCAACGACTACGAGTTTTAAGACAGAATGATGCTGTGCGACGTAACGCGACGCGCTAAGAACTGCACGATCTGCAAGATTCGCAGAAGGAATATCTTTTAAACGCATGGCGAACTACCGAGCAACCTTTACACCAGCAACAATGGGTTCAGAATGAGATGGACAAAATTCATAGTTGTATTAACAGTTTAGAACACCGACAATGTGTCACATGCAAGGAAACTTGGCCTACAAAATAGGGTTTAAGTCTTGCAAGGTTTGAATGTTTAAGGTGTAAACGGGATAAGGGAAACCCTAAATTCTACTCCCAAGAAAATGATATGGATCCAGGTGCTTTACCGTTATAACTTCAAGGGCTCACTGATATTGAAGAAATGCTAATCGCCAGAGCTTACCCAGTTATGTGCGTATATCGTAAACATGGGGGTCAACGGGGTTACAGAGGGCATGTTTTAAATCTTCCCCAAGACTTTCAGGGTTTTCTTAATAGGCTTCCACGTAATATTGCACAGCTCCCATATCTCATAATTCGAAGGCATGGAACTGACAACACACACAGGGATTGTACAGTCAGAAGACAGAAAGTGCTCCAGGCTATAATGTGGCTTAAAGCGAACAATCCCTTTCATGCTGATGTGGCTATTGACTATGAATTACTTGAGCGCTTTCCAGAGGAAGGGGTACCTGATAATCTTCCAACAGTGGAAGATCGAGAGTGAAGTGAAGAGCAAGATGACCAACAAGAAGATGCAGAAGAACAGATTCCACACCAGAGTCATTCATTCCTTCCACTTCCACAGCGACAACGGACTGAACAGGATGCAATACGCGCATTAATTAATGGTGCTGATTCGCTAGATTGGCCAGGTAATGATGGGGATCCTTTCAATGAATTTTGCACAGAGGGCTTGGCTACCATGGCATTTCCAACGCTTTTTCCTTATGGTAAAGGGGACCCAACCGTTCGTGAAGTTTCCTTAACAGATGGTTTCAAACACCTTACTAAGTATGCAGACCTTTCAACTGATGGACTCTTTGCTTGGCGATTTGCCTCACACCCTCGATTTCCATATTGGGCATTAAACATGAAACAACACCATTAATTATTGTCATAAGCGCGCATTTACCTCACTCAAAACCCAGAAGATGCCAACTTAACGTCCGAGGAACTTCGACAAATGGTAGGTCAAATGACTGCAAACCACCTCATGAATCGTGTCCAGCGTTGCGCTGCTAAGATACAGGGGACAAAGCAATACTGGTATCAGCATTACCAGGAACGGAAGGCATTAATCATTCAGAAAGGAGCACCCACTTTCTTCTTTACCTTCAGTGCTGCTGATAACGATTGGCCAGATTTACACAGACTTCTTCAAGAGCCAAACAATGCAGTTCCTTCTGTTCGAATTAGGGCTGTAATTGATAATCCTCACATCACATATGCTTTCTTTGTTTCAAGGTTAGATGAATTTTGTTCTCATTGGCTGGATCGTGTAATGAGTGCAGAATAGAAATAGCTGCGCTTTGAGTGGCAAGCACGAGGCAGTATTCATGCACATGGGTGTGCAAACCTTTCCAATGACCCAGGCCTTTGCAGCCTTGTGAAGACAGCAGCACAGGATGGAAGCTGGAACAAATTTTACGCTGTCGAGAACAACATCCAAGTTATCACCAGATGTCGAATGACTTCCTACCTCAAATAGAAGCAGGACATAAAGCACAAGAAACTGTAAAAGTGTATGCTAATTGGCTGGTCACAGCTATTAATGACGCACTTCCACAAGACAATTGGACCATTCCCTCACCTCATCCATCTGAAATATCAATTGAAACTGTAGACAATTTAGATGGAGACTATGAAGCCCTTGTTAATTCTGTAGAGCACCATACAAAATGTAGCACAGCATACTCCATTAAAATGAGACCTGGCCAGCAGCCAACATGCCGATTTAATTTCCCAAAAGACTCAGGATGAAACTACCATTGACTTTCAGCTCACAACAAAAGCTGCCAGTGATGACCATGAATTAACACTTGAGGAAATCATCCAAGCACAAGTGAAAGCAACACTCACTATGAAGCAAAATGATGGACGCATCAACTTCCACAACCGTGTTATGTTACAACACTGGAGAGCCAATGCAGATCTTTAGGCCATCGTTGACACTGACCAGTGCATCCGGTACATGCCAAATATGCAGCAAAAGGTGAACCTCGATCACAGTCCGCATCTGAGATAACACACATGGCTTCATCTGCACTGCGAAGAGCAATCATTCAACTCGCTGGAGAACGTGACATAGGATCTCAAGAAACTGCACATATGCTTCTTGGAAAGCCATTGTATTCTTGCACCTATTCCTTTCTCTGTGTCTCATTGGATGGAAGTTCAAGAGTTCGGGTTGGAGATGAAGATGATGAAAACCAAGGCGATCAAGCATTAGATCCATCAGTACTTGACCTTTATGCTACTCGTGCTAACTGGCAAGAAAATAACCCTGCAATTCTTAACCTTAATCTCGTACAATTTGCCTCTGCTTACTATGTCACTAAGGGGGAGCTCAAACACCGTAAACAGGAGGTTATTATTTGGACTTTCCCAATTTTCGCTCCAAATCCTTCGGGAAAGAATTATGGTAATTACTGAAAGTATGCTCTAGTTAAATATAAGCCTTGGTCTGGAGAAGTCAACACTGCATGGGATGGACTTGATGATTACCATGAAAATCACATTCAGTGCTATCATGCATTTCTTTCCTCTGAAAGTGCTGCACATTACATTCCAATGTTACAGCAAGAACTTGAACAAGCACGTCGTTATAATGGACATGATGATGAAGATGACAGCAGTGATGATGACGATAAGGAAGTGCCACAACGTGGGGGAGAACCAGAGGAGTGGATGCTGCTATGTCGCCTCAATCAATGGTATGATGACACAATCTCACAAGGAAGCCAGTCTCATGAAAACTTGAAGTTTGACTGGACAGAAACTGCAAGAGCAATGCCGCCTGCCCTACTACGCAAATCTGCTAACTGGATTACAAAACGCAGAAACGAGCCTATAGAGGACCCAAGTGTTCTTAACAGACGACAGCAACAAACTGTTGATCCAGCACGACTGAATAGACAACAGATGCTTGCTTACAACATCCTTGCTTCTCATCATGCAGCACTAAATGGTGCAACTCCCCCAGAACCACTAAAAGTCATCATCGCAGGAACCCGCAGGATCAGGTAAGTCGTATCTTATTAATGCGATAAAAGCACTTCTAAAAGACACATGTATACTCACAGGAACCACTGGTTTGGCAGGCTACAACATTGAGGGTTGTACCTTACACTCAGCTTTACAGCTGCCAGTTCGTAATCACAATAATAATGACTTACAAGGAACAGCATTGCAACGTCTGCAACTTCGTTTCTCTGGAAAGCAGTACCTCATTACGGATAAAATGTCAATGCTTGGTCAGCGGACACTAGCTTGGGTAGATAAGCGTCTACGACAAGCCACAGGAAAACTTAATGAACCTCTTGTAGGGATTTCCGTTATGCTCCTTGGAGATTTCACGCAGCTACCACCTGTTGGAGATAAGCCTATTTATGCTTCCCCATCCCGGTCCAGTTCTTTACTCACACAGCATGGACATTCCATTTATGGTCTATTTCAAACAGTGGTCATGCCATCAGAAAATATTCGACAGGCTGGAAACAATCCTGAGGCAGAACAATTTCGAGCAATATTCCTTCGCTTACGAGATGGTCAGAGTACTCAAGATGACTGGATGACACTGTCAGAGGACACCACAGCATGTTAACATGAGTGACTTCACAGATGCACTGCGATTACATTTTGACAAGCTCAGTGTGGCAAAGTACAATTTTGAGAAACTTAAGAACCTAGGATCGAAAATAGCTCGTATTTCTGCTCTTCATTTGGGTCGAAATGCTAAGAATGCTACATCGGATGATGCTGGTGGCCTCGATGTTGTAATATTTCTGGCAGATGGTGCTGCAGTTATACTTACAAGCAACTTGTGGCAGGAAGTGGGCCTGTGCAATGGTGCCACTGGCGTAGTGGAAGATCTACTCTTTCATCCTGATCGCCCTCCACCCTGCCAACCCATTGCAGCACTCGTACATTTCACAAACTACACAGGCCCTGCTTTCTTAACAACAAACCCTAAGACTGTCCCCATACCACCACATTTATTTGAATGGGAAAGTGATGGTAAGGCCGAAAAAGCTGCGGGAAGTAGTTTTGTTGCTATTTCTCGAGTGCGCTCCTTACAAAATTTAGTGTTGCAGCCAGTGTCGTTTCAAAGACTAGAAGCAATTGGGAAGAGCAAGCAATTACAGGAAAGACTCTGAGAAGAAGAAAGGTTAAGAAATCTAGCAAAAGTTACCACGCTTCACTACGAGCACCTTAAGTCCATTTGTGAAATTAAACGACCGACATCTCACGGCAAGTCACTTTTTAATAAACCTTACACTTACTTTGGGTCCAAAATAAACTTAATCCTATAACATAGTTAAACAATAATTGTTAGAGTCACTTAGTAAATAATGCAAGAAGATAATCAACACACTCTTAGGTAAGTGTACAATTTTTTTCTGCCTAATGTACCAGTCAATTCCAAACCGCCTATGCCCCGTCCTCAGTCATTTCACGTTTTGGACACATTGTGGTCAGTTTCCATGGTATGTTGGTAGTTTTAAGTTTCAATGACTCTCAAATCCTCAAACAAAACAGTCAGGATAGGAGCAATGACCAGTCAACACATTGCACACGTTGAATGGGCACATTAACTAATTACTCTGATATCACTTCTTACGTTGGCTAGTGTTTTCACATGAAAGTCTAATACCAAACTGGGCAGGTCTCGTTGCCGGTAAAATCCCTCAATGTACAAAGCATACCTCCAAGCAAATGCCCTGGGTATACCCGGTGGAGGAGATGGCTAGTTTTGGAAGTGACTGGAACGTAAACTAATGTACACTGTGATGTTATTGATGCTGTCACTAAAGAAAGTTCATAGATTTTCAGACACTGTACATTCTAATAGTTAGCAGCACATAATTCAACTCGTTGAAAATAATTATCATCATCAGAGAACAGTTATAATATTACAGGGAAATTACACCCTGATACTGTAACACTTGTATCAGTTACCATTTCTGCTTCAGGCATAGTATGTGACATAAATCTACTATGAGTATTTTCCAACTTTACAGACAGTCCTTACTGAAGCCCCTGAGTCCCAAGAGTAACCAACATCAATTTTTTTGTATCAAAATTAATAAAATCATCACCTAAGAGAATGTTTTCATCTTTTGTCAAATTTTCTCAACTAATGCTTTAGAGAAATGTTTACAGACCGAAGAGCACAATTGTGAAGTGGATACAGTCAAACCTGCATATAACAGCCCTGTATATAAGTGGCCACACTGTACATTATGGTCACCAGAAAACTTCCTAACCTTTTCAGTTGCCTTATATTTTCAGAAAATTGACCTGTATATAGAGGTCACGCTGTATATAACGGTCATCAAGCCATTTTCCAAGGGTGACTGTTGTAGGCAGGTTTGACTGTATTAAGGATTCCAAGGACTTTTTTTAACAAGAGAATTCCTCTTCAGAAGAAATTTCATTATATTTTCTTCTTCAAACCATTTACATGAACCAGTTAGGTAAAACATAACATGTACCACCTTTACATGTTAACACTACTGTGTTGTTTAAGTCAATTTTGTCTTGCTTGCCTTCTATTCCGCAAGAAAACCTCCATAATTAGATCGCCGCAGAATATTATTAGTGTGACATGGTTGCCACAGCTCAGCTCACCTGTGATGAGGTTACAGCTCAGCAAAAAAAAATAGACACGTCTTCACCATATTGGGAAAAAGGCAGGGGACGTTTCCATTCATTTGGGAATAGCATCATCATCTCTCCCTTTGGGTTTCTACTGTAATTCTTTTCTATCATTTCAAAATACACTTGATGAAAGAAGTTCCATTCCCAGAATTATATTCTTTCATGACATTCATGTTACTTGTTCAAAACATCATAAATGGGCGGATACGATGGCTGTAAGGAGAGAATGGAGGCCACCATTAGGACTTATTGCCATTTCAGTTGGTGAGGAAAATTGTACATACAAATGTAAAAATTATGGATATTTCAAACACCAATCACTGTGGCAACCATGTTCATGAGGGCTGACACATTTCGGGAATTAAGAAACTAGTCACCTTCACCGTCAGTTGAAATTTCACACCAATTCCCTCTGGCAAAGGTGTATGTTCCCTGTACATACAGCAAAACCAATACTGTACCCTTACATACTGATTTCACCACTTTCTACAGACACTGCTAATGAACACCACCATATTTAATGTTCATTAGTTAAGGGCGCTCAGTTCCTTGATTCTCATCATGTGCATCCTTATCGAAATGTCTTTTCAATTTCATTTCCTCGAACTGTTTAAAACAATAGTTGTCAAGATAATGATCAATTAACTCTCATTGCCCTGGTTGGATAAGAATAAAAATTACTTTTCCACCAATATCTATCATTTACTTGTTGTTTCCACTACAGCATAACTTCTGCCATTTCATTCACACATCCACTGGATACACTGTATTTCTCAATTGATAACTATTATGTGATCAGAACTCAACCAAATGCCACTGAAAAATTATTACTCTGCAGTCATTTACTTACACCCACACCAGTTCTTCCTTTTTGGCAGCGGGGGTCTGGGGTCGAATTTCCTTCGACCACAACGAGATGGGCTCTATTTCAGTTATACGGGTGACTCTAATTCTCTGCAGCCCCTCCATTCCTTGCTTTTGATGGGCCACCCACCCCAAAGCTTCGCGACGTTCTGCGATTCAGATATTTCTAGTATATATACCTGTTTTTGAGCTCCTCCATGCCACAAGAATTCATCGTAGTTGATAAGGAAATTTATACCTCTGTGGCCTGTGACATTGGCGATATGTTCTGAACTTACAATCTTTGCTTTCTTCAGCTTCCTGACTGTTGTTTTTCTTGCACAATGATTCGTAAACGTTTTTCTCACTTTCTTTAAGGCTAGTACAAGTTGTGTGGCGTGGCGCGCAAGATGGCGGGTGGAGAGTTAAACGCGTGGAGAGTTTAGCAGTACAGAATTTAAGAGTTTAAGTGTACAGAATTTAACCCAGAGCATGAGTTTAACGGTGGAAACTTTAAAAGAGCTGTGCACAAAAGAATTTCTTCACAATATCCGAAAAGAGATCCGCAAGGAAATCGACTCGCTTAAAGCCAGTCTTCTCGACCTCAAAAAAAGGTTCGACGAAAAAAAGTCCCAAAGTTTTATTTCAAAGAAATGCGATACTGTGATATCGGCGATCAAGGACGTAAAGGAACACAACGAAGGCGTGAAAAGCCAAATTAAAGAGATCAAGGAAGACATAAACAAGCTTGGCTATGATGGTTTTAATGTCGAAGTCAAGTTGGATGAGCTCGAGCAGTACGCGCGAAGAGACTGTCTCGAAATAACCGGTATTCTGATCGTACCTAACAACAGCCCAGCGTTGCTGGTGAAGGAAATGTCTGAAATTATGGGAGTAGACCTCAACGAAAACGATATATCGATTGCTCATCGTTTACCGCCAACGAAGAAAGTGAAAGATCGACTAATTGTCAAGTTCACTCGAAGAGAAAAAAGAGACGAAATTTACAGCAAGAGGAAAAACTTCAAATCTAAGCGGACTAAACATCTCCCGTCTGTGGTCTGCGAGCCGGAATCTGCGGTTGTAAGTCATAAAGCACAAATTCATGTCAATGAAAGCTTAACTCCATACAGAAAACGACTACTGGGCAGAATCTTACAATTCAAGCGCGACCACAACTACAAGTTTATTTGGACGGCTAACGGTAAAATAATGCTGAAGAAAACGGAGAGCTCTACTACGAAATGTTTCGTAACCCATGAGGAATTCGAAGAGTTTCTTGACGAACTCAATTAATTAGCTATCAGTTTCATGATATTACGGAGGTAAAAATGGCTGATTGCCAGGAAAACGGAAGTAGTTGTTTACCATTTTATGATTTAACTGATAGAGAATTTCATGCTATGGTTGGCAGCTGGCCGGATAGGCGTCATGATCTTGACCTTTACGATCTCCTCCCGAATCCAAATAAATTCGACAAGTGCGACCCAGATTTAATATTAAATACCCCCTGCTCAGAATATTATTCAGTCCGTGGCTTTAATAAAATGCTTGTAAATTCAGACGCAAAATCTTTTTCAATTCTTCACTGTAATATCAGAAGTTTATCTAAAAACCTAAATCTATTAGAAGAACTATTATGCTCTCTTGACCCCAAGCTGGATATTCTTGGAATTACGGAAACTAAATTAGGTGAGAAGTGTATTTGTAATGTAAATATCAAAGGCTATAATTTTCTTCACACGGACTCGCCAACAAACGCAGGTGGAGTTGCTTTATATATAGCTGATAATCTTAAAGCTGTACCTAGGCCTGACATTAAATTTGACATAGCACTCGTTGAATCCTCCCGGTGATGATGGTGAAGGTAAAAAAGAAGATCATAATAGGTTGTATCTATAAGCATCCCTCTTGTAATTTAGAACAATTTCGCAACCAACTAAATGATATAATCAAAACAATTAATCCTAATAGACACGAAATTTACATCTTTGGAGATATGAATGTAAACTTCCTGAAATTCAATGAACATGCTCAAACTGAGGAGTTTTTAGATATGCTTTATGTCAATAACATCTTGCCAATCATTACTAAACCTACGAGGATACACCTCCTGCCCTCTATGACTTAGTTCAACCGGCTTCAGCTGTCCATAATTATAATACTAGGTATGCCACTAGTCAAAACCTGTGCAGACCGTTTTCCAGAACTAATTATGGCCTAGCAAGGTTTAGTGTGGTGGCATCACAGACCTGGGAAGCTACACCTACGAAAATTAAGTGTCTCCCCTTGAACAGGTTTAAAAAAGAATATAAACTCTTTCTACTTGACAGTCAGGCATCTTGAACAACTTTAATCTGTTACTTAGTTCTATTTATTTAATTTAAATAGTTTTCTTTATTACTACCGTATAACCTCCACCCACTTGTAACTGCTCTGTGGTAGTAGCCAACTCGAAAGCTTGGCTTCTTTGGCTGCTACACACTCTTCCTTTTTTACGTTTAATTCAATTAGCTCTGTTTTTTACTTCTTCCTTTTTTTTCCTTATTGTTGTATTGTAATTGAATAAGTGTGAATAAATGACCTTAAACTTGAACTAGTACCAGCTACGGATACTTTCATTATGATAGTTATGATATTTTCACCCATTGGTTTAGTTTCGATGAGATGTTTAAATTTTCGGTTTCGTTTGCTACTGAGGTAGAGAAAAACAGACCATTGCATGGATGTTCTAATAGAGGTCTTCGCTCCACAAAAGACTCAAAGAGAGCAACCGGACATCTTTCTCCTACAACAAATAACGTACGTGACTTGAAATCCCTGTTGTTATCATGGAAAGCTTGAATCCTTGTTCATTTCAATGCCTGAAAAGTGTAGCTGTCATGGTTTGCGTGTGGTTGCAACCGTTTTTGTTATTTATCTTTTTACTTCAGCATAGTCTGTCTGGTTATGAGTAGCTTGTTTTTTAGTTTCTCTGGCTCATTTCCTTGATTTTGTTGACACTATTTTTCTCTTAGCACCGCATTTTCAATACATTTAGCAGAAAGACGTACTTTTTACTGTGTTCGGTTTTTGGAATATTTTTTTAACTTTTGTGTTGTTGTTTCGCGTACAAAATTAAATTCCGTTGTCATCTGCTGAAAACCATGGCCATATTAGCGAGCGAAAACATCCGTTTCTCCTCGCTCTTTGCACTGGGGACGTTTCGCGAGGAGGAACGTCTGTGACTCAGCGACAGAAATTCCATACTGATGATGCAAATCAATGTTTAAATAACATGGGTTGCAAATATAAATTTGTCCAATTTTGCGTGTCTTCTGGTCGATTTTGGTGAAGTGTTGTGTTCATCTGCCAACCAGCTCCAGCAAAACTCAAATGCTTCTTCTAGAGAAGATTACATTCCACAAATATTGACTGTTTTGTAAGAGATTCTTCATGTTTACATTTGACCTTTGCGGCCTATTGTCTGTCATTCGTAAACAATAGCTAAAACAATGTAACTAATCTGTTGACCAATCAGCGCTTCTGACCGGGTTCCGGACAGATTTTACGTCATCAGTATGGAATTTCTGTTGCTGAGTCGCAGACGTTCCTCCTCGGTAAATGTCCCCAGCGACGAAGAGCGAGGAGAAACGGATGTTTTCGCAGGCTATGGCCATATTCTTGAATTTTGTTGTTAAAACAGCTATAATCTGATTGGTTCTTGGTTTCTTTTGTATTTTCATCCAATCAGAAACCATTTGTAAATTGCACTAGTGTTACAAGTTTAGCACTCGCGTTACAAGTTTGCACTCGTGTAACAGAAGAACTGCACTCCTTTCTCAGCCAATCAGAATTGAGTTATTTTTTGTGTATATTATTAAGTGTGATAATAGAATGGATAAGGAAGCACGACCTTGCCCTCGCTCGGGAGGTTTTGTTATTGGAACGGTATCGTCTAAAGGCGAAGACAGTTGAAAGAGGAAAAGTGTGGCAAACAACAGTGGACAACCTCAATTCACACGCTACATTGAGGTTTCTTCTCACAAAGATGTTACGTATAAATGTAATAAGACACCGAATACGTGTAAATCTTGTGTCAGATTTCCCTCCATGTGTAACTGCTCCTCAGTTGATGATCTGTTCTAATAAAGACTCTGATCAGAAAACTTAACATGGTGGCGGCGGTAAATCAAACAGAATGAGCGATGCAGAGGTTGCAGAACCAGCCGCAGAGGCCCAACTGATTGCTGAACAACCAGCTCCTAATGCTGGACAACAACCAGCGGTGCCATTGCAAGGTATACAACGGCCGAGAGGATTGAATCTGTCCTCGAGAAACAAGTGCGAGATCTGGAAGTTATAAGCAACAACAGAAGAAGTATGAAATCGTGGCGCAGTTAAACAGACAAACAGAGGAATTAATAGAATCGCTCTATTTCTTTATTCGATAGGCCCACAAGCTGTGAAAACCTACAACGGCTTTGATTAAAGTCAAGAAGACAAGCGTAATCTCAATGCGATCATCGCAGGCTTTGACAGATACGCCATTGGATAGACAAATGAAACATTCGAGCGTTTATGACGAGATCCATACGACTTTGAAATCATGTCCAATACTGCCGCACTGTTACGGACCATTAAGAGCAGTTAACGGACCGTACGTTCTGCACAAACCGTCACTATTACTCACAGTCCGTATGCTGAGCACATACGGAGCGTGCATCTCATTATTACACGAGGGCACAATGCGTTACGGTTCGAAGACATACCAAGCGTGCATCTCATTATTACATCAGGGCACAATGCGATACGATTCGTTCGATCCGTACGATCCGCACGGCAAGAAAGGCGCACTCCAACTGTAATATTTCTCGTTCTATAAACCAACACAAGCGCAAAAACCAAGAAAGGCGCACTCCAAAAGTAATATTCCTCGTTCTATAAACCAAAAAGCAACACAAGCACAAAACCAAGAAAGGCGCACTCCAAATGTAATATTCCTCGTTCTATAAACCATAAAGCAACACAAGCGCAAATGCGATTTACAGACCGTAAAACACTCTTTACAGACCGTATACCCCTGTTGTCCATCCGTTCGATCCGTAAGGATCGACAAACCGTACATGACCACTCTTGCCATGAAAATATTCTAAGTCCCACTAATTAGATGCGATTTACGGACCGTAGAACACTCTTTACAGACCGTATACCCCTGTTGTCCATCCGTTCGATCCGTAAGGATCGACAAACCGTACATGACCACTCTTGCCATGAAAATATTCTAAGTCCCACTAATTAGATGCGAGTTACGGACCTTAAAACACTCTTTACAGTCCGTATACCTCTTTTGTCGATCCGTTCGATCCGTTCGATCCGTACGGATCGACAAACCATATATAAACACTCTTGCCATGAAAATATCCAAGTCCCACTAATGAGATGCGATTTACGGACCGTAAAACACCCTTTACAGACCGTATACCCCTGTTGTCGATCCGTTCGATCTGTACGGATCGACAAACCGTATAACCACTCTTGCCATGAAAATATCCAAGTCCCACTAATGAGATGCGACTTATGAACCGTAAAACACACTTTACAGAACGTATACCCCTGTTGTCGATCTGTACGGATCGACACGTGTCTTATACGGACCGTTACGGTGTGGGCGTATTGGACAACCCTCAAATTCACCACAGGGAGGAAGTTTCCTGTATCCTGGTAAAAACCTAATTAGGATCCAGTTTATAACCACTAATCTGTCATGACTTGTGTACTTTGCGTCACTGATGGAAGACGAGCTGAGACGAAAGACAGATACTATTAGTATCACAATGTGATCTCCCACGAACTTTCAAAGCCGGCATGAAAGTAGCGCGTTTGTCGGGAAGAGCATCTTCAGTCTTTGGACCCTCGCTTGCCAAACAAAGGTAATCTCATATGCAGTATGAGTGACGAAATGGTTTTACCGACAGATATAATTCATGGCAAGTCAAAATCTTATGCTTTTTGCGAAGAGATGATGTTTGGAAGTAGCAGGGCCGATGATTTATAGCTATTTATGATTTGGTCAATAGTACAGATAGTACTGGAGCTCGAGTCAACCCATCCAGGTTTGGTTTCTCAAAGAGGAAAGATCATGTTGTTGTCGTTTCAACCTTAGCACGAGCCTTTAACTTGCGCCGATGAAATGCAGACGAAAGTGGGTTTAAAGCAATCAAAGAAGGACTAAATTCCTTCCAGCTACTAGAGAGAACATCTGGAAAAGGTACTTGGTCGTGGATTACTGAATTGGGTAAATTAAAGTGAGGGATTCATTGGAGAAGCAATATCGTATGATTTCCTGACGGTGGCAGATGACCGTCAAGTCAGAAACTCGGGCATTCACGTAGTTGCTGATTATGTAAGCTTAAACGATTTGTATTATTGAAGGGTCGCTGACTGGATTTAGCCCGAACGGTGATGCTCTTCAGTCCTTCTCAATTTTTTAAACATCGGACGAAGCTTGGTAAGCCCATTTTGGGTTCCTTTGTGTCATCTTCAAATGGAAACCTATTATCATTTTAGTGCAAAAACGTTTTATGTTCGACACTGATCACTCAATCATTTTATAAATTCTCAATAACTGCTAATTGTGTGAAAGTGTAATATTCATGGAGAATGTTTATGGAGATCACCTTAAGCCTGAACGCAAACAGTTCAGTTCAGTCAGAGTTCAGTTTTTAAGTGTGGATCGTCGTGGATATTTTCAATTTTATTTAATCCCTTTAAAGAAAACAGGAAAATTTATTTTGCCAAAGCCAGTGGCTATCAACTGTCAGTAAAAGTGAGTATTACTGAATTTCATAACAAAAAATTGATTTACAGATTAAAGCTATATTTAATTTTACACTGATCACATTTGTGAAGTTAATTGTTTTAAGGGTATGAGGAGTGTCACCAAATGACTGAGAGATCTTTAGTAAACAAAGTAATTGCACTTTTGAGCTTTGGTCAAACTCAGGTGGTTGTGAGTTTTAGGTTTGATGTTTAGACTACGTAGTTACTAAAACAAGGAATGACCTACAATGACCTACAATGATCTACAATGATCTACAATGACCTACAATGAGCTACTATGACCGAACGTGTAATCCCTGTAATGAGCTAAAATCAAGATTTTAGAAAAAGACAAAAAATAAAGATCATGGAACATGTCTGCATAAACGTAACGCGTTTAGTCTACTGAATGACAGCCCATTTAACGATGACAGCATCTCTAATTACTTAATACGCTTGGAGATAAATTTACAGTGTAATAAAACCATCCCTTGCAACCTTTCGCATTAGTTTTATTTTGTCTTGTCTTTTTTTCAAACAAATTGAACAAACAGTCACCCCAACAGTCGATCCGGGGGGATATTCAAGGGACGTAAGGGTAGAGATGAACAAAGGAGGCCTTCAAATTCTGACCCTGTTCAAAAGAAAAATTGTTCATTTTTTTTAAGTACCCTGGCCTGTATAAGACATCATAAGACCCTTTAAATGGCTTTCGGTCCAACAGGATGCTCTGTTTGTAACGTTAAATAGTAAAATCCATATCCTGCTCAGCGGCACATACCCATCTAGACCACATAAGGGAGTGCCTGCATGACTTCCGTCAATACAGGGTATAATGGTGCTATACCGGTAAAATCGCGATTGCAATAACTTATTTTCAACTTTCTCAAGTTACCTGAGATCAGGCACAATTTTTGTTTTGCCTTTTCAAAATGTGCTTGCTATAAGCCTAGTGTCACGTCCAAGCGTGACACACGACAAACATCATTGTCTGTCATTTCGTAGCTCATTGTAGGGCTTATTTTAACTCATTTTAGCTCGTAGTAGCTCATTGTAGCTCGTAGTAGCTCATCGTAGATCATTGTAGGTCATTATACGCCATTGTAGGTCATTGTAGGTTATTCCTTGTTTTAGTAACTACGACACACGTCCCCTGATCTTTTTTTTTTTTTGTCTTTTTCTAAAATCTTCATTTTAGCTCATTACAGGGATTACCCAGGTAAAAAGTCAGGCGGGATCCGGGCGGGATCCCGCTAATCCCACCTGGGATCCTGGGTGGGATTAGCGGGATCCCGCCTCTAATGGCGGGATCCCGCCATTCCAACCTGGGATTAAAAATTAATCCCACCTGGGATTCTGGGTGGGATCCACACATCCTACCCGGGATCCTGGGTGGGATCCACACATCCCACCCGGGATCCTGGGTGGGATTCACATATCCCACCTGGGATCACACATTGTCACCCAGGATCTTTACATACATCCCACCTGGGAACATTGGGATAATTTCACATGTACGATCCAACCTGCGATTTTAGAAGATTTATTCATACTTGCAAAAGATAGATAGATAGATAGATAGAAACTTTATTTATGTGTCAAGAAAGAAAAACTAGCCGAGGGGCAGGCCCTCTACTAATAGGGGACACCTACAGTTAAAATATAATAGATACAATAATTAAGTAGATAAAAAAATCCATACAATATGTTACAAATTGTTGGCTAAAATACTAAAGCTGAGTACTAAAATGCTAAGTCAAACTTAATTAAGAAGACTTTTAACAGCCATGTAGGTTATATAATTATGTGTTAAACATATCTTAGCAAGCAGTCTTATTAACTTATTATTCTACATTTCTGCATGTGGAGTTAAAAATACGGCTGGAATTTATCGTCTTCCTGTACCCAATTTAATTTCAAAGGACAACTTATTGTATTAAATTACAAATGTTTTTTTATAAGCAGAAAATGACACCATCGTTCATAAATCGTCCTGTAAATACATGTAAAAATGACTTTCAACAAAACAATATTTATTTTATACAAACACACCATACAATATGATATCAGTCATGCTCCACTATATTTGGAAATGTGCTAATTGTTAGCTCATCATCTCCACACTTATTAGAACTTCTGACTACTATACATTTCCTTTTTATATTACATAGTGGGATACAAAATAAGCACTTTGACCTTTTAGTCACTGTCATGTGACTGACTAAAACACCCGAGTCACGAAATCTATTTAATAGCTCTGAGGAAGATTTAATGTCTGAGGTTATGGATCCACTTGGGGCTAGTTTTGTTACTAATGCAACATGGTGGTTTTGAAGAACTAAAAACCTCTGAATTTCCCCAAATTGGGGTTTTCCACTTGTGTCCTCATACTGAACAGTATAAGAATTCTTTAGTTTAGTTCGTGCCATTCTTGTGCAGCTGAAGATCGAGCCATTTACAACTCCTCTCCGGAACACCTCCACTTTATCTCTTGGGTCAATAATTGGCAAACCTCTACAGCACAGAAACCTGTTAACTGCCAACAACTCTTGCCTGACTAATATTTCTTTCTTGCAAACACCCAGGACAAATGCATCACCAACATCTGAAGGCTTTGGTCTGCAGGAAAAAAAATGTAATTTTACAATCTCATTATTTATAAGCCCTCCAAATTTGAAAAGCAAAAGCACCGTTTAAAATAAGCCCCTTCTAATAAAAGCCTACTAAAAAGGACTCAAAAAAAGGCATAAAATAAAAAACTCTGGGGCTTGTTTTCGGAATTTTATGTGCTTCACATAAATATGTCATTGTGGAAAAGACTAGTGTGACCAGCAAAAAACCAAATAATACTAAGGGTAAAATTGAGCCACAACAAAGATGTAATTAGAGGATAGCTACCAGGAAACCATCTGAAGGCCAAAAGTTTAACATGATCTGGTTTCTTGGCAGCGAGCTTCCCTTGAATACTATTCAAATGGTCTATTTTAAATAGTAGTATTTAAAGGAGTACATTGTGTTCAAATAAGGCATATAAACTGTTTTTATGTTGGTAAATTGATCTCTGGATGTAACACTTACATGGATCTTTCTCCAGAAAGATGTTTGGCAAGTGATATTACCAGCTCTGAATTAACTGATGGTTTCATCTTAGCAATGAGGATGGGAAAATTCCGAAATATTGAGACAGCTGAGGCAACCTATAGATGTGAAGCAATAAATATACAGCTACTGGCCATATTTTTTAACCAATTATTACCTCAATAGGAATGCAACATTAAATACCGTATTTCCTCGTGTATAAGTCGAACTTATGTATAAGTCGACCCCCCATTTTCAAGGTCTAAAATCAGATTTTTTCCAATTCTGGCTAGAGAGTTCAAATTCAGATAGCAATTAAATAAATGAAAAATAAATGGTGGTGTGGCAGGAGACAGGAACAAAACCAACATGCATATCATGCACTTAGGATAATTACAGGTGAAAGTTGAAAGAGTTAAAAATACATTTATTCTATACATTAAGTTTTTTGAATTTTGTTTTACACATGTACCTGGTTTGCAATATGCTGAGTACCATGAATCATTGTGGTTAGAAATCCATTAAGAGCCTCAAAGCCAAAGCAGGAGTAAACCCAAAGGGGACCAAACAAACGCACAAAATATGTTAGATGACGAAGAAGATGGAAGTTATGAGTTTGACTGCCCTCTCCTATGAGTGGAAATAAATAACAAAATTCAGCCTCCGTAGCACCAGTAAAGTTGAAAAAGGTTAGATATAATCAGGAAGTTAAATTAATCTTCTGATGTTCTGGTATTCACGGAATCCAAAGATAATTATGAGCCAGGATTCTGTGCATAAACCCTGCCTAAGAAAACAAAATACTATCAAGCACAAGTTAAAATAGGCATGCAAGTTGTTGGTTATGTGCATGTGCAATTCCCCTTAATAACTGTGTTAAAAGAATTATAAAAAAGTAATTCAAATTTACCATAAAGTTCTGGCATCAATTTACAAAAATTTTCCAAAAGCTTGTCAGCTTGCTGCAGCTTTTGCTGGCTTATCTGGTCACTCACAAGAGTTGCTATAGCTGTGACCAACATAGTGTAGTGAAGGAAGTAATGGGCTGGAAGGGCACCTTTCAAGACAGGAACAGAGTAGTGGAGAAGCCAATCCCTGTATTCTGTAGCTATATGGGGATAACAAAAAACACAATGATATTTGTATATTGGTTCTCAAACATTCCTGAAAACTACCAACTTGTGCACAGCAAGCAACATAGTTTGTATTAGTATATGGCCGTAGTAAGCAGCATTAATAACTAACTATAAAATCTTATCTTGTACCTTTCCATGTGCCACGTTCTGCAAGACTTCTTGGACAACGAGTGATAATGTCAGGAACTTTGATGGAGAGCAGTCTTTTATTTAACAGGGTAATCTAAATAGAAAATGTTTGGACGATGCATAAGTGCTGCAACACGAATAATGCGATACGAGTAATGATATTTGAACACACATATTGTGCTATTATAAATATTATGATCCTTCATCAGCATTTAGAAATTAAGCAATACTTTCTAAGTACTACTGACATTTATGCAATCATGGTGTGTCTAATAGAGCTGGGTCAGATTTTAGGTACATTGTAGTTTATGGTTAAATACTTTTTTAGGTTTAATGGGCCCATGAGGTTTGCAAACATTTCCTCGCGAAGCCAAAAACAACTAGTTCATTTTGTTATACATGTAGGTATGCAGAACATGGCTTAAAAACTCTAAATGTGAGGATAGCAAAGGGTGTATGCCTGACGCATGATAAGGCCAAAAATTAGACAGTGTCGCCTGAAAGTGGCTACAAGAGAAACGTGACTTGTGAATTTATGGCAAAATCTGTCATTTACATGTAAGGTTTACGTGCCCTAAAATAAGTACTTGTATATCTGCACCTTTGAACCAAGGAAGAATTCTTTTCCTCTGTTTTCTGCATTTAACCAAAGATTCATTAATGACTTGGTTACCCCAAGGCATACTGAATGCATCCAGTCAATCACAAATCCCTTCACAAGGTCAAAAGGTTTAAACAGCAAGAACACAGAAGCACCTTTTATTCTATTGACCTGCAATAATTTAAGAAAAATAAGATAGTGATTATTGAGATTACATAATGAATTATTTTGGGGGTTGATATGAGGCCAGTGAAAAACATCTGAAACATATGCACATGCAAAAGTACTGTAATGCAAAAAACGTTAAAAAAATTAGGAAACAAACCGGTTTTCCAGTCTGAATAACTTTGCGGACTGATTCAACCACAGCCTTGTGGGTTCGGAGGACCATATTGGTGGTATAAGGCCAAATTCTGTGTAATCCACCAGTGCCGACTGTCTTTCCTTTATCTTCACACACCGAACAGCCTTGTTCTCCATTGTATTGCTTCATGTTGGCCATAAGAGCTTTCCCAGGAAGATCAGCAGATGACAACACAAGAGTTGCCCTGATAACCTTTTCTCCAGCTGGTGTAGTAACTTTTAGGCCTGATCAGCAAACAAGGGGAAAATGTGTTTCTTTGACAAACAAAAGCTAGCAAAATTTCTGAAAATCGTGTACTGCCAGTTTTAACTTAATCGTCATAAGAAAATGATTGTAATAATTTACTAATTTACATGTACTTGGGTAAATCTTTTGTTTAAACAATTTAAGATACTAATTACCATTTTGATACAAGTCATTGATGCTTTCAATAACGGGCCTGCAGAATGTCTGCATATTTGGCTTTTTCTTTGAACACCAAAGACCAGCAAGGAACATGTATTTTCTTGAACACCTGTGTGCAACAGACAGATCAACTATTAAAGACATGCAGACACCAAGTTCTTGAGTTAGTACAGTATTGGTGTAGTTTTGGAGATTAAGTTAAAGGTCAAAAACAAGTTGTAATCAAGCAACTTCCCTTCATTTACAGTATAATTACCTTAGTCTTGGAGGAAGTTCATTAATGACCAGAAAAATTGGCCAGAAATTCTGCTTATTTGAAGACTTGTGTGGTGCAACACCATCCGTGTTAAAAGAGAAAGAGATGTTCAATGGGTTGTCACTGCTAAGGAACCCACCAGGCTGCATGAGTTTACGGTACTCTTGTCCACTGAATATATCACAGATGTCATCATTATTAAGAAAATCATTGTCAAAACGATATCCCAGTAGTTTGATAAACTCTGCATCTGTTCAATTTTAGGAGAAAAATGATATTACTTTAAAAATAATAATTGAGGGTAAGGGCTAGTGCATATAATGTTGTAATAACTGTAAAATACTTCAGCGATTAATTATCATAGCAATGGCCCTGAGACAAATGTGTTTGAAAACTTTGCAGTTAAAAGATAAATCCTTGAAAATTCATATAAGGCCATAAAAGAGGTGTACACTCTGTAGTCCAACAGTTTTATGTAGCTTATGCAACAAAAAATTATAGTTTTACCGGTAATTGTTTTTAAACATTGAAAATTTTACTTCAACAAACCAGCTAGGAAGCCAACTGTGCCTTTCAATAGCAAAAAAACTCTCAAGTTTAAATGCCAACTTGCAATTACATCTTTTGCTGCAGTCAATCATAATTACGATAACAATCAATGAACCTTGGAAAACCGAAACACACAAAGTGGATTAAAATCCACTAATCACATTAAACTACGGACCATGACCTTTTGAACTTGTGTATTGTAAGTCACAGTCTAGTGTCTTGTTGTCCTGAACAATTTTGTTTATATATATGTGGTGGTTTAAATTTCTATTTTTTTTTTTTTTCGAACCAGTTTCATTTTTATTTTTCATTGTTTTATATTTACATGTAAAACAAAGAAAAATAATAAAATGCATGGTTTGAAAAATTGAGGCAATTTAATTGTACATGTAGAAAACCTGGCACTCAATTCATGTTAAATGTTACATGTAAGCTTAAGCGTCGGAACTCTTCGAAAAACGAGACATGAAACTTACATTACACCAAAAATAAATTTACACCATTAAACCACTACATAAAGCAGCAACCCTTTTTTGTTCGAAAGAAACTAAAAAACAGATAGAACCTTTGTTTACCTCTATATAGCTGACATAAACGCATATGTAAATCCAGCTCCAAAAAGTGTTCAATCTTCTTCTTTGCATTCCGACATTTATCCTTGGTACACTCCGCTTGACCCCAACGTATTCTACCAAGACAGTTCCCACAATAAGAATGCTTCTTAGGGGCAGGCTCTCCAAAGAGATCAGCGAAGTACTTCTTGAGTAAATAAGCGGAGGTAACAAATTTCTGACCATCGAGAAGCAAAGCACGTAAGACTTTTACCAAATCGATCAAAGCTTGTCCTAATAGCTTATGTCTCAGGCTGAAGAGCATAACTACAATCAGTGCACCGAGTTTCGATACATTAGCACCTTCATATAACGGGACGTCGTCATCATTTTTCTCATTGTCATTCTTCATAAAGTCATCGTCAACATTGTCACTTGTTTCGTTTTCATGCTCGCTGTCTGAGCTCGTGCTGGTAAGTTCAATGTCACTTTCGGATTCCTCCTCACTTGTTTCTGAATCGCTCACTGCGTGTTCATCGACGAGAAGCGAAATTAACTCTCCCATTGGATCCTCGGAAAACTGTTCCTCGCAAAATAATGCATTGGTAACGTTATCATCGTCCGCAGACGAGGTCGGGAGCTGAGTAGAAAGATTATCTTTTTCTGATCTAGAGCAAGTCTGGAACATGGGGATTGAAGATTCGATAAAATCGTCAACATTGTGCAACGGTGTGATCGGTGAATCTGAAAGCGTGCAGCTCTGTACAATTTCCGTTTCTTTCTTTCGGCTTCTCCATGCTGTGGTTCACGGAATCTTTGCATCTTTGGAACAAACCCACGCTTTTCATTTCCCTCTGCCGTTCTGTCTATTCGACATGTTGACCGAAATTTGACAATGACGATAAAGCAATGGAAAGAAGCGCGCGAAACATGGTCTTTACCGCGGCCCAAAGGACTAGGTCGAGGCCTGTGATTGGTTGGTTTTATGCATTTGCACGTGAAAGACTGCGGCATGCTCCTTGAAACACATTTTCACGCAGGCACGATCAACGTAAAGCGAGGCGAGAGAATACTCTTACATCTACTTTGTTATTTGGACATCATGCAGCGGTCTCAGAGAAAAAGATCTGCCCCATCTTGGCTAAAAGAGAAGCCTTACATAAAAATAAGGTTTACACAGGACGGTTTTATCTCAAAAGTGACGGAATCGTGGAAATTAAAGCTGGCGGAAGACGGTCAAACGTTAAAAGGCTCTCTCGCAAACTACAGTTTTTGGATTGGTCAGACGGTTTGGTCCTACTGGAAGACTGCAGATGAAAAGGAAAAAGCATATTTTGAAGGGGAAGTTATTGAGATGTGGGATAACTCGACGGTTGTTGAGGAGAATTTGCCGAAAGAAGTAGACGAGGTTGTTGAAGGTAAGCTAAGTTTAAAGAAATTTCACACCTCTGCTTGTCGCGATCGTGAGCAATCAACTTTCGCTAAATGCACACCAAGTATGGTTTTGAAATAAAAATATATCAGTTGTACTTAGGATAGGATGATAATTGCAAGAATCAAAATCAAAAGTCTAAAATCGTCTTACAGATCACGAGCGTCTTTCAAGCGACTTCGTTTTGATGTTGATTTCAACGAATGTTAATTTCAATAAGGCTTAAAATGATGTCAGTCGCATGTCTTTCTCACTGAGGAATTTTGATAAAAAATCAATACTGTATGTTTATATGTATAATGTCAACTTCCAAGTTGTTGTGTGCAAAGTTTAATTCTAACGTTAAAATGTTTTAATCTAGATCTGTCTGATGGTATGGTGGAAGTTTTTCCAACTCCAAAGAAGCGGACAAAACATGTCAAAAAGACCGCCAAACAGCGCCTCGAAAAACCAACCAATGATACTGACGAAGAGGTACATGTAACATATATGCTAATGAAAAGCTTTTGTCAACAAAAATCGTAATGTCTATAATTAACTCTGAGTTAACGTTCCATCTTTAATAGTATAGCAAGTCGAGGGACTGCTTGTTGTTTTAATTAATGTCACGATTTAATAAGTGAACAGTAAAGTAAGTACACATTCTCTACATTTGCTTAGGCAAAGGAAGCTAAGCGGTTGGCCAGCAGAGAGAAAACTATGGCAGAAAAGGCTAAACAGGAGGATAACCTCACCCAAAGCAAGGAGTTGCTGGAAATCTCCGATGAAGCAACGGTATGGATATCTCAAGTATAGTCATGGGCTTATTGTTCATATTTCTGAGAACAATGAAATTCTACATGCACAAGTACTCTGATTGATTTAATGTAGAAACTTACAAGTACTATAAGCCTTCAATAGAAAAAGTTAAAAATTATTTTGAGTGCTCACTTCTTAAAGTAATTATTATGAGGATGTTAAATGTCAAAAAACAACTTTTGGAATTGTTGGACACCTATGTCATTCACACATCAATTTCATGTATTTAGATGGTTTCTTTCTCCGTTTTCTTACTGTAATTTGTAATGTGATTGATACCTTTGACTTTTTAATGCAAAAGAGGTCCTGGTTCTCAAAGACTTTACTTTGAAAATTTAATCTATAGAGACAATATAGGTCAACAGAATTACACCACATGTAGCATTCTCTTAAATCTTCAGGATATGTTGTTCGACTTCATGCGACAAGTGATGTCACGCCTGGACACCATTCAAAAAAAGGTTGAAGTGACTCAACAAAACTTAGACAAACTTGTGCGAAAAATGGATAAAAAAAAGGTATGTGTAAATGGGCAATCCTTTCAATAATATTTAACTGAATTTTGTGTTAACACATAATGGGTCCCTGAAACTAATGGTCTCATGGAAGTGGCATGGGACAGCCAAAACAAAGTGACTTCAACCAGTTATGCTTAATTTTTCTTTGTTTTGGATGTCCCAGCACATAGCTTGTCCTCTCTCCAGAAGGTATTATTTTGTACTATGGACACTGGAGGACATGATTGATTTTTCCAATGAAAAAGTCTTGGTGTGCACTACTAACAGCTACACATACTTGTATCATTATTAGAAACAAAATGCTCACAGAAAGCTATTCAACTTATATATACTGCTGTACTTTTTTAATAATCCAGGACCATTCCCTCCCTGTGCAAGTCTTTCTTGGCAAGTCTGGTGACAGCTCAGACAGCAGCAGACCACCCTCACCCTGTCTTCTACAAAAAAGTTTTACAGATAATCGTCCAGCCATTTGTTCAACTCCAAAGGCAAATGAGTCACCTGCAAGTGTAAAACTAAATAACTGCAGTCTGGATGACACTGATGATTTCTCAGAAAGCAGCTGCCCAACAGGTGATCAACATGATGTGCATGAAGAAATTTCAGGAGACACTGCTGGATCCTCAACAGAGGAAGTGAATGACATGGGTAAGTTTTCCATTGTAGAATACAACATCAATATATTTCTATTAAAAATACCAACTAAAATAAATAATTGTAAAATGCAATGATATTTTTAACGTACATTGGAAGGCACTGTGGCCTAATGGTTAGCGTACTGACTCTGGATTGAATGTTCGGGTTTGAGCCCTGGCCGGGTTCATTGTGTTCTGTTCTTGAGCAAGACACTTCACTCTTATTCTCCATCCAGGTGTATAATTAGATACCAGCGAAATAATGTTGAGGGGTAATTCTGCGCTGGACTTACATCCCATCCACGGGGGAGTAGAAGTACTCGTAGTCGTTTGATGCTACTGAAACCAGGATAAGCTCCAGCTGTATGCGCCACTTGGCTTGATGCCGACTTTACCTTACACAACGCACTAACTTGTACCTTGAACCTTTTTTGATAGACCTTCTGGTTGCTTTTAATTTACCCTTAATGACTCAAACCCCCAAAACTTGAAACTTTTCAAATTTCCACTGAAGGGTTCCAATTATCCAAACTCAACTGCACTAAAATACACCTGTAGTAAATTGTGTTAATCTAATTTGATCTTTTTCTCTTTAACAGTTATTATCGGGGAGCCGAAATACAACATTAAAACAGACAGAGAGTGTTTTGACAAAATTGTTAAGCATTCTTCTTCACCCTCGGCATTAGCGCTAAACCTCTTGGACAATCTCATTCCAAAAGAGGTTCAGCGCATCTCAAACATCAAGGGGATGAACGGCAAAACTCCCTTGAACTCAATGGTCCTGGCAGCCATTAAAGGTAATGTATTTCTCTACTTTTAATACCAGACAGACTGGCCTACCACAATTATAATTGTTGCATTTAATTGTAATTACTTGTGAGTAGTGTCTATAATTTAAAAAAAATAATAACAAATTTGGCTTCAACAGAACTGTAATAATTCCCTTGCAGTAATGCATGTTGCCTATAAAAATAAAGACTATAGATTACAGCAAAGACAACGTTAATTTTCTGACCTGGGAATTTGCTCTATAACCATGCAAATTATATACCCTTATAAATATATACCTAGCTATAGGCATATTATTTATGATAGTTCTAATAAGATATTTTTAATCTGTAGGACAACTAAAAAGACAATTCAAGTGGAGTGACGAGGAGTTGGAGAAGAACTGGGGAGGAAAGACTGGTGTCCAGCAAAAAATTGCTGATAAGTGTAGAAACTTAAATAAAGCCAGCAACAAGAAAAACTGATGAAATTAACATTATTTTTCATATATTTCTACCATTTATACATGTATAATCAACTGGTTTTTTTTTTCAAAAGATTTAATCACATATTTGAATGTTCTGCAATGACTGAATATTGTATATGTAGACTTAAAGTGGCATGCATTTTATTCAAGACTTACAAGTAGATTAACTCTATTTTCCTAATAAATTTGCAGATTAAGTTAAAAATATGGTGCAGAAGTTATATGTCTTCAAATCCCTCTACGATAAATATCAATTTCCTGTGTATGACAGGGTGGGATAGCAGGATCCCATCAATTTAACAACCTGCATTCGATGCTGCATGCCAGGAAAGGTAGGATATCCCATCTGATATCACAGGTGGGATATCTTTGATCCCACCCGGGATCCCTTGGCGGGATTTTTACAAATCCCAGGTGGGATGGTTTCTTGGACCCCACCCAGGATTTCACGTGGGATCCCAGGTGGGATTGGTGGGATCCTAGTTGGGATCCCAGGTGGGATGCCTCCCGGGACGTTCCATAATCCCGGGCGGGATCCCAGGAGGGATCCCGCCTATTTCTGGCGGGATCCCAGGTGGGATTGGCGGGATCCCGAGTCACATTTTTACCTGGGTACACTTTCGGTCATAGTAGCTCATTGTAGGTCATTGTAGATCATTGTAGGTCATTTCTTGTTTTAATAACTACGGTTTAGACTACCTTGTTTGTGTTTTTGCAGTGACTCGGATCTCAGTTTGAAATGCCTGTATTTCTTGTTGTTGTAATGTTTTTTTTAAATTTAATGATGAGAATTTTGTGCTGGCTGAAACTGGAATTGAAACCGAGTTTTTTTTTCTTACGGCCATGATTTAAAGGTACTCAAAGTTATTGATAACTTGTGATCAATAATAGATGGTATAATTTTAAGAACTACCTTGAATGCATTTTAGTGTAGTTGTGAGAAGAAGGTGATGACCGGCCTTTAATTTTACAAACAAAACTAATCCTAAAGGAAACATTGATGATAGTGCATGACCAGCATTAAGTAAAACAGTAAGTCCTTGCTGATGCAACAGAGCAGCTCAGCCTTTTTAGGCTGCGGCTCTGTGAGAATTTTATTCTCCAGGTGTCTCAGAGGGAAATGAAAACGCGCTTTTCAGATATTCTGTGAGTCCCCGTCTAGCATTTGGCCTTCCTGATGCAACAGAGCAGCTTAGCCTGTTTAGGCTGTGGCTCTGTGAGAATTTTATTCTCCGGGTGTCTCGGAGGGAAAAGAGCTTCATTTTTAAGACATTGTTTAAGCATTCAGTTCCCAGTATTGTATTGCGTTGCTTAAGTGCTCTTTCAAATATTGCAAGTGTTTCGCTTACGTTTGAATTTAACCCCATCCAGATCCAGTGAGGCCTTTAAAACAGCACGTCAATTTTAAACATTTTTACATAAAGCAGTTTCTGTTTAGCGGTTAGTGTTACTTCTGGCCTTGAAGATTCCATAACAAGCCTTTCGTTTACATAAAATTAGGGAGATCTCGTAAGCATGAATTAAAATTTACGAAATGCGGATGAAGGTTTGAAAGTTTAAGAAATTATTGGACCTCCAGGCCTCTTTCTTGGTGGGTTAATTTAAGAAAATAAGTGCTTTTCCAGTCTGCTTTATTGAAATTATTCACAATAAATCGGGTTTGATAAAAGCGTTGCCCAAACTAAAAATGGCTTATTTATAATGCGGTTTTGTAATATACGGGCTAAATAACTGGTCCTTAATGTTTAATTAATACAAGTAAACAAAATATACAATGGAAAATTCCCCAGCAAGAAGTGCGTAAATCACTCTTCTCGAAGTACAATAAATTTTAAGAGAAGCAACAAAGACAAATGCATTCTGGTGCGGCAGAAAGACCAATGCTGCTAATTTGTAATTGTGTTCTTTGTTGAACCGAAATCTTGTTGACGTACAGGAATTCAGTTGATATGAGAATTTGTCACCTCCATGCAAATGAGCCGTAAAGAGTTGATTACTTTTACAGAGCTACCCTTCTGATGTTCGCCTATTCAATAGGCGTTCATCAGCAGGGGTCTACGATTTCAGACCTCTATGAATCTCGTCATGCTCTTCAACAAACGAGAACAACAAGAAGGCGAATCCATAGACCAGTACGTCGCAGAGCTGAGGAGGATTCCAGCCCAGTCGTGCCTCTTCTGCAATTGTCTTCACGACTCCCTGATTCGTGACAGGATTGTCCTTGGGATCAAAGATAGCGGAGCCCGTATGCGATTATTACAGCAACAGCAATTGACACTCCAACGACATCTGCAAGACAAGCAACGTTTCAAACACACAGATTAAGTCACCTGGTCAGTCCGTAAAGGAAGAAGTACGAAGGGTCAAAGGAAAAAGCAAGCGTGTAAAAAAAACTGAACGTGGGTGCGAAGGAATCAAAACAGAAAGGCCAGACATTGCCAGCATGACGTACTTGCAAGTTCTGTGGAGGAAATCACCGATTTGGCTGGCAACATTGTTCTGCTAGGGGGGCAAACTGTAGTTCTTATGGAAAAGACAACCATTTCGCCAAATGCTGCCAGTCCACTACAAGGACTCATGGTGTAAGAGAAGAATACGAAGAAAGTTCAAGTGATGCAGATGATATCAACGAAGAAAGCTCAAGTGAATCAGATTACATCGATTGCGTTACATTAACACCCGATTCTATTAATACAGTCGGACACTGTGAAAATGCGCAAGAAATTTATGCAGAAATGATCCTGAAAGGAAAAGAAATCTGCTTTCAAGTAGACTGTGGGGTGACTGTCAATGTACTACCGGCAAAGTATGTAGGACACGAGGAGATTAACCCGACCAAGAAGGTCTTACAAATGTGGAATAAATCGGAATTGAAGCACGAGGGTGTCACACGTGTCATGACCCGAAATCCGAGGAACGACAAGAAATATTCCGTGGAGATCGTCGTTGTGAACGAGGAGTTAACCCCACTTCTAGGAGCAAAAGGCAGCCAACACATGGGACTCCTCGAAGTACACCCAGAAAATTTCGTGCGGGTAGCAGGCGTCAAACAGCCGAGCTGCGGAGCAGACAAGTTGAAGACCGTTGACCAACTCATCGAGGGGTATCAAGATGTCTTTGAAGGAGACCTAGGAGCTCTCTCAGGAGCTCAGCGATTAGAAGTCGATCGCGGAATATCGCCAAATATATCACCCTCGAGACGAGTACCAGATAAAGCCATCTGGAGAACTGAGGATCTGTATTGATTTGAAAGAGCTCAATAAAGCCCTTAAGCGGGAAAGATATCCCATCCCAGTGATAGAAGATGTGTTGCCAGAACTATCAAAAGCCAGAGTATTCACAAAAGTTGATGCTCACAATGGATACTGGCACGTGATACTTGATGAAGAGTCAGCCAAACTGACGACGTTTGACACCCCCTCTGGGCGTTACTACTGGAGAAGACTACCTTTGGGTCTCAGTGTCTCCTCTGAAATTTTCCAGAAACGAATCCACCAAGCTTTAGATGGACTACCTGGTCTGCATGATGTACATGATGACATGGTTATATATGGGATTGGTGACACTGATAAACAGGCTGATGTGGATCACCAGAGAAACTTAGACAGGTTTCTGCAGCGATGCAGACAAAAAGGAATCAAGCTAAACAAATTGAAGCTTAAACTCAAGTGCACAGAATTCCCCTACCTCGGACAGCTTGTCACCAAAGAGGGCCTGAAACCAGACCCGGACAAGACAAAGGCTGTGCAAGAAATTCTCCAACCGGACAACACCACAGCAGTCAGAAGATTCTGTGGATTCGTCAATTACTCAGCAAAGTTTATGCCGAAACTAAGTGAAGTCATGGAGCCTATTAGAAACCTCACTTGCAAAGAGAATTAGAGGAAATGGACCCATGAACATGACGCAGCTTTCAAACAAATCAAAGAAATGGCCACCACATTGCCACTTCTCAAGTACTACAACCCAGAAGACGAACTAACAATCCAATGCGATGCCAGTGAGAAAGGGCTTGGAGCAGCAGTATTACAAAAAGGTTAGCCTGTGGTTTTTGCAAGCCGTGCACTCACAGACACAGAATCCAGATATGCGCAGATTGAAAAGGAACTTCTCGCTGTGGTCTTTGCTCTTAACAAGTTTGAGCAATAATTTGGTAGCATTAACTTAGGGGTATCACAAGGTACTGTCCTCAGGCCCATATTGTTCTCTATTATGGTAAACAACATAAGACCGGTTTACCCGGAGCACAAACTATTACTCAAATATGCCAATGATCTTACACTAAGCGTACCCGTGTCTGCACATCAAGATCACTCTTTCATTGAGGTTAACAGCATTCAACACTGAGCGGTAAGAAACTGTATGAAACTAAACCTCACTAAGACCTGGGAGATGGTGGTGCATGGCAGAATTTCCAAACCACTGCCACTTCTGGTACAGAGGATTGAACGGAAAAGCAGGTTGAAATTGCTTGACATAATCTTCCTGGGGAATCCATCAGACTGGGACCTTCATGTTGACAATTTGTTACGCAAAGCAAGTAGTCGTTTATACATTTTATGCGTTTGTAAATATTTTGGATACCCTAAAGAACAACTGACAACATTATTTGATCTTTTAATTATGTCCCTGTTTTTGCATGGAATTGAGATTTCGGGAGCGGCATATCAAGGTAAATACCTTGATCGCATTGACAAGTTTTCGTTCAGATTTGGATACACCAACAACCTGTATGCAACAGCTGAAGTTATCAAGAAATCGAGTCTGTAAGCTATGGAACACTACCACGGATACTCCTTTCCGTCCCCTTTACCAACTATGACCCCCCTAAGAAACAGAGTTTTTTGCGAAACAGAGGACATGATTTTATTTTACCTGCTGTTAAAACAGAACGCTTTAATAGATCTTTTATTAATTGGTGTCTTTTTAATTTTATTTAATTGTACTTGATCTTAAATAGATTGCATTGTCATGTATGTAAAGCCACACGTATGTTGTGACTACCCAACTATGAATAAAGACTCTTCTTTATATGCATATGGCAGACCTGTCACAATCGAGACTGACTGCAAACCCTTGGAGGCCATTGCCAAAAAGCCGTTAAGATGTGCACCCAAGGGACTACAAGGGATGTTTTTCAAGATTCAGAAGTTTGACATCAACATCGTCTACAATCCAGGATCTCGAATGTACCTAGCTGACACACTAATCTGGGTGAACCTGCCCTCAAGTAAGAACACTCAGGGAGACTTTAACATGGTTAATGTGCTCAAGATCCTACCAGTATCTGAAGAAAGGCATGATGAAATCCTGGGACATACTAGCAAAGACGTAGTCCTTTAGCTGCTCAAAGAAGTAATTCTTACTGGATGGCCAGCGGACAAGAAAAGCCTTCCTGCTGTGCTGAACCCCTACTACAGTTACCAGGATGAGTTGTCGGTGTACAATGGACTGATTTTAAGGGGAGAACGCCTTGTTATTCCACACACTATCAGACCATGAAACAGCTGCACAGCTCCCACTTAGGAATCAATGGATATCTAAGAAGAGCCCGCGAATGTCTATTTTGGCCGAGCATGAGCACCGAAATAAAGGAATATATAACACAATGTGAAATATGCAGCCAGTACTCAGCTAAGCAAGCCAAGGAACCACTGATGGGCCATGAGCCCACTAACAGGCCATGGGAAGAAGTCGCAGTAGACGTCTGCAATCTTGACAACAAGGATGATCTAATTTCTGTGGATTATTTATCCAATTTATGGGAAATTGACAGGCTCAGAGATACCAAAGCATCCTCATGTGCCCGAAAGCTGAAGAGTCACTTTGGAGAAACAGCATTCCTGATGTTGTAATCTCAGAGAACGGACCACAATTCACCTCTTCAGAGTTTGCTCAGTTTGGAAGAGAATGGGGCTTTGAGCATAGGACAAGCAGTCCTGGTCATCAACAGGTAAATGGTCAGGCTGAATCTGCTGTCAAGACGGCCAAGAGCACGCTCAAGAAGGCAAAGAAAAGCAAAAGTGACCCCTACGTCACAATCCTTGCAGCACGAAAGACCCCTACAGAATATATGGATTCAAGTCCAGTGCAAAGACTGCTGAGAAGATGCACCAAAACCCAACTGCCCATAATAGCTGAACTCCTCAAACCACAGCAGGTCAACACACAGGACATCAACAAGCAAATCGAAACGTGTCAACAAAAACAAGTGCACTACTACAACAGAAAAGCAAGAGACCTACCCCCGTTACAAGAACTGGATGAGCGATCATACCTAGTCATGACAGAAGATGCATCCTACAGGCGAAACGAGTGGATCTTCGAAAGACAGAAGAAAGGAGTCAACCAGATACCAGTAGCATCAAAAGACGTGAAGGCGACTCAGGAAATGGCTTTCAGAAACCCCAACCCCTGTTCCAGCCGGACTTGATGTCACCGTAGAACAACCACAAATCTTGTTCCACTCAAATGACAACTGCACCACCACGTAGCAAGAAACCGGAGTTGGGATGCCCTAACAAACCAGTCAGTCTGACATCCGTGTCAGTGCCGACTGAAACCACACCTAGGAGAGCTGTCCACGAGCCAGCACACTTCAAGGACTATATAAGAAACTGAACTGTAAACTCTCGCTTCACAAACATTGAGAGCAAGAGACAGATACTGAGAAAAAGGACATGACTAAGAACAATTTCTCTTTTGTTTTTTGTTTCCTTAAGTTTCAGTTAGGCTTAGGTTCGTCATCTATCTTTGTTTTTGTTTGTCACTTGACATGACTTAGTTAAATCATTTAGTCATCACTCATCTTAGAGGAGGAAGGACGTTACATAATGTAATAAGACACCGAACACATGTAGATCTTGTGTCAGATTTCCCTCCACGTGTAATTGCTCCTCAGTTGATGATCTGTGCTAATAAAGACGCCGATCAGAGAACTTAACAAAAGAAATCTGGACTAGAATCGTGCACGAATGCAGACGGAACGCAGAGATAGTTGAGTGGAAGTAGAGCAAACAGAGCTGGACAAGCCCTCGAGGAGATCAACGAGAAGTGGGAAGCAGCTGGAAGAAAGAGATATATTGTCGCTGAATAACAAGAAAAAGACAGAGGAAGACATAGCGACGGAAGAGGGGGTTCAAAAGAAGGCGTGCAAAAAGCTGGGTGAAACGATAAAACGGAAAGGAGGAGGTGAGGGTTCCTCAGAGCCTAAGAAGAAAAGGTGGTCAAGAAAGGGTGGAAATGATATAATAGAGCTTCAGAGGGAGAAGGCAAACATTGATATGACAATAAAACAAGAAGAACATGAAAGCGAGAAGGAAGGAGCATGAATGGCAAACGAGGCCTTATGAGCCAGCACTTGCTAATCAACAACAGCAACAACAACAAAGCAATCAACTGATGAGTTTGATGATTGGCCTCATGCGAAAACTTGCAGAAAAATAAGACGCTTAATGTTGAGATGAAAGCATTTAAGAAACATACTTTATTGTTTACTCCAGATTCCTTGTTTCTACAGTTCTACAGTTATGTATGATCCATGTCATGAAGTTGCGACAGCTTGTTAAATTTGAAAAGCTTGATAGCATTTTGGGGTGGAAATCCCTTTGTGTTCTTTGTTTTTTACATGTATGGTAACAGCAATAAAATCATTGGGGTTAATTACAATTTGCGCCCGACTATTAAAATAGGCTGACTTATCTATATTATTATCATCCTTTCCCTTCACAAATGTTACTTTTAATGTCTCCACAAATTTGAAACCTTTTATATTATTGAGTATGATTCCAAATAATCGACTAATTACCAGTCTCGTATTTTGTAATTGTACCAAAGCATCTCTATCAGACTTCAAACAATCTCATATTATTTGGTAAAGCCCTTGAGAGCCTTTCGTTTTTTGCAAATTCTTGTCCATAGTGCTGGCACTGGCTGCTGTTTCTTTGTTCTGGGGGCTGGAATCGGTCTATTTAACAGTTATTCTTTGAAATCGAGGTGAATAGTGGCAAAATATTTACCGAGCCGCGAAAGCGGCGAGGTAAATATTCTTAAAGCCACCATTCACCGAGATTGAAAAGAATAATTGTTTTAGTATATACACACGAAGTGATCTCGACAATATTTTAAAAAAAGCCATTTAAAGGCAATTTATTGACACGTCAATTCATGCGTGATGAATGCACAGTGCATGCGCAAGAGTTATTTACAGAAAGTTCAAACGTGGTAAATCTCTGCTCGAGCTTTTTTTCTACAAAATGTTTTCAAAATGCTCAAAATGGCCTTACGGAAAGCCTAAATCAATAGTCTGGACTGAAAAAAACATCCAAAATCCTCTTTCAAAGTTTACTTAAAGTGGAAATTGAACGAGCAGTTGGAGAAGGAGCCACCAGAAATGATGCCATGTGCAGCGTTGGTCGACATGTTTTCTTGAACAAAAATGTTCTCCTGGACATTTGTGGATTTGCTTGAGTGAATTGCTTTGGATACTGTCTCTAAGGGAGAATGATTCACTTCTGCTAGCGGGTTAATGGCGACTTGATGGTCAGGTCTGCAGAAGTTGATGAAATCTGTAATCGCCGAAGACATATTCTTAAACTGCTCGAACGTTGGACTATCGTTGTAGGATTCCAAACTTGCATCGCTTTTGTGGCCCGTGACTGCTCTGATGTGGCGATTTTTCATATCTTTAGAAGACAAAATATTTACGGTGGTCGACCTGACGCAGTGATTTGTGAAAGGAGGATCGATACCAGCTCGGAGGCACATATTCTTCATCATGCTGTCGATCGTGTTATGGCCTAGAGGAAGTGTTGAATACCAAATGACATCAGAAGACGGTTTAAATTTAGCACCAGTTAAGGGCTTCTGAAAGAGTGCTTCACATTTTGGATTTAAATGGGACAGGTAAGCCTTCACTACTGCTACTGGACAGTTAGCAAGCCCTTTGCCTTCGAACATTTTACCATCAGATGGGTCGTCGGTGCCGTCTAGACCACCTTGGTGATTTTTGGTTGAAAAGACTCCTCCTGGCGTTTCTCTGTTAAGCTCAAAATATTCCAGGCCGGAATTTGGGGTTTTGGAGAGCTTTAGGCTTGATTTTGTCAATTGACGCTGGTTTTCCCTTCCTCTTCGACCAAAGTAGAGGGTAACAAAAAACCACGCTGTTTGCTGCAGCTTTTGTGGATCGTGGCATCTTTCATCTACTAGCTTGCCGGCTTCGTAGAGCTTTGAAACTGCTTCGGTCGTTAGTGCGGGTTTGTGAACAGTAGAACAAATTTGACCTGACTTGCTCAGAGTTTTCAGAAACGAATTTAGAGCTTTGTTCGCTTCCGTGAACTGGCTGTCGCTAATTATCGAAAATGGCTTGTTGTGTGGCTCGTTGCGCAAGTGCCGATCAATGGCGGCTCTGATCGAGGTAAGCGTTGCTTTGTTGTAGTAACCTCCGTCCTGTTTTCTTGCAGACATGTAAAATTTCCGCAAGCATTTATTTAACTCCTCCTTGTTCATCTCTTCTATATCTGTGGTAAATTCTTCTTGCTGGGAAAACCAGTCTACAAAGAATTTACTCATATTGTAACAAATTTTTGATGTGAAGAGTTATGAATGTCACTCAAACTTATTGGCAGTTGTCAGCAAAATAAAACCAGAAACACTTTTTAACACTTTCGAGTCTTCTCTTACCTTTAAAAACTTTCAGTCCATACTTAGTTGCCTTTTTTGTATTCTCAGGCACAGCCTCGTCTTGTATTTGTAAAATTTCTGCTTCTGAAACTTGAGCGAAACGCGAGTTTACGCCCGCCATTTTGTTTTTGTTTTGAAGATCACGAATTACGCATTATCCACTCGCTCGGAGGTGAATATTGTTGAATAGCCCGAGATAGCGAACCAATCAGATTGCTTAAAACACCACGATCACTGAGTGTGTATATACTAAATTGTGGTATAGGATAATTCTTAAAATGCTGTATTAATTGTTGTACATTCCTCCCTGGCTTTGGAATTGGCAGGGTCGGCCAGGGTTTTTGGTTATACGGTATACAGGGGATTTTTAAATCGGGTATAGGGTATATTGCAGCTTAAATACGGGTATATCACTTTCTTTGAACTTCAGGTATAAAGTATACCTACCTTTCCTGTGCTTTTGATTACATGTCCTACAACGTACGATATTTGACAGGTCCATGTTTAATCGAAAAAAGAAGCAATAAAAGGCAGTGAAAAGGAGACAATGGAGACATGTACATGACGTTGTTGATCTCATATTTTCATAACCGCTGTACTGATGGTTCGTAGACGTTATTATGGCAATGACATGACGTCAGTCACATGCGAACCGCATGTGACCAGACTGTCCGCAATAAATGAGTACGAAAATGGAGGATTGAAAATGATCGACTTAGAGAGTATGATCCAATCTCTTAGGCTAGCCTGGATAAAAAGAATTTTTGGGACAAATGACGGTACATGGAAAAGTTATCTACGACACCTTCTGAATCGGTTTGGAGGCCTTTTTCTATTTCATTGTAAATATGACGTCAAAGACAATTTCCTATCACATCTCAATTTTACTCTGAGCTCCTTAAATGGTGGTCCGGTTTTCGAGAGGAATTTGACAGAGAGAGATCAACAAAATATAGTATGGAATAACAAGGAGATACGTATAAATAATAAGCCTGTATTTTACAAAAACTTTTTTGAGTCTGATATAATCTATGTAAATGATCTTTTACTTCATTTAAACAACACGGATTCGTTTAACGTTATTTCAAAGAAAATTAGTAGAATAAATGTCTTAATATGGGCTGGACTCCGACACTCTGTACCTTCACATTTGAAAACAACTAATCGTACTTTTTCAACGACCCCCCTCTCTTTTAGAATTGATAACAAGGATTTTGATGTGCTGAAAAAGAAGTCGAAAGATTATTACCTATTGATTAAAAGCAGAAAAGCACAGTTTCCAAATAATTCACGATTTCTGAAACATGATTTTAACTTAACCGATGATCAACTGAAAAATGTTTTTATCTTGCCTCATAATCTAGCCTTCGAACCATATGTTAGAGCTTTTCAGTACAAGATTCTTAATTCTATATTCTACACTAACAGCAAATTATATCAGATAGGTTATACTGCGGATGATAAATGTTCTTTCTGTGAATCAGAACCAGAAACGCTACCTCATTTCTTCTTCCATTGTGTGTACTCCCAGCTTTTCTGGAAACAGTTCGAATCCTATTACTATTCTTTAACAGAGGAATTCTTTCACCTTACTCTGCAAGACGTATTGATAGGAATAATAACCTCTAAATGCCCCTTACTCAATTATTTGTTACTGATTGCTAAGGTATATCTTTGGGATTGTAGAAGGTCTGAAACGCTTCCAAATATAACTGGTTTCAAGCTAAAGGTCGAAAATAAATATGAGACAGAAATATATATGTATTAAAAACAATACAATAGAATAATTTACTAGGAAATGGGCGATAACCTCTGGCTCTGTGCTTCTATAAGTTAAGTTAAGTATTATTATAATTGTCGTTGCGATATATCGTTACTTTTAAGATACTGTGTACTAGTAAGTAGGCACTGTGTAATTGTTATGCTATGGTTACTGCGTAAGTGTGTAAGTAAGTTTATTTTAGTAAGTAGGCACTGTGTAATTGTTATGCTTTGGTTACTGCGTAAGTGTGTAAGTAAGTTTATTTTAGTATTGTTAGTGTAATAGTAAGTATGCACTGTGTAATTGTAGTTTTATAGGAAATAAACAGACATATTAAATTTTAAAAAAAAAAAACCGCAAGACAATGACCGCCCAAGCGACTTTTCTGCCCCTTTCTTGATTTTTGTACCGGCTTGGTGAACTAAAACCAATTGAAAAGTGGTTCACCTATATAAAAATCAGCGAAGGAAGCCTTTCAGATCTCAAGAAGCGTTTTGTTCTTGACGGTTACAGAGGGTTTCAGGACAAAGCGCGCGAGTGTGGCATCAACAAACTTGATTTCTCGATTGGTGTGAAGCATAAAAAGCCCGATCCGCCGGATTTCCCTAGGGGCAGACATTTCACTGTCAGCTAGGAAGACGAATGGAAAATCTACCAAGATTTTATGTTGGGCAATGACGGAAAAGAATATGAGCTTGTCGGTAAGTTTTCCAGGTTTTTGCATTAGTAGTGTAATAAGAGTCAGGTAACAAGAGACCCAGGTTAATTTTTACACAAAAGATTTAACTTACATATGGTAGCTAAGAATCCAGGCTGAGAAGAACAAACGATGTAATTTTCATTAATATTTTGAAAACAAAAGCAAATGAAAGGAGAAGCTTTTTCTCAAAATTTCTACAAACTGCAACGGGCGAATTTAAGACAGTTTAACTCTTTCGTATTGTTAGATAATACAAATACCAGGGAAACGGCATTTATAAGCAAACGTTTATTCAATGTTACTTCACTTACACCTTGTCATGTAAAACTGACAATCAATTTTTCTTTCAATTTTCATCGCGAAACCAAGACTCATGTAGACTCTGTGTAAGCCCACGTTACTAAAAATGTAAAGTCAAGTACACGTTTTCAGCCAACGGCACATCTGCAGTGATACTTGCTGAGAATGTGAGAACTAAACCATACACTCGTAGTCACTAACTTCTTTTGAATGTTCGCGGGTAGGGAATTTGTTTTTAACAAAAAATTAAGGAAACAGGATGATAAACTTGAATTCGCTGCATTAGCTGTCACTAAGCGAATCCATATTTTCCTTCTTCAACGGTTTTTTAAACTTAGCAGTGTTGTTTTTAAAGCGACTGAAGCAAAGGTTTAGTGGTTGCCTGAGAGCGGACTATTACTAGCATATGGGAAGAATTTTGACGGCCGCCACTGGGCACTGAGTGGATCGCATGTAGACAATCAAATTCACTGCACATTCTAGTTAGGATTTAGGATCACGGACCGCTGACAAACTTTAGAAAAAAGTAAAGTCATGCTGCGTGCTCAGAATAAAAATGCTTATAAAAAGATATCCGAATTTCATTTTCTTTACTCGCAGTAAAAGCCAGGCAAGTTGTTCTCACAAGTATAACAAGTCACCTCAGTTGTCAATCTGCAAGTTCTTCGGAGGTATCGTCCCAGCAGGAGACAGCTGAAGTCAGTTCTCGTAGAGCTGCAAAACGCGGAAGACCGAAAAGTGAAAGAAAGAAACTGGACAAAGAGCTGTTCAAGCGACTGAAGGCCGATTCTTCAGGTGAAGTTGCTCGCCATGACTTTCAGCAGATCAAGTTTGAAAAATTTAAGAAAGGTTAGTATGTAAAGAAATCTTTGTTGATTACAACTCTTGTGTAATAGGCGTGTCCACTGAACTAAAGTATTTATGTCATGAAAATTACGAATAGAAATATGGAACCATCTAATGACAACAAACTGAGGATTTATTTCCTGGAACTGACAGAGGACAAGGTTACTCAACTGCCACATCATACACAGCCCATTTGTATAATATACCCTTAAAGTCATCACGATTCATTATCAAAAAGACTCAAGCGTCACTTTGTAACTTGTAGAATTTGAAGACAGATATCCCGGTTGTATAGCAAAAAATAAAAGGTATATCCAATGCCTTTGCAGTCGAGGTGTACAGCTTAACAAGCCCAGGGTTGACCTTACCTTTGGAAGTAAGTACGCTGTATGTTACTCTCTGTGTCCAAACTATCGGAGTCGCAACTAATCGACGTCGTCGTCTAACTTTGATAAATCTTTACATCTTACATCTTTATAATACACTTCTTATAGTTTAAAAATGAATCTGGTTTTTATCATTTCAAAAGCAGGTGGTCATAAACGCTCACACTTGTCAAGTAATACTGTCCTCGCCCTTTCCAAATGCAAACAACTTCTGACTCTTTCCAAACATATCTCATTTTTTTAAAAACTGTTATTAACAATACTTAATTAATAAGTAAGTAACTTATGCTTGAATTAATCACTCGATTTTCTTATTCAGAGCACTGAAAAAGACAAAGATGTGGTGAGATTGAGACACAGAAACAAAAACAGACAAGAATGGACGTCTTCCTAGTACAACCTAATCGCGAGGGAAACATCAGAAGAAGACAATGCAATATCATTAGAACAGTAACGCTTAAAAAAGTCTCGCTCGCTAAGATTTCATTGTCAGGATGTAATGCTTTGAGTTTGATACAGTTTACAAAAATGAAAGATGAAACAAATTATTATGAAATGTATCAATCATGAAAAATGTATCACGAAATAAAGTCCAACATTTAATAATTTATCTACGTGTCTACTTTCAGTTAATCGTTTGACTTACATAATTTGCATTTGCATACAATTTATATCAGTGATGATCCAGCCTCGCCTGACTTCTCTGAGGTGCCAGACTCAATTTCCGGAGTTGCTGAGTCCACTGACAAAGAAAAGTACTGCGTCTAGCGTATCCATGTGTGACTATAGCGACACAGATGTGGAATCAGCATGTAGCGACTCTGACGAACATACAGCAGATAGGTACACCCATGTATATAAATTCATGTTTGATGGAAAGTAGCGAATGCACATGGCCCACTAATACTCTTCATTTCTGATTATACGTGACATATTCACCACAGGATATTGCAGTTTTATTTACAATCTGGTTGGCCCCCTAATTTATGTTAATGAACTAATAAACGTACGTTACATTATTTAAATACTCTACATTTACAAAAAATAGAATATGATAAATAATTCACTTGCTTTCCCCTTTTCACTGCCTTTTTGTCATTCGGGTTAGCCGCATTTTACACTGGTTGCTGAAGAGTATACTATTCACGAACCCATTGAAGCCACCTTAGCACAATGCAAGTTAATATAATACTTGTTTGGGAAAATAAATGATAAATATAAATTGTAGATGTTTAATCTACATATTTAATGTGCAAAGACAATCCTGCCTTTGCAAATGCGCAGGTGACGTATTTTATTGAACCTTGTGTCTAAGGTTTTAAAACCAACTCTTTAATCGTATCCTGAAATAACAAATAAGATTGAATGGACAGAGCACAGGCTACAATGACGCGTTAAATCGCAGTAGATAAAATAACTATTGAAAAAATTATTAATCAGGCGATTAATGTAATGCAGATGTCATACCTGATGTGTTTGCCATCATGGGATTTATAAATTTACTGATCCAGTGTGCGAATCTCTGCAAGAGTTCCTGGAAAGTGGATACCTATCTACACAACACATATTCTACAAACTAATAAAGAACGCTGTGGAATTTGTTTCGACAAGTTCTTCTTCCTCCTGAGAAGGACAGTTCCGATGGGATCCTAGAATTTTGGAGTTCTTAGACACCATCGAATACTATGGCCACGAGGCAACAGTGCATCTTCTTCGTGGACAACGCTTTTATAAAACAGCGGGAGAACGTAAAGCCGATAAACATAAATTCGTTTGGAGCACTTGGAACTGGCCCTTGCCACGACAAACGACAAGACAGAAGTGAAGTAAGGGAAGATACACCACTGATAGTGGTATATATTGGCCATTGGTTCAAAACTTTCTAAGCATTTTATCTGATACAAACGGTGGTATTGTGCCAATTTTCTTTAATCCGGAATCTAAGCTGAAGCTGTTTGCGGTGTCTCTCCAAGAGGACGGCATTGCTCTGAAACTAGGTCTCTGTGTAGATTCACACCAGGCGAAGGTTATTAGCGCAACAGTCCCGATTGGTTTACAATTCACCAGGGACAACCCCGCGTCAACAGCTGAGGAGTTAAAGAAAATTCTCGTTAAGGAAGCACACTGCCTCTGTGTTGAAACACTGGACGGGAAAATTGCTATTCCTGTTGGAGTTCACTTTCTTCCCAGTGAAGTTAGCGGTGAAGAACAGTTGGAGCAATCAATGAGTGCTGTCAGCTGCGTGCAAACTTGTCTTTCTTGCTTAAAGGATAGCAAACTGGCGTTTCAGGGAGCTGTTTTAAAAGGCCAGGGCCATTGCCAGTCAGTTTGTCAAAATTGCATCAGCCAAGGGGAAGAGTGTACTGAATGCTCAGGAAGACACAAGTTTGTCCACCCCGCACTACGTGCGTGTAAAGAGTGCCTCGAGAAAGATCGAGAATGTGTTAAGATGGTTTGTTTGGCATGGGTAATGGACAGTGAGTCGAAAAACAAGAATTCGCAGACCATTTTGACAAAGAGGCAGAGTGACACCGATTCAACAACAGATACAGATTTGGTAACAGCTTTCCCAGATCCTGTGCATGTAGCAAAGAATGATCGTGCATCATTTGCCAATTGGTATTGACTTGTTGACGAATACCAAGTTAACCTTGTTCTACTGCGTACAGCAAGGACGGATCCCGTAATTAAAGAGGTTTTTCTGCCGCATTTATCATTAGCTGCATGCGGTAATAGAGATCGCATGGATGTAGACACAGTACTCGAAATTTGCTCCCCAGAAGTAAGGAAGGGACTTCACAGGGTAAATTGGATTGTACACACGTTAGTCCCCGAAGTGTACCGCCTTTATGATCGCAACAAGGAAGGTGTCTTAAAACGTCCAGTCAGTGTTTGTCCAGCATCTTGGGGGACGTTATTGGTAGCTGACAAAGAGAAAGGAAAGATTTTCTCCGCTCGCCTTCACTACCCTGTCGATGTAGTGGAGATTGTCGCTGGCCTAAGTTGCCCTGTGGCTATAACCTACAGCCATGGACTGCTTTTAATCACCGACGTTGGAAAGCAGCAAATCGTATGCTCTGATTTAAGGATGCCGCCACCTATCAATCAAAGCGGCAATGACGTCATCAAAAATTCAAAATGGTGGAGAGCACTCGGTAAAGACTTGGGTAGTCGTGCTTCCAAAAAGAAAATTTTTTTATCGACTCAATCAGGGATCGAACCTGAAATCTTCTGATGTAGTGTCAGACGTGTTACCATTACACCACTGAGCCGTGTATAGTGAGAACACATTTGTTTCTAAGTTAAGAAGTATTTTATTACAGTGTTTTAAGATATCGTTGACAAGTAGCGCATAAGTTATTCAGGTCACCAACTGATTGATCATAGATTAAAGTCTTCTCAAGTTTTTTCACTTCTTTCTTCTCACCCCTTCTGTTCTGCTCTCTTTGGCGTTTCTTTACCTCTTTTCTTTTTAGTGTTCGAATATACTCTTTGAGTGTGAGAATGTGAGTTTCTTTGAGTTTTAAAACAGCCTTCAGATGTTTTATTTCTGCTTGACAGCCAAACCAAGCTTCCCCGAGCTCCTTAGTCGTTGACATCTTCAAAGCGTGAGCATTATAAAAGTTCCTAGAATGTGTGTATAGTTTTATAAGAAACACGTTCCAGTCAGTGCTTTCGTATGCTAATTCATGTGCGCTTGAAATTTGCATGATAACTCGCTGAGTCAGCGAAAATAATTTTGCTCCTAGGTGGTAGAAAGGAATAAACGGATTGAAAATTTACCTGGTGTCAGTACTAATGCGTAGCGCTTTGCGCTACGCACGTTCCCGACGAAAGAACAAGAAAAAATAAACAAGTCTTTTCAAACCTTGCTATCGTCACAAGATTTAGAAAGAACGGACTGACTGGGAATCGAACCCGGGCCACCTGCGTGACAAGCAGGGATACTAAACCACTATACTATCAGCCCTTTCTGAGTATTGGATATTAACTTATAATTATTTGATGGTTCCTAAAAGAACCGTTTGTGGGTTCGTCAAAAGACGATTAGCAGGATCTGGTTTTCCTACTTAGAAATTGAGAATAGAATCCCCAAGTGAACGGGTAGGCAGTTATTATTTACCATTTCTCGCCTGGTACTTTCTCAGAGTAATAAACAGCAACGTGATGGGCAGGACAGCCTTCTGGATCAACGCCGATTTGCTTGTTAACTTTGAACACGAACAAATAAAAATGTCCGTGACATTCTTTTCAGCCTTCGTCTAATAAAACCGCATCTTCGCTGTTCTCTTCCCATGTGAGTTCCGATACATTCTTTAACATGTCGACTAAATCAAATTGTAACCCAAATTTAGAGGTTTTAACATGTTCTTTTCTAAAAACATGTCTCTCGTTAATGTGGTCTGCTTGTTCTTGCGTTAGGAAACTGCTCTCTGTTTCAAAAGGCGAAGCCATCCTTGAAAATAAAATTTTTTCTTTCCCATGTTTTAACAGAATGCAAAACAAAAGAGTCTAACTTGAAAAAGAGGGAAAAGTGTATTTGTATTTGCTGCTTCAAAGCAAAGCGACCTTTTTAGCCGCTCAGGTTTAAACTTGAAAGAACAGCGAAAAGTTACTTGGTTTTTGCCGCTAAACATTTGTTTTCGCCGCGCCAATGAGCGTGAATTTGGAATGAAGGCATAAATGATGGGAGAATTTGCGAAAGTCACTTAACTCTGCTAATCACAGTGTAAAGATATCGAGCTGCGTTGCCGTTTTGGAAAAATGAAGACTTTGTATCAGTTGGCTTTCGAAGCTGTTCCGAATCCTGGTTTAATGGCTGAGACGTTCCTTGTTCCATGCCACCCAGTTGCAAAAGAATTACAACAGCGCCAATATACGGAATACAGAAATCGGTATAGAGAACAACAACGAGTAAACTTCAGGTATGTATACGAAGAATTGTTGTTTATCGAAGCATGGTTTTCAAACTCCAAAATTTACCCTAGTGATGTTGTGCTTTTAGACCGATTGTTGAATCACTGTTTTGGATCAGAGACTGCACATGGTTAAGTGTGAAGACCAAATTCTGTATGATCGAACTATAAAAACGTGTTTTTAAACGCGCCTGTTTGTTTATTTTAGAGATTGTTTAAACCAACAGAAATTAAAAGATGGAATACCTATTGTCATAAAACCGAATGGGTCGGGATTAACACTAGACGGATTACGATTGAAAAGGCAAAAGAAATTTGTGGACAAAAATGAGGAGGCACGATTAATTCGTCTTTTTTACTATACTCCTATTCGTAGACGTTTAGAATTGATGTAAGTTGTTTTTATTTTAAAAAATGTTTGCGCCAAATTAAGAAACGCCATTGTTGTAGTTCGGTCCAATGGCTTTCTTTTACCCAAGAAGCCTATTCACAGTGTTTGAGAATTTGTGTGGAAGGATTAACGGTGGAAGGGCAAATGCGACATGATAGACGTGAGAGAGTTAATTTTGAAAGGGAGCGCCGTAAAATCTTTAAGTTATATAGACGTACAAATGTTTTACGACGACGCAGAGTGCTTGAGCAAAGAGTAAGGCAATCTTCTGGTTTCTTTTTTTAGACAAGCTTTACCGGATATTCGTTTCTTACCACACAATCCGTTTACGGAGTGGGTTGAAATTAACAGAAAAAAAACTGATTTTCGTATCACTGTTTTAAATGTAACCATTGATGATTTAGATCGAATTTACAATCCATTTTGTTTGCATGTTGAATCATTGTTCGAGCGCTTTGAGCGAACGTACGCTCACTTAAAATTAGAATTTCCTTGGTTTTTTCGAGATTATCATGAAGACTTGTATTAAATTTTTTCATAACGGACCAGTTCCATTAGGGTTCTGACAAGTTCCAGTTTGTAATTAAGAAAAAAGCGCTTTGAAAAGGACTTAGCTGACTAGCGGTTAAATACGTTCCTCTCATTGCGCTTACTAAGAAATTTATTGTAACATTTTACCGAAGGGAGGTAAAGTGAAAATAAAGTTAAGTTTGTGTGTAATTTACTTGTGTCTTTGGGAAAAAGAATGAACTGAGATTGTCAAATGAACGCTCAGGCAGGGTAGGGTTTCTTAGGAAAAGAACTGAGATTGTCAAATGACGATCAGGGAAAAATCGCTGAATCAGTCAAAATAATTAATTAGAAAAAGTTTTGCTGAATTAGCCAAAAATTAATTAGAAAAGAACAAAGAGGACACCAATTATTGCTGAATCAGCCAAAAATGAATTAGGCAACCTTCGGTAACCTTGAACAACCTTGAATTGCTCATTAGAACGTTCTTTGTCCATTATAACTTAATGAAAAACGAAGCACGCGCTCCCAGCTAATTTAACTAAGTCACGTCTCTTAAAGCGTCATTCAGTTTTTAATGTCTTACTGTGCGGAGCTTTTCAAAACGATCTTCTACCTTTTCAAAACGAAAAATGGATCCTTACATTCGTGCTTTAATGGAGGATGGGTTAGAAGAGATGTTATCAGAGGAGTTAGAATGGACAGTGAGTCAGGGTGAGGAACTAATGAATTCTCAGGATAACGCTGAGTTATTAAGTGCAGCCCGTCGAGCACAGTAGCAAGGAGGCAATCCTCTACTTGCCGTGAATATGCAGCGAGTGAGGCCTACATGAAATTTTAGAGATGGTATTGTGTCACAGCATAACCTGCGATTTTTTCTGGAACAATTACGATCTCCGAATGGGGACTATCAAGGTGAAGCTGTGGCTGAAGCTTTCCGCCAGGGATTAATCAATTTTGTTCACGATCCGCGAAACGGCATCGCTGACGTTCAAGATTATTCGTTATCGATGGCTATCCATCACAGTACAGGTACGTATACCTGGACAAGCTGCCCTCGACTACCTTTAAGCGAATGGCTCCATAGCTCCCCTATGACACGGCTATGGCTGGAAAAATTAGCCAAACAATTAAACTCCGCTGAAAGTTTCGATGCAGCAAACGGTGAATTTTACGCGGAACTTTCATTTTTCAAGAATCTTCAACGCGGTAGTGGAACTCATCGGAAGAAAAACAATCCCGGCAACAACACATTTGAACAGCTGCTCAAAAAAAGATGTGTGACTTCGATTAAGAACAATGATGATCTCTGTTTTTCGCGAGCCTTCGTGTCGACCAAAGCGTATGTGGATCAAGACCCGCAGTATGAAAACATTTCTAAAGGACGTGGGGTGCAGGCATATCTTGCTTACCAACTCCATCAAGAAGCTGGAGTACCCGAGGGACCCTGTGGATCAGAGCAGATTCAGAAAATACAGGATCATGTTGGCCCTCAAGGCTACCAGATTAAAATCTTTGAAGGCGTTTGCGGTGCGATCTGGTATAAAGATGAGAATTTTGACGCGGCACCCAACAAAATCTGCCTGCTGAAAGTGGAAAACCATTTTCACGGACTGCAAAGCATACCAGCCCTCCTAAACCGTGGCTATTATTGCCATAACTGTGACAAAGGCTACAACGTGGAGGATTCAGGACACCACAACTGTTTTGGACAGAGCTGTTCAGCGTGCAAGAGAAAGAACAAAACCTGTCCGAATTTTGCCACGTTCGCTACGCCAAATGTCTATTGCGGTGACTGCAGGCGACATTTTTACGGACAAAATTGTTTTACCAGCCACAAGCAAGGAAAAAAAGTGTTTGCAGCAAGTTTAAAAAATGCCCTGAATGCTGCAAAGTCTTCAAGTTCTCCGCGAAGAAGACGCATATTTGCGGTGAATATCACTGTCGTAACTGTCAAGTGAAAGTATTACCTAACCATCAGTGTTACATCCAGCCCATGGCAACCGAATTGAGTGATCTTCTAACAGTGCAACCAGACGCGTTCTACCCTGAAGACCGAGCCATTCTGGAAGAACTCATTGAGGAAGACAACAATGAGAAAAACAAAGAAGAAGATGAACCGGAGCCCCTTGTTTGCTGTATTGATTTCGAATGTAGTTTGGATGAGAATAAGGATTTTGAGGATGTTCGCGTTGGTTGGCAGTATGTGAATGTGGAAGGTAGTTATTGTGAGACGTTATTGTGCGGCAGATATGTTGGATGATGTGATGTCGAAAACGGTGACCAGCGATTTTAAAGAACGAAAGGTTTTTGTGTTTGCGCATAATATACGTGGGTTTGATTCATCTTTTATTTTGCAATTGTTGTATAGTAAGGGTTACAAGGTTGAGAAGGTGTTGAGTATGGGGGCGAAATTTTTGTCGTTTCAATGTGGTAATATGATTTTTCGGGATTCGTTAAAGTTTTTTAATATGCCTTTGGAACGGTTGCTGAGCACATTTAATCTGATGGAAGCACACAAGGGGTTCTTTCCATATTCTTGGATACGAGAAGGCAAGATGAATTACATTGGCGTTTACCCTGAAGCAGAAGAATACCATCCTGAAAGATGGACGGAAAAACGACGCAAAGAATTTTTAGCATGGCATAAAGAAAAAGTGGAAAGCGCGGCCGTGTTTGATTGTCGGAAAGAACTGTCCGCGTATCTTAAAAGTGATGTTCAGGTGTTGACGCAATCCCTGGAAAGTTTTGGCAGTGAAATGATGAAGCTAACAGGAATCAACCCAGTCACTGAATGCGTCACCATTGCGAGTACAGCCTTTAAAGTTTTCCAAAAGAAGTTTCTGCAACCGTACACAATCGCACTGGAGCCACTCAAGGGATGGAGGCATAAACAGCAGAACCAGAGCGTGGAAGCGCTGCAGTGGCTGGAATATGAAATGTACAAAAACAAGAATCATATCCAGGTAAGCTGTCATGACTTTTTAAAAGTTTTAAAAAAAGTAGGGTGCGCGAAATTTGCAGTAAAAGTCTGCATTTAAGAAAATTAACTTGCAGTGTTTTTCTACATTTTAAGTTTGGTGAAATGTTTGGTACTGTGCATTTGCATTTGCACGTTACAAATCAAAAATTAGAAGGAAATGTATGGGAAATTTGCAGTAAAAGTCTGCATTTAAGAAAATTAACTTGCAGTGTTTTTCTGCATTTTAAGTTTGGTGAAATGCTTGGTACTATGCAACTGCATTTGCACGATACAAATCAAAAATTATAATCTGCAAACCTCGCAGAAAACCAAAACAAACTTATAATTTTTGTGAAACTTATCGTTTTTCTATGTTTTTCTTTTTTAGCATGTTCGAAATTCATTGAATGGGGAGGCGAAAGTGATCACGTTGGCTCAGACCTACAACGTGGATGGGTATGATAAGGAAAATAATGTGGTGTAAGAGTACCATGGATGCATTTTTCACAGCTGCCGTAAATGCTACCCAAAACAGCGCCAAATGAAAAGATTCTGTCACCCAGACAGAATGGTCGATGAAGTATTTGAGGCGACTCTTAAGAAGACAGTCCTGCTTTGAGACGCAGGGTACACCGTTGTGGAGAAATGGGGTTGCGACTTTGCTAAAGACCAGAAAACCGATCCTGAGCTGAAAACTTTCCTTGAACAGTTTGAAACGGTCACACCGCTTGAGCCGCGAGATGCTTTCTTTGGGGAAAGAACAGGGGAGGGAGAGGACATTGCCCATGTAGATTTCACATCTCTTTATCCGAGTATTAACAAGTATGGAACCTACCCCGTTGGTTTCCCTCACATCCTGTACAGACCAGAAGACCAAAATATTTTTAATTATTTTGGAATCGCTCAGGTTGATATCATTGCTCCTGAGCGGTTATACCACCCCGTGTTGCCTGTCAAGGCGGGCGGAAAACTTACTTTTCCTCTCTGTAGATCCTGTGTCGCAGAAGAGTTGCAGAAACCTCTGCTGGAGAGCACCAACATGTGCGGTCACAGCCGAGAGGAACGTATGTTGAAAGGTACTTGGTGTACACCTGAGCTTCAGAAAGCAGTCTAGAAAGGTTACCAGATCGTGAAAATTCATGAAGTCTGGCATTTTCCCGAAGAAAATAGACGGACAGGTCTATTTGCCGAGTACGTAAATACCTGGCTGAAACTGAAACAGGAAAGCGCGGGGTGGCCAAGTGAATGTGTAACCGAACAGCAGAAAGCAGAGTATGTACGAAACTATGAGCAGCATGAAGGAATTAAACAGGATCCTGAGCAAATTGCTGTGAACCCTGGACGGAAAAGCATTGCCAAATTGCTTTTAAACAGGTATATCGAAAAAATTATTTATTGGTTCAATGTAAGGTTGATAAAAAGAATGAAGTTTGTAGTCAAAGATTTTTTGGTTCGCGAAATGAGAAAAAAATCATAATCTGTGGAGCGCTCAGAAAACAAAAACAAACTTATAATTTTTTTGAAACTGATCGTGTCTCTCTGTTTTTCTCTTGCAGTTTATGGGGAAAATTTGGTCAGTCACCCACTGCATCACCCAACCATCCGAATTATTTAACCTGTTGGAGGACACTGTCAACGAGATTCACAGCGTGCGAATCTGCTCAGAGGACGTGATGGAGTTAGTGGTCACGAAAGCTGAGGACGAATTTCAGCAATCCTTCAAACAAAACGTCTCCATCGCAGCGTTCACAACGTCGTTGGCACGTCTGAAATTGTATGAAGCCCTTGATTTTTAAGGTGACCGAGCTCTGTATTACGATACAGACTCGGTCATTTATAAAACCAAGCCTGGCGAGCAGAAACTTCCTCTCGGACCATATTTGGGTCAATTCACAGACAAGCTTGGTGGAGACAGTATTGTCGAATTCTCCAGTGTTGGAGCAAAAAACTATGGTTACCTCACCACGAAAGGTAAAGTGGAGTGTAAAGTCCGTGGATTCACCTTGAACTACGAAACCAAGCAGACGCTCAACTACTACACCATGCGTGAGAACATTTTGAAGGAGCTCGATGAACCGCTGGAGAAAGCACGCAGAACCGTGATCACTATTCCTGATTATTTCCAGCGGGATCAAGTTACCAAGAAGATCAAACTCACGCAACGTAAAAAACATTATCAACTGGTGTTTGATAAACGTGTCATTGATCCTGCCACACGTCGATCTACACCCTACGGGTACAATTGGTTCTGCTCGGAAGTCGATCTTTTAATGTCATTGTAAATAGCGGGTAAGCTTGCATGGTGGCGCCAACCCACAATAGCTTTTTCTAGGTTTTTTCTTTGGCGGTAAGGTAGCATGGAGGCGCCAACCCCGACAAAAACATTTGCATGCTTTGTTTTGAAATAAAATTAAGATTAGATGTTGTAACAGTTTCATCGAAGGGAGGTGAAATGACATAATAAACTAAGTTCGCGACTCAAATTATTTGTGTGGTCTCTGTTTGTATAAATAGAGGGAAGGGGCCTTAGGGACCTTAGAGGTTTTGGGGTCTTAAGAACTTTTGTCAAAGTCAAAGTGAATGCCTGATTCGACTGCATTTTAAGAAAGAATAAGACACACAACATTTCAATTATAAAATCAAATTTTTATTAAGTCAATAACAAACAGAATTACAGCTCGAGTTTGCGTTTTGCTTGCATAATGGTTTTGACGATCCGTTCTTGTTTGGTTTTCTTGCCTGGGAGTTTCGTAATAGCGCGAATCATTTTATCGTCGGCTTTCCACTTATCCTGTAAATTTTTCGCTTTGGAATAATCGATGTCATGGATTCGGGCGATCTCGTCTAAACGACTGACGCCTCGATCCCCCCGCTTCAATCTTTTTTCCAAATGTGTGCCTGGACCAGTAAAATTCATTTTAGGCCAATGAAAATCTTTGCCTGTTTTTTCAATAAGTTTCTGAATATCCAACTTGCCTCCACGCTGACTCCGCTTTCTTCCCTTTTGCGGTCTTTTTCTGCAAACCTTCTTTTTACCAGTCTTTGCCATCCAATCTTCTTTTCTCCGGTGTCCCAAACACTTTCCAACCGGCAGCAGGTGCGAGTTTCCTTAAGGCTCTTTCTTGAGCTCTTTTTTTAACCTCGTCAAATGATTTTTTAATACTCTCTTGAGCTTTTTTCCAAGGGTATTCAGCGGCAAAGCCTTCTTCTCCTTCCGCAGTACTAAAAACACTGGAAGGAGTCTTTTTCTTTTTAGGGGTCTTGTAACCAGATGAAGGAGTCTTTTTAGGGGACTTGGGTAACAACCGCTTTGCTTTGGATCCGGTCTTAAAGGTCAACTTAGGTTTTTTACCGGTAGAAGAAGGTTGTTTGACAACAGGTGTTTGTAAAACTGATTGAGGGGTCACCGGTTCGGCTTTCCTTTTTATAGCCTTACTGATTTTTGAAATGTTTCCCATAAATTGTTGTAATGGGCCTACGGCTAAATTTCCTTCATCCTCGTCACTGTCGTCTTCATTGCGACTTATCCCTCACGTTCCTCCTGGTTGACAAATTTTCTTGACCCACTGTTGTAATTCTCGGTTGACTGATTTTAAACGGGGTTCTTTCCATGTATCTGGCGCAGGACTCTCCAACAAAAGTTCTTTTTGAGCGGCTAAACCTGCTGCTTTCGTTAAACGGCTATCATCTAAAAGATTGGATTTGTATTTATCTCGCAAACGTAAAAATTGCACTGAGTTTTCAATTGGTGTGGATCAAATACCGTCCATGCTTGCTAATGAAAATAACAGTCAAATCATGTCCTCATATCTGTTTGGGTCTGCAGCTCTCTTTGACTTTTTTGTCGAAACTCTGTGATCATTTGTGGGAGAAGAAGCAAATAGTCTAATACACAAAGAAGTCGTTGTAAAATTTTACGTTTCATGACTTAATAGCGATATTGCCTTTTAGCACAGCGATAGCAGCGATGTAATTCCTTCCACGCCCCAGCACCTTTCTGTGTACTCATCAAGTGTTTGCGCTTTTTTATACTCTGACCAAGGTTGGCAATGACTCGGAGAGATTGACGATACGGTTTTAAACGGCTCACTGTTTGTCTCCCAGGTTTGACACTCCCACGCAACGTGTTCATCACTAACTCACTCACAGCATTAATTTGATCCGCATTCGCATACTGTAATTTTTGTTGCCGTTTATTTTGGTTAGCTTCTTTTAACACATCATTTAAAAAAATGACTGTCTGGTCATACGCCCCATCATGTTTATTTCTTTCTTCGTGTTGGTTGGCATCTCCTCCTTTTATACTTCTTTTTCTCTAACACTTGGATTGCTTTCCTAGTACCATAATTTGTCAATGCACTGAAACCTCCTAACGCTGCGGCTTTTCCGCCAGCCGCTAAAGCTGGAATCGCTGCGGCTAACATGGGAGCAATCCCTCCTCGTTGTCTTCCTACCCCCGGTTTACCTTTTCTTCTTTTTGGTTGTCCTTTTCGTTTCATGTTTGAATTTGCGTTTCTTTGAGAGCGAGCGGCTATTTATATCTTTGTCAAAGGTATGAACACGCGTGGCTCCCTCTTCTTTGGTTAAATGACTCCAAATGCGAAAACAGTCGTCTGAGGCAGGATGTAAATCCAACATAAAATACCCAAAAGGACGGGAGGTTAGCTTTAAAAACAAATTGAGTACTTGACGCCATTTTTCAGGGTACACTTGGAGCAGTAAATGTCCAATGCCTGTCTTATCTCTGGGCGATTTAAAACAAATCACATAGTGCGCGTTGCGGTTAATGGTTTTCGCAAACTTGCCCGGGAGAAAGAGATCTTGTGTAATATAAAGAGCGGTAATGCCTCGATGGTGAGAATCTTTCGTAAATAAATCCAAGACGCGTTTATCATTGCCAGATTCTTCCATTAGATCATCCAAAATGAGTATACCATGATGTTCAGGTTTAAACCATTTAACAAGAGCCCCTTCGGGAGGTAGACCTTTGTAAAAATGAACGTGTTTTTTCATACGATCAAATCGGGGTTGCCATCGATCGTAACAATACACTACTTTTTTCGGAGGAGGATCAAACAACGTTTTTTCTTTGAGCAATTTTTCCACTAATTCGCTTTTACCACTGCCTGAAGGGCCAGCAATAATCATGCTAGCGGGTTGTCGAATCATTTTCGACGTCTGTAATGTTGTACGTTATCTTTTATACCTTTCAGTGCTTGTTTCCCTAAAATGGCCCCTAATTTGATAAAACTAGGAGAAGGACCAGACAACCCCATGGCGACTCCCTCGGCTATTTTATCCACCACGCATGGTTTTCGTCTAAATCGCGCACCCCCGTTTTGACTTTTTCGTTTTATGACTCGACATTTTTGTGTTCGCCCCATATAGTGATTGATACAGCCGCGGTGAGTTCAATTGAATGAGTAGTAGTATCTGATCTCTTAAATGTGTTTCACATAATCCTTTTATATGATTTTTTAAGTCCCACCACAACTAAGCTTGCACTAAACATCGTACAAATTGCCAACGATACCCATCCACAGATCTGCTGGATCAAGACAGAGTCTGATCCATTCTTGTTTGTGGTCTTCCCAATAAGACCATTCTTTTTCTAACAGTGCATTGAGGACTTTTTGAACATCACCCCGTAGTATCATGATAGAAATAAAACCACACCAACATGCGTTACACATTTTTATTAATGAATGAAAAAAGAAGAAGGGTTTACATTAGATTGCTCATACTATGTCAGCTCTGTTTTAATGAGACGTTGCAGTTGGTCTGCGACTCGCCTATCATTTAACACTAAATTATTGGAATGCCACTGAGCTAAAAAATCTTGAAAAGAGGCATGTCTGGCTTTTGCTTTTAAAAAGAAAAGGGCATAATGCCCGCACGTAAAACTATCCATGGCTTGTAAAGGCTGATCACTGCTAATCATTTCTTTCCACTGGTTCAACCAAGCTTGTAAGGTAGGGTTTTTGTAGGTAGATAGTGGTAACCCATAACTGTCAAAGACTTCACAGGTAGTGTGATTCGTCCAAATCGCTAACCAATGTTCACCCGGTTGACTAGCTGGATCAGTGTTAACAATGTAAGCATTCACTCGTTTCTTAGACACGGGAGGTAATTGGTCTGCTGGAAACACGCCACGAAAATAGGGTCGTATTTCGCGATCGTCTTCTGCTAAGTAATTGAGGACTGTATCACTGAGAGGTATGAACTCCATCCTAGCTGTTGATGGAATAAAGAATTCCTCCCCACTGGTCTATTTCATAGACATTTTCATACTCACTCCAAATTACCACGGTCACATTATGACCTACATTGGCTCTGAAGTCAATTTCATAACTGACATTCCCCGTGAGTTTAGGATTTTTATAGCTAGGATCATCAGCATCCCCAGGAGCATTGTTAAACATGAACAAGGTACAATTTTTGCCTTATCTCCAGTCGCTTGGGAGCAGCATGGGTACCCTGTGGTGCTTGTAAGCGCCTGACGCTGTGAGGAAGCGATTATAGCCTACTAAATCTTCTGCTTTGGAATTGCCTGTTAGTTCCAAGGCTCTGTAAGGGTATTCTTCTCCGTCAATTCGCTGTCGAACTCTGGTGACGCCAAACTTTTCATAGGCATAAGGGTAATACTTCAGACTTCCATTGTAATTAGTGGAATTCATGAGTCCGATAATGACTTTGACAGGAACCTTGTTCAAGAAGACATTGTCCTGAGACCAACGAGTGCTGTTTCCATGGAACGAATACGTTTGGATTTCACTTCGAACTACAGGGTAGCGGACTTTTTTGGTTTTACTCAAACTTCTTTCTTTTTGTAGCCTGGCATACACAGAGGCATTGAGAGTGACTTTTTTCATCCACAGAGTGACAAACAAATCATTGTCTCCCAGTGTTGGAATCTTTTTGTTGACAGTCGTAGTCGTGTCTGGGGTACCAAACAGAAACATGTCGCTGTCATTCAAATACAATTCCACATCAATCTGCACGTTAGGAACCAAACATTTGCCTGTTTTGAACACCGCGATGTGGGGTTTGATGATAAAGGTATGATACGCTTTGCCGAGTAAGCGACTGGTGAGTGCTTTCAAGCCTGTTTTTCCACTCCAGTCGTTGGGGTTCGGTTTATCATTAGTGCCTGCATTGGTAGGGGTTAATTCTTCAAGGACATTGAGTTCATTCACCCATCTTTGAGCTGCCAAGGTCGTTTCTCCTTCTTGGCGATTATATTTCTGTAGGGTTTCTAGGTAAGCTTTCTGGTGATAGGCATTGCTTTGTTCTGTCATCAACACTCCATTGAAAGACATTCATTTGACTAAAGAGAGAATGACCAAAATTGTAGACGCAATAGACATATTTGGTATCATTACCATCCGAAGCCCGTTTCATCATTGGAAAGTCCTCCTGTCCCTGTGGTGTTCATATGCACTTTGATTTCTAGCTTGGTTTCATTCAAATCATAATAATCATCCCCTGCCGGTACAGTAAAAAGAATAGGACGTGTTCCAGTATTAGCCGGTTTGAAAGGAATCCACCGTTTGGCTTCATACCTATAGTCAATGTTGGGAATGTCAAACAGATTCAGCGACATGTTGACGGACTGATAGCTTAACGTCATTTGCGCCGTCTATTTATACGTTTCCGTTCTTTGTTTTTCCAAGGGTAGATGACTGGATGCACTTTCCCTTCTTTTTGTTTTCTTACTCTTCTTGCAATCCATGAATCTATTTCATACGGTTTATAATTAGTGAATCCCCATGGGTTGGGAGGTTGTCTAAAAATAGTGCCTCCACGTTGATAAGGTGAATGGTAACGACCTACAGATCGTTGATGTCTTATGTGAGATTGTGATTTTTGTCCTTGTCTCATGGTTTACACCCCTACAATGTCTTTCACATGATGTCATTTCTTTTTATAGCTTTGTTTGACTTTGGTTTTCACAGCCAGACCAACCGCTGCCGGTATTTTAAGTTTGAGTCCTCTTTTTAAGACTTCTCCTGAATCTTTTAAGGCTTCGGAGGCTGACGCACCTTTTTCATAAGTATGTAATCCGTGTCCAATCGAACGCACTACACTTGGTCCAGTTAATTTTAACAATTCTTGCATAAAACCACTCCCATGCATGGTGGGGCTATGATAACGCGTCAGCGATCTTCCTAACATGTTGTTTGTTGTAGTTGTGATGTTTCCATAATACACGGTCTCTTCTATACTTGTTGAAAACCAAGCGTGATGATAGTTTTGCCTGGGGATAAGACCAACAGGGAACCACCCGGTGTAGCCAACGA